>JAUMHG010000079.1:9520224-9545422 GCA_032359395.1 Enteromius anoplus | reverse complement strand
TTATTAGAAAAGAACGAACCTGCAAATGTCTCAACTGACCAATCAGAATCAAGCATTCCAGAGAGCCGTGTAATAATAATGCTTAACTGGGTGTTTATGAACAATCTCAGCATTTTTTCCCTCCCTCATTCTCTCTCTGTTATAGAGAAAACGTCCTTTTTTAGCCATCTTTAGTACTCGTATGTAAAGTTAGTTGTGGCTTCTCAACTGTTTTCTTTCACATTTGCAAAAACAACCAGTCATTTTGATGGTTCGTTTTGAGTTATTTTCCATTTCCCTATTTCCTTTCCCGTACAGAATGTGCATCTCCGTAAGCTTCTCAAGATGCTTTGTCTCAGCATATCAAAACATGCTAACACGGACCTTTTAGCAAAACTAAAAGAATAAAATTTGCAGAGTTTTCATTTGGACAAAGGAAACTGTTCCACTCTGGCATTCGGGCCGAAAGGAAACAATCACTGCCCTGTTCGGACTTTTATGGCATGTGGGAGAAAGCCAAATGAGCATTACTGGCCTGCGAGTCAGTGGTCGCAAACAAAAGGACCGCAAGAGACACTGAGGTGTTATATTTCATTTTAAGCATTCAAAGGGGCCATGAGTCCAATAAACCACATGTGAAATATGTTAGCTTCGACACGCATTGATATCCAAAATCATATGGCCACTTTGAGTCTATTTTAAAGTTGCCAGTGTCTAAGATTTTGCTTTTCTTTATTGGTCCTTTTCAACTTTTGGAAAGTCATCTATTTTGTTAGAATCTGTCGAAGTGATGTAATCAGAAAGCGTCTCCGCTCAGTTCAGGGGGTGAAAAGCTTCCGAATGCCACACACGTTGCAAAGGTCACTTTTTTCCACAGCGGATCCCATGTGCTTTCACAATGTATTGCCGGGTGAATGATGGACAGGGCAGGTTGCATTGAGGGGTTTCCAGAGAGAACTGTTATGGAAAGCCTTCAAAGTTGATATCGCACATAATAATAATGGTCTTGTCACTTTGATGGCTTTAGGAGGCCTGAGAAAGCACTTTCCTAAAATGCAAGGTTGCCATAAGATTTATTATTTCCTTTGAGCATTTTATGTTGCCTAAAATTATAAGCCTATACAGAAATAAAGCAATTCAGACACCTTTTGTATGGTGTTTTTTGTTTCGAAAAATGCTGCATTTTTGTATAGAAGCACGTTTCTGCCACTGAATTTAAAAAAAAAAATGGTTATTGCGATTTTTATTTAAAAATTTATTGCGATAGCAAGTTATAAAGTCAGAATTGCAAGATTGCGTCTGAACTGCGTGATATAAACTCGTGATATAGACTTTATATCTCGCAATTCTGACTTTAGAAATCACAATTCAAAAAAAAAAAAAAATGCAGAAATGAGGAAAAAGTCCGAATTGTGAGATAAAAAGTTGCAATAACTGTTTTCTTTTTTATTCAGTGGTGGAAACAGGCTTCCAAGATTTTGTTTTATTTAAATGCACTGTTATTTATTTGATTAAAAATTAACTATATTTATTTTGACATATTTTGACAACAAATTTCAATTAAATCAAATAAACGACATTTAAATCTTTCTCAAATAAATGAACAAAACAAAAATGAAAAATATATACTGTATGTGTGTATATATTTCTGTGTGTGTGTGTGTTGGGTGTTGTAGGTGTTGTAAAAGGGAGACAGCTGCTTATTACTCCGACAACAGAAAGTCACATCAAGCTGAAGAAGGAGTAAAGAAGGTGAAGAGAGGATGATGTTGGATATCACCCATCTGTGCACAGGAACGACAAGACATTACTTCTGGGCCGTAGCTGCCAAGTGCATTGAGTAATTGCCAATCGTGGCGGGCTTGTGCTAATGAGATTTCATTCTCCAGCCCCGAGCTAATGTCTCCTCATGCATGATGGAGTTTAATTATGTGTGTGTACAGATATGAGCAAGATATTTACCAAGACCATGTCTAGAGCACGATGTGGTCCTTAATGAACTTCTCATTCACTCACACCATTCATGCCAGATTTCCTCCACGAGGGAGGGAAAAAATGGCATGCATATTCATTTCATGCATAATTTACACAGACTGCCTGACACACTTAGAAAAAAATGAAGGTTCTGTATTGCCATAAATGAAGAACCTTCATGGAACCTCCATGGAACCTTTCCGTTCTTTTAAACATGTTATCGTGTTATCGAATGGTTCTTTAGATTATGTTCACTTGAAGGTACCAAAAACATGCTGTTTTGTAATAAGAGTACCCTTTAAGATCTGTCATTCATTTCTAGACCTAAAAAAATCTTCTTTGTAGTATTTCTTGTACTTCCAGGTTTGGAGAGCTTCAAGTCCACCTGATGGTTGCAGGTTGGGGTGATTTTTGTGATGGAATGACACACATCAGTGGGTTCGATAATCACTGAGTGGTTCTGGCAAGCCTCTGGGTCATTCATGATCTGAGCCCTTTATAGACGGTCACAAAGAGCTGAATGAGTTGATCTATGAACACTGACACACTATAGTCCTCATAAAGGAAAAGAATAATGATATCAGTGTCATCCTAAACTAATAATATGCAGCTTCAGTTTTTCTTGGGTGGAACATTTAGAGTAAATACTAAAAATAACATGTAAAAGGAGATTTGAGAGTGTGGACTTCTCACATGGAACCAAAAACATCCCGAATGTAGGTCAGCGGTAATCTTGTGTGTGATTAGTCAGAGGTGTTTTAGTCTACTGAAGCACTCAGACATTTGTGTTACAGACGCTATGAATCATATAACTCAAGGGCAAAACACTGACCATGTGTCATCGCTCATTTGTACATGAAAGCACAGAGGAAAATTTCTGTTACAGAAATTATATCAGGCCAACATTTTAGTCCGTAAATAAATACCTCCTTAGCTCATAACGCTGACGCCATCCTCAGGTTTGAGAGAGATAAATGACTTTCTCTGAACTTGATTCATGTGTCTCTTCATTTGCTGCTATGTTTTGGTCCACATAAGGTCAAGGACACCCTTGAGGGCACTTGAGGAGAAGTCACTACTGATGTGTGTCTACAAAGCATTTGGCCAAGACGAGTGCAAAAACACTGTGTGCTGTAACTGCCGTGTTTCAGACCCGAGTTTTGAAGCTTCAAAATGCAAAGTGCTTAACATAGGAAATTATATTTTAATGAATTTCCCTGAGACTATACATGCCACAGTTTGGAGTCTGGACGTCCTGCACAGATCACATTCAGGGCTTTTCAGTGATCCCTAATGATTGTACTGTATGTTTCACCATGACCACTCCCTCTTCTTGGTCTTCAAAAATGGCTAACATTGATTTTGTATAATATGATAATATTTTGTAATGATCGTTCAAATCTCTCTAATTTCTCAATTGTGTGTCATAAATCAACATCTCAATAAAATGTTATGTGGTTTCAAATCAAAATGAAATGATGACTTTCTGTTATGAAACAGGATGTTAATTTTATACATGTCCTGGTATGAGGACATTTATTTAGTCCTGGGAGCTTTTCCATAAAACAAGTTTACCAAATAAGCCAGGCTTATGGCAGATAGTTCAGACTTATTTTAAACCAAATGATCTGGCAATAAGTCAGACTAACTGAAATAAGCCTGGCTTATACTCTAATCTTGTTTTATGGAAAAGCCCCCAGGACTAAAAGCATGTTTATTATGCATTTGGGAGACATAACAAATGAATAGGGAAAGAAATTAATATTTCAGTATTCTTTTAAATTGTATATATCATTATAAAAATCTTGTCAATTATTACTTTTATTACATTTATTACACTTTTTATTACGTTTCTTACATTTCATTCTGCATTACATGTTGTCCCAAAATGCCACATTTAGTTTATAGATAAATTATATATAATGAGAAAACCCGTTTATGATCATTTTACACACATTTTGCAGAAAGAAAAATGGTATATCGAATCATATTGAATCATCTTTGTACTAAGTTTGGTTAAAAAAAAAAAAAACTGAACAAAAAAAGTATTGATGGATTGAAAAATCTATTGATTTGCTTATGCATGTTCATTATTATTATTATTATTTTTTTTTTCAGAAATTAAGTCCTGATGTCCTCAACCGAGCACATAACTTGTGAATGAAATATTATATAACATTTATATATTTTTTAACGTTATTTTTAATGCATTAAACAATGTGAAGACATTAAATATAACTATTTTTAAAAATTCACGGGTCTTAAGAGGATAAGTCGTATAATAGATTTTTGTGAGGAACAGATCAAAAATTAAGCTTATTAAATATCTAACCAGAGAAACATTAACTGAACAATTCACTAAGCTGAACTTGCATCCAGGAAAATAATTTTTGTAAATGACTTCTTTTGTGTTTCAGAGAAGAAAGTCTGAGTAAATGGTTTAATTTTAATGTTGCTATATTGTAGTCATGTGGGAATTCACATGTGTTTTGGGGAGGTTTAGTCTGACAGATGGTCTGAAAGTCAGGGTTCAGAATGTATGTCAGTAGGTCGATATAAAGGGGAGCCATAAACACTACACATCCTTGTTAGAGCAACGACAGCCCGCACTTTGACCTGAGGCATCAACATATTCACAAGCATTAAAGAAAAGTCACATCTTCCTGATCTACAGCAACTGACAACGTCTTTCGGCGAAATCCTCAAACAAGCAAGAAGGCATTAAAATTGTATCCATTCAAAACACACATACATAAGCTAATTTAATGTTGCGTTACGTTAATGTTATGCATGCATTTAATGCATACAAATATGTATTTTGTACGTTATAACTTGCATGTTAATGTATGCCCACACAATCCACAATAGCTGACTTGCATCTTCTCACCCGTTCCTTTTAGCTGTATGTTTTCCTTTATTTTATAGAGTCACTGCTGCCGTCTCTGTTTGGTTACTCAATAGTAAAAGCTGTCTTTTGTCTGTCTAGGGACGTTTGCGTCATGTCACCCTGTGAAAGCGCGGACCAGCCCCCCTCAGAGTCAGAACACTATGCCTGTCACAGGCGGTCACTGCAGGATCTTTTGTTGATCGTGTTGATGTTGCAGTTTCAGCTGAAAACATACGTCTGGTCTTACTGTATGCCACACTCATTAAAGAAGCAGTTTTTGCTGAGGGATTTCTGTAAGACCCAGAATCCTGAGGAGTGAATCAGAAACTTGGTCTTTAGAGACCTGTTAGTTCTGTTAAATACAATCAAATGGTAGTCTTTGGATTAGCTCAGATTCAAAATAACGATTCATAATCAATAAAAATATATATATAAATATATAGGCCTATTCTTATTAAGATTAAAGTAAGCTTAATAGCTATAGTGCTGTGACGTAACAATACTGCCATCTACAGTCAAGTATATGTAACTATTTAACAAACTAATTTAACTAAATAAACGTTTATCCCCGGTTTGCCAGACAATGCTTAAACCTGTAGTCCTAGAATAAAATGTAAATCTGAGCTGTTTCAGCTAAAATAACTTGCACTGACTTATGTTTAGTGCCATTGTTTCATTTTTGTTTTGCATCCTTTGTTTTAATATGAACACCAGTAAGGCTTTTTTCCCTAAGGCGTGTTTAGAAAAATTACTTAAATGTCCTTATTGAAAAATGGAAAAATCATGGCTTAACAATATCTATGAAACCGGGTTTTTGAATATTTTGAAAATGTAAACATTCATAGCTTAAACGTTATCATAAAAATGTTACATAAAATATAAAAATGGACATTAAAATGTTAACAAACAATAACTTAAAAATTATTTCATATCAATAACTAATCATTGTCAAGGGTGAGCTGTTAAGCCAATCAGCATTCGTTTTTTAAAATCAGATGCGTCATCAAACTTGCGTGTGGGAAACGCCACAGGTGTAAATAAATAACCTGAAAATTATTAACAGTAATAAGTAAAGTAATTAAATTATCAGAGAAATTGTGGGAGTATTTTAGGTTAAGTGTCACGTTTGTCGACGCTGTAAGTAGATTGTAGATGGAATGGGGCTCTCCACTCGATTATAAATGTTTGTATGATATATTGATTAGAAAGAGTATGCATCCTTGATTACTATATTGAGGAGAGAATATAAACAACGCAAACAAAACGTCTTGAAAAGTACAACAATGCGTGGGATAGTTAAATACATTGTAATGTTTATAATTATATTAGCTTGAATAAGGCACCGTTGCTTGGAGAATAGGTTTTTGCACTGTTGGGTTAGAAGATCTAGTTCAGAATCAGATTAAACACACTGGGCAACTTTTTGAGCAATGCTGATGGGCCACTTTGGGAAATGTTGCCACCAGTGGACAACCGGGTGGACAACTGTTACACATTTTCAATGGAAAAGTGCCCAAGCAGCACTGCTCTAAAAAAAATTGCTCAAAATGTTGCCCTGTGGCTCATCAGCCTAAGTGTGCATGCAATGCAGATATAGGGACTCTTAGTGGTTTAAATCTGCAACCTCTTGGTTAAAACTCTTCCTGAAGGGCTGTGTCTCCATGATGTACATGAGGCAATGTTTATATGTAGCCTGCAGAATAACATTCAGAAGAAGTTTGTCATGTCAAAACCTAAAATGGGCCAAGGAAAATTTACTTCAACTTAAGATACATAAAAAGCCACTGCTTCTTAAATATTGATTTTTTTTTTTTTTTCTAATTGCCTTTGCATCGTTATGACTCCAACATTCATGTTTGTTTATATAGTTTCAAAATGCCTCATTTAATACAGAATTATGTGTTTGACAGTTTCTGACATATTTATACATTTTATTAAACTGTAGACAATTTCATGTGCTATGTATACTCATAAGTGTAAAATATTGACTCACTTTTAGTCGAGTCATGTATGAATTACTCTCTTTAAATACAATTAATTTGTCTTACAAAGAGGTTATTGGAGCTGTGCACTTCCTGTTTTCATAGCACCGACAAGTGAATTTGTTTTTCCAGTAATTGAGATCACTTGCAGAGGGGGTCCCCGTGACCACATATTTACCATCTTTCCTAATGATTTGGTGGCTTTCTGAACTAATGTGGAGGTAATCGTCTGAGTTGTAGTTTTTGCGGACACAGCGTCCATTGCCTTGACAGAGACTTTTGCTGCAGAGTTGAGTCGCAGAGGTGACATTGGCAATGTAGGGGTTTAAAGTATCAGATAGGTATGCAGACAAGGCTTCACATGAGGTCTGAAAGGAAAGAGGCATTACAATTAATGTCATTTTTTCATGCTGATCTCATTCCATAATTTCTCTCTACTATGGATAGAGTACTGGGTCTATATAAAACATAACATGGTAATAGCGGTCAATACAACTTAGGCAATATATTCAAAGTCTTCTGAAGCGATAATACAGTATGTATTTATGTGCGCTCAACAGCCCAGCCATAGACAGAACTGTACCTTCAAAACTTTTACAAATTGGTGTAAAATCTGGCACAAAGCATTATGACCTGTCATACTTGAATTTGTGCATTATGTGATTGAGAGCTCAATATCACCAAAATCACACAGACAGCAATGATATTCTACAGATCATCATCTGTTGTGTTTTACATTAGATATATGAATAATATGTTGTTAAAAATATATTGCTTTAAGAAAATAAAAATGTACCTTGTCTTTGTAGTCAGCGGTAGCCCCCCATAGCACAGCCCCAGAAGCTCCCAGGGCTGCACTTTCACCAATACTGCTTACCAAATCAATCTATAGAAAAATAGACAGCATATTACTGCTAGAAGCCACATCTGACACATCCATTTCAGGCCTTGGAGCTGGGGTTTGAAACTCTAGGAAGGACCTGGAGGGCCACGGTCCTACAAAGTTTAGTTCAAACCCTGCTTCAACATATTCTTGTAGTTTTCAAATAACCTTTAAGGATTTTATTAGCTGGATTAGATGTGTTTAATGAAGATTGAAGTTAATGCTGCATTCAGTTTACATCGGATCTCAGAGCTGGGAATGACATCACACCAAAGTGGGCCGTGTTTCAGTTTTTTACATGCATTTTAACCTAAGCATACCTAAATATGTATAGAATGCTGCCCCAAACAAATTTGTATCCGGGAAATGTAAACAATAGATCAACTCTACAGCTGATTCAAGTATTAAATAGTGGTAGTGGAATAGCATTGGGCACTTATGCAATTTAATCAATGATGTGTGCCTGAGTAAAATCACACACCTGAACCCGTTAATCAAGAGGCTTGTTGGAGATGAGCCTAGCCTTCCCTGAAATGTAAGCTAGAGTAGACGGTTGCAGTGAAGCAAGAAGTGAATTAAGCGCAGTCAAGGTGGACATCTCAAATTTTTTGAGCAATGTTGTTTGGGCTCTTTCCCATTGAGAACAGGTAGCAAATTTCAATTCAGATACTTTAGATCGGTTGTGGTCCCTGTGTCTCACCTGGTTGCCCATTGATGCCAAAATTACCCAAAGTTGCCATGCCCCGTGTATCTTCAACCTAAGGTCAACATCAGGGGTCACCAAAATCAGTTCTGTAGCTCCAACCCTAATCAAACACACCTGGACAAGCTAATCAATGTATAAATAGGTAAACCTGAGACTTTCAGGCAGGTGTGTTGAGGCAAGTTAGAGCTAAACTCTGCAGGACACTGGCCCGCCAGTAGTCTCCATGCTGTACAGTGTACACTCAGGATCTGTCACGTCTGTTGCCTGGCTGCTAGTTTCTCCGTAGATTGCTAAGCATGCTATTTCGAGCAATGTAAACACAAATTAGTAATAAAATCTAAAGAAAATTCTGATCATCCTCTATAACGCTGTTTTTTAATACTTCACATCATAAACATTTGTGTTACCACGGCAACGACTGACACATTTGAATTGAATCCGTTATCAGCCCCACAGTGGAATATGAAAATATAACTTTTTCTTATCAGTTATGTTACATCTAATGTTGTTAAATTAATCTTTATTACAAATTTCAGTTTAATGAGTGTCACCATGATGGTGTTTAATGTTTGTGTGAATGAGACCGAGCACCTTCTATATATAATTATATTTAAGAGCTGCATAAGATGGGCTTCGGTTCATCATGTAACTTCCGCATCATCTCCTGCATATGGTACAAAACTGATTACAGTACTTAAATTTAATGGTGGACTATCATTATATCAATTAATGAAATTATGGTATTTAACTGCAAATTTGGTTTAAAACCATAAAACCTAAATTGTTTTTACCATATTTTTTACGGACAAATTCTGGCAAGCACAGCTGCTTTTTTTACCGTAAATTTTGATTTTTTATTTTTTTTTATATAGTGTACCTCATTCATGTATAGCTCTTTCTGGTCTCTTAAGAGAGGTCGTAGATAGACGTAGACTGGTGTATTGTGACGTTTTGGCAGGGCCGCCACTCTCAGCGCCTCTTGAACCTGGTGACGAACAAACAGTGCTGCGCTCCTGCTTCCGCTCACAGAAACGGGCAGATATGCTGATGGGTAAAGGGCAGTGCTAACCTCCCACAGCCAGAGCAGCTCGTTGTTCAGCTGTTTTGTGTGCTCTGAGCACATACCTGTATAGTTTGACTCCTGAAAGTCATAGTTATAGCAGTCTGGGAACAAGTAATAGCCCCACAAATGCAGAGGTCGAAGATTGATTCCCATTTTCAGAGTTTCTTCCATGAAACGTCTGGCGTCATGCTGGAATTGTAGTCTGGCGTCGCTGAATGCCTGTTGCAGGTCAAGAGAAGAATTCTGCTGGAGGGTGTAGTTGACGGACAGTTCCTTGTAGATCTCCTTGCCGTCCACATTTCGGTCAAACATTGGAAGCCACTCTTCCCAATCCATGACAGCGAGACCAGCGGTTGAGTCCAGAATGTACTGGGTAAACTCTTCCTTAGCTTTATCCAAACTTGCAGACAGGTTGCCCCTCTGCGGTATACCGCCATTATACTCTTTCAACGAGTGGAGGTCTACATAGGGGTAAAGGCCAATTCGATTTTTGTAGAGCAGGGTTAGGGATTGATTGTGTTGCCTGGCCGGTGTGGTGACAGCCTGAAAGAGCGATAAATCTAGAGGGACCTTTAGTTGTTGGCATTTAGAAATCGGTGCATTCCATAACAGAACAAAAGGCTTATGGAAGAGAGGAGCTACTGTTGGTGGAGGAGACAGTGATGTGATAAGATGCCCGAATGAAATGAAGAGAAAGGTGTAAAATGGCAACCATTGTTTCCTTTGGTCTCCCATCTGCGTACAACTATTGAGAATAAAAATATATTTTGAAATGAGCAAAACATTTGTGGAACAGTATCTTATAAGATTGTTTTGGCACATAAAATACCACATTTCAGAAGCAAACCCTGACATATTCAAATGATCTTTGCTAAGACATTTTGACAAAAAGTATGCTTTGTGGTTTGTCTAGAGCTTTCTTATAAAACATCAGAAATATATGGACCTAGGAGATGTCTTTAATTAAAATCCATGTTCTCAGTTTAGTTTGAGGTTTAGAAATAATGAGTATCTTACCGAGTCAAATGGGTTTCTCCTGTAGCAAGAATTAAATGTAGCTTGCTCAGGTTCCTGTTAAATATTAGCAGAGGTCAATGTTTGAAAATGCAAGACTGTGCTTGTTGCATGTAACTGGAATAGCATTGGTGTAGTTAGAAATGATCAATATGTTCTCTGGTTACTTTTAAAAAGGTCACCTAGGCCTGAATCCACTTTATATTTAATTATATACCAATTTTTTTGTTTGTTTGATTTTGTGTGTGGATCTTATTTAAACTGGTAAAAGCAAATGATGTTTGAGTTTAGACCTTATTAAGACTCGTAAGGTAATAGTAGAGACAGTAGAAGATTGTGTTTGGTTAAGATGTTTTAGTAAGTATTTTAAACTTTTTGTATTTACCTTTTTTTTTGTGTGTCAAAACTTCAACTCCAACCTTTAATGTAAAATATGGTGGAGGGGTTATTGGGGCTGCTTTACTCCCTTTAAGGCCTGGACAGCTTGCTATCATCAATGGCAAAATCAATCCCCAAGGTTATCAAGCAAAGTGTAATGCTATCTGCCAGTTGAAGCTCAACAGAAGTTGGGTAATGTGACCAGATGATGACCCAAAGGGGGCAGCTCTACAATTTATGAAATCACATACATTTTACTCTGTGCACCGTGAATACTTCAATGTCATTTTTGATAAAGGGATTCAAATGTAAGCCGCCTTTGTTTGTTTGTGGCTAATTTGAAAATCAGATTAAATTGTACGGCAAATTTTGAAAGACATCTGGGTAGATGCAAAGGATTTGCGAAGGCGTTCCAAGATTTTGACAACAAGAATCAAGACCAGGTTACAATCCTTTATTTGCAGTGCATCAAGACTCAAGCAACATTTGTCTTCGAGTATTTGATTAATGGTATTGCTTAATGAAAAAATAAACATTTAAATCAAGTAATGAGTAACACATTGCATAAATGACTGATTTTTAGAGGAATAAAAAATATAACTATTTTGCACTGAGCATCATCACTTTAGCTCTGAGGTAAAAAAAAAAGACACTGACCAATAATGAAGGCGGAGATAATAGTGTACAAACTACATGCTACAAAATGCAGCATAATGAGTTACAACGGGTCTTAAAATAGTGATAAAACATGGTCTGATGATCCTGAAACTGGACATGTAAGACAATATATAGACCTCTATTACAATTAAAAGTATTCAAAGTACTGAAAGATGTTGAGGTATACTACCTTACTCTGTTTTCAGTCTCACACATTCTGGCTTCATTCAAACATGAGCAAAAAAAGACACAGTTTAACATACAATCATATTGTTTTCACGCACCACGGCGTTCTGCAGACTTACATGTGTAAACATACATCTTCATAATCTTTGGTTTAACACACATTTCAGGAACTTGGGGGACAACATAATAAAAAGCTTCAACTCTGGTTGTGTCCACTGAGTTTTCTCATCATGAATATGATGAGTACAATGATTTATTCTATTGTGCAATATTGATAAAAGCTTAAAATACGATGAAAGACATAAAGATGAATTGCTTTGTATAATGGTATAATGACAAACTTGCCATTTGTACTGTATTTTATACAAATTTCAATAGTAATAATATTATTCATTATTCATGTATAATATATGTTTATACTTTTATACATTTTATTTTATTATGATTTTAACTTCAAATAATGATGAATTTTTATATTATGATTTTAAGTTTAGCTATTTGGTATGTAGCCGATTGTAAAGCATGACGTGTTTATATAATATGTGGAAAATGTCTAACCTCATTTAGCTAAGTTTTAAATACCCAGCGCTCCCTGACTTTGAAATGCTCTGATAGCAAGTATTGTTCTAAGTGATAAACTCGCTAATACACATCACAAGAAGCATCTTGGTGTCAGTGCTTTGTAAAAAACTGCATAGATCTAGCCTTTCCTGTCAGAAAACAGTGGCAACTTAACAATCATTGAGCATTCATCTAGAACAGTTATTAAAAAATATTCAGACTGAAGGTTGTGCAAACAAGGCTCGCATTTCTTCTACAACAGCATACAGCACCATTGTAACATCTATCATTTTTCATTATTGCAAAAATCACAAATATTAAAACCTGACTGAGTTATGATGTGCCATCGATGTGGCCCTGTAGCCACTTTTCTTTAAAGGTGAAGTGTGTCGTTTTTCAGATCTGAGATAATGCGAAAATTTTTAAAAAAGTCTAGACTAGTTGCCATCCATGACAAAAATGTATTGCAGCAGGAGTTATTTGAAATTCTCATATATATTTATCAGCCATTGACATTTTTGTAAAAAAATTTAGTTTTAAAAAAACATGTCTATGTGAATCTGACCGGTTGAACAAGCTAATGTATCCTAATGAATTATGTAAGTTGGGGGCGGGGCTATTTGTTCAACCAATGGCATACAGGGGGAGTGTTTGGGTTTCATAAAACAAGTTCACCAAACAGCCATGTTTTTTTGTTTTTTCAGTTAGCCTGAATTACTGTCAGTTGATTTGGTTCAAAATAAGTCAGACTAACTGAAATAAGCTTGGCTGTTTGGTGAACTTGTTTTTTGAAACAGCCCCTTGATGATGTTAGTGGTGCAGAAAATTCACACTTCACCTTTAAATACAGCTGAAGTTCAACATAAGGAGTAGAAGAGTCAGGATGAAGGTGTTTTGTACAGGCATAGCACTATCCTGTATGTCTTTGTTGACCTTCTGATCTCTGATTTTCTTCTTGTCCTCCTCTTCCTCCACATCCTCTTTGATCATGTTGTCCTCCTCTGTCTCCTCTGGCTCTATGCTATCACAGCGCTCTCCTTCATACCCCTGATAACAGTGACAGCGGAACTTGGCAGCCAGCTTCTGCCGCTCGTACTTAGATTGCTTTTCTTTCACGGTGAAGGTACCGTTTCGATTGGTCAGGATCTGATAGCTGCCTCGGCTCAGGTGCAGGTAGTGTGGTGCCTGTGGGTCTCTACGGACACATCGCCCATTGGACTGACACAGTAACTCGCTACAGATTTCTGCTGCCCGGGTAACGTTAGTGATGTACTGCCCCAGTCTATGGTTCAGAAATGCCTTTACTTTGGAACAGTTTTGCTGAGGGGACATAGGACGTTACAGTAAGTTAAAACTGTGGCGTTATACTTCAGGGAAACTTTGCTGGCAAGTTTATTAATGCATTATGTATTGAACCAGAAATCAATGTAAATGTCACATTACACTGCAATCGTTCACTCCAGTAACTCATGTTAAAGTGTCGCTGCTACAGAATATATCTAGAACAGGGTTTTCCAAACCTGTTGATTCCCCAGACCCCAAAATAAGGCAGTCAAATTAAAACCCCAGTTGGTTTTTAATTGAAAACATGGTTCTTGTAACTTATAGAATCACCAAAATAAACGGTGTTTAATGTATTATATCAATGATCCCAGTTTCTGTTAATAAAAAAAAGTTTGGAAACAAGCAGCTTTGTCATAACAACCACATAATTGTCTAAATTATCTTAATTTGTATAGGTGACTTTTAAGTCAAAAGGTTTACAATGGATCCCCTTTAAAATTTGCTTTGTATATTTTTACTATTATCCCAACAAGCCTGCCTGCAATTGTTAAGACTTCATAAACATCTTAATTCACTACTTTAGGTGTGTTTGATTAGCTTTGGAGCTAAACTTAGCAGAACAATGGGTATCTGGGTTTCTCTAGGAGGAAAAGCTTGAAAATCCCTTGTCTAGGAATTGTATCTTTGTAGCAGATTTGTAAATAATAAACACAGCAGTATTGACACTTGAGAAAAGTGTCATTGTGGAAGAAGCTACCTGTTAACAGATGTTTTTAGGATATTTTAGGTATATCAAATGGCGTTAAAAATCTCACCCTTGAAGAAGTTAGGTTAAGATCCCCCCAAATGACAAATCCTGCAGCACCCAAAGCAGCGCTTTCTCCTATTGTATGCATCAAGTCTGTCTGTGAAATGAAAATGAATAAAGAAATGAATGTATATAACATCATTGCAATGATAGTTTCCTAGTTTCACTGAAGTAACTTTATGTGTTTGTTCTGTTGGACCCCAAGAGGGCACTCTTGTTTTTAGACTCAAGAGCAGAAGTCTCAAACTCAAAAGGGCCAAACCTCTGCAGAGTTTAGCTGCAACTCTCGCCTGCTTGGAAGTTTCTAGTAATCCTTGACTAGCTGGATCAGGTGTGTTTGATTAGGGTTGGAGCTAAACTGGGCAGAGCTGTGGCCCTCCAGCTCTGGAATAGAGTTTGAGACCACTGGTTTAAACTTTAAAGCAAGGATGTACAAACCTTTTACTGAAGGAGTTTAGCTCCAACCCCAATTAAACACTGATCCAGCTAATCAAGTTCTACAGGTGAACTAGAAACTTTCAGGAACGTGTGATGCAGCTGTTTGGAGCTAAACCTTGCAAGACATTAGCCCTTTTGAAATGTTAGAATTAGTAAAAAAAAAAAAGGAAAAAATTTTATTATCATCAAAATTCAAACAGAGATTCTTCTTGACCAGGGGTCACCAGACGCAGTCCTGGAGGGTCGTTGTCCTGCAGAGTTTTGCTTCAACATTAATAAAGCACACCAGAAGCAGCTAATCAAGGTCTTGCTACATATACTTGAAATTTCCAGGTAGGTGTGTTGAGGCAAGTTGAAGCTAAACTCATCAGGTTCAAGTTTGATGACCCCTGTTCTTGACTGTATGATACAGTTGTATTTAGGACTTGTGTTTGATGTTTATCTTGTTAAATTTAGATTTCTAATTGAGTAGATGCTCCTACCTGGCTCAGAAACGTCATGGCCTCATCTCTATACCCCAAGCGTGTGTATACATATGTAGGCAGCTCATAGGGCAATGAGGTAAGGGAGGCCAGTCGCAGCGACTCCAGTACCCTGTTCTGTGAGAAGTGCAGGTTGCGAATGCTGTCCTTGTGGCTTTTGCGAATAGCGAGGGCTGGGAAGAGGGCAGTGCTGCTGTTCCACAACCAAAACAGCTGGTCATTGCGTTTGCTCTCCTGTTGGGGGCATGTGCCGTTGTAGTCGTGTTCATGTACATTGTAATTGTGACAGTCAGGGTAGAGGTAGAAACCCCAGAGTCCGTGCGGACGAGCTTGTGTACCGAGGTTCAGCGTGCCCTGCATGAACTCCTTGGCGCTCTTCTCGAAGCGCAAGCGTGCCAGTTCTTCCACCTGTTTGTCGGTCACATTAAGGTAAGCCTGTGCAATCAGCTCACTTGAGCGCTGTCTGTAAATGTATTTTTTGTTCCAGTTACGATCCCACTGAGGCCTCCAGAACTCCCAGTCGATCACAGCCAGGCCACGGAAGTCTTCCGAAGGGATGAAGTGCGCTATGTCTTTTCGGGCTTTGTTAAGATGCGCTTCAAGGCTGCTGTTCTGAGGTAAGCCTCCGTTGATGGGAACCCCTTGCTCGTTGTAGAAAGGGTAGTAACCCAGGCGGTTGGCATAGAAGATGGTGACATCTTGGCCCGTGTGGACGGCTCGTGGACTGCCGCTAATTTGGAAAAGATCAAGGCTGACGTTGATATTGTACTTCAACATACACATATCCAGTGGAGCATTCCAGGCTGCCAGGAAAGGCTTGCGGCCCACCAGAGGCAGCTTTGCAGGTTTCTGGCAAAAGGCAGAATGGACAAGGATCAGCAGCCAGGAACAGATAATGGCACAGGCTACGGGCACAGTGTGGTGTTGCAATGCCCCGCAGGGCACACCGGGCATTCTGCTACGTGACTCAGCACAGGCAACTGTCAATCATCCTGTGAGGGACAAAAAAGGTAAGTAGCACAGAGTTATACAGTATTTGTGCAATAACTAGTACATTTACATTGAGCATGATTTAACAACTGCGACTTGCATTCAAGGTACAGTAGTTATTTTAGCAGTTCATGCATGATTTGACACCGTGGACTTGTTAACCTTAACAAGAAACTTAAGAAAGTCTTAAGTTAAACTATAGTGTAATATGAAATGGCAATTGTAAACAAATTAATTAATGTGTCTTTTTTTCAGTGTAAAACAGCATGTAAACAGTAGTTAATCAAAAGATAGGATGAGAGTAAACTTGATTGTCTCCATTGGGAATTGATTGAGTTTAAAAAGTTCCAGGAAGTTTACAGTAGATATCAGGACTGAGCCAAACCTGAATGTGGGTTTGTTAAAACAGTGGCTAAATGGCTAAGAGTAGACTGTGCAACCAATACCAAAAAAAAAAAAAACAATTATGACTTAAAAATAAAATGTAGCTACAATGCAGCAGCTTGCAAAATGGAAAATGTAGAAAACGTTGCAACTAGATGAACAGAAACGGTACACAAGAATCATAAGCATTTTTGCTACTGACACATTAGATAATGTCTAAAGTAGCTCAGGTGTTCATCTTTGAGATGGACATGAGGTCTATTGCCTAAAGTCTTAAGCCAAGTTAACTGTGCAAAGCGGGGAGAGGTCAAGCATAAACATAACATTTTGTGCTTCAGCTTGGTTTGATTATGAGTCAAATGTTACTTTGGGGGTTGAAGTCATCAGTCAAACCAACAGTTAACCACAAGGGTAATCGCCAAATCCAGCCACATACTCTCACCAGAGTGGCGCCCACATAGCCATAATCATAGCTACCCTTGCCAGATGTCCTATCTGCATGCTAGAGCATTAAAAGACAAGACAATGGGAAAATGGTATGAATTTCATTGCATATAGCCAACTGGTATATGCAAACAAATACTCTTGGAATTTCTCACAGCTAATGTTGGTTTAAAGGTGAATCTTAGCAGATATATGGTTGATTCTATAACTTGGGGTACATTTGGAGAAAAATGTAAAAAATAAAGCCATTCACGAGTTTGCACTTCCTCATGATAATTAATAATAAAGCGTGTTTGGCGTGCTGTCCAGGGGGCGAGCCAGGAGCTCGGCGGACTCAGAGCCCTACTGATTGTAACCCTAGCGAGGGTAGCTCTGTGTCAGGCTCGAAGCCTGCTTGCCCCCCCTATGGAAGGTGCGAAAAGAAGGCGGAGAAGGGGAGGTGGAGGGATGCGTAGCTAGACATGGAAGGGAAGTAGACAAGGCTATTTAAAGCGGGGGCAGACGAACAGGATTGGATAATGATTAATAGGCTGATTAGTGATCATTCGGGACCAGCTGTGGCTAAGCATTTGTGCGTGTTCATCTTGTGTACAACAACACTTATTTTCTCAACCTATTTTTCCCAAATGGTTATATTTTTTATTATTTTAATGGATTTATTAATATTCTTTACTAATTGTTATGAATTACAAGATGTTACAGTCCATAACAACATAATATTTTATTTAACAAGTGTCTTAAATAGCTGAAAATCATGATTTCTTATTGTCCATATTAGTCTTAATTCTACAACATTAAATTATAAATATATATATATATATATATATATATTTTTTTTTTTTTTTTTTTTAATTGAAAAAATCTTGCATCAACTCTTCCTCTTTCCTTTACATCTCTCAGAATTGTGTAAGTTACAGGAAATTATGTCATTTTCACTCACTGATAAGATCTGAAGCACTGAAAACTATCTGTGCTCTCTCTGAGAAAATATTTAATCTAAAAAAACGTCTTACACCAAGAGTTATTTTTAGACGTCAACTCTGTTACCACATTTTCACAAGGAAAACAGAATTTATTACTGACCTTATTTACTGTAAAAGTCTTTTAATCATGTTTTCATTAGTGTCATGTTTTATTAGCATTTATGCCAGCAAGTGGAGTTTTGGGGAAAAATAAAATGAAAATGTCTATACTGTTACATTATTGTTGTGCATTGGCATTGTTAATCTACCTATCTTGGTAACAGAGTTGGACGGTAACAGATAAGGGACACCAAATGTATAGAATGAGTCAAATAAAGTGAAATACTCTCAAGTTTTCAAAAACTTTTAGCACTACTGTATGCAAAGCACAGTCCTAAACCTCTCATCTGACTTTAATTGTGAATTGGGAAAAATGTGAAATTTGTGGTTTTAGGAACAGCCTCCAAGTTTGTTAAAAACGTTACAGGATGTTTTTTAGTACCAGATAATCAAGAGTCTCAATTTCTCTAAGAATAAGGCATGGAACCAATCATGGCAGTAACACATGTATCTGGAGGTTATTAATGCCAGTCGTGTGCTAAATCAGAGGTTGAAAAATGAGGTATGGCGTGGAATGTTGCGGATGAAGGCAGATTGTGGAGTCCCGTGGTGGTTGTGTTATTGAGTGGAAAGAGCTTGGCTGAGAGCGCCATAGCTCCTTATTCCCCTAGGGCTGGCGCCGGGCCCGTGCCATGAGGGGGAAGAATTAAACTTCCTGCATAATAAGACCTCTGCTTTGCATCGAGCTTCACAGATGATCTTCATGGCATTTGTGCATGGCATACCTTTGACCACTGATAATGTATAAAGGACGTTATTCATAATACCATGGCTTCTTCTGACAAAGGTTGTTAAAAATGCAGAAGAGGAAGCATCCCACATGCCATCATGGCTAAGTATGAGGAGGAATTCAAGTGGGAGAATGAATAAAAGTTTCCATGAAGCTTTAGGGTTAGCCGTCAATGAAAACACTTGGAGAATTAAAGTTATTGTAAGTGTTTTTCACATAGATTTATTTATCTTTGAGCTTCCTCAAACCCTCAGCCCTCTCTGGCAATAATTAAGATACATGTGGCTCAGTGAGAGTGGTTTTTACAGAAACCTTTTCGGCGACGGCTTCAGAGAAACCACAAAGAGCATGGAGTCTCGAACCTGATGCTTGGATTGCGATGCGACTTCATTCAGCTCCATGCAAATGTGAATTTGATCCAAATTGAAAACATAAATATGACTGAGCCAGATTTACAACAGGAGACAGAGAGGTTTCTTGAATCGCCATAAAGAAACCTCAGGGCTCCTCAGAAGATGTGTGGTTTAATATCTGTGGCTCTAAGGACGACGTGAGGCAAGTGTTCCCATTTAATCGTTGGTTTGCCTCAAATTAAACAAGATGACATTCTTTGACATCCTTGGTTTTTATTGTCATTACTGATATTTTCCATTTGAACTTTCCTCAAAGTCATTTGAATCCAAGGATCACACAGTAAGATCTCAGATAAGAGGTCTAATTTGGTTATTTATTGCTGCGTTTGATGCTCGAATGTTAAACAAAGCCTTAAAAGGATTATCTTAATCACAGTGGAAACCAAACAGAGATCTACGTCAGGTTAATCTGAAAGCGTGTTTTGGTTTGAGGTGGATTGTTTTGTCTTAGGTAGTTAGGATATTAAGTGATCTCTTCAGGATCAAAGAATCGTATTTTGAGCACTGCTGACACAGTAAGCTGCTTTTGAGTTCTGCTGACAATGAAATGCTACATTATAATGACACTACGTTTTTACCATTAATCATGGGCTCCTGGGAAACGTTGACATTAGAGGCTGTCAGTTTCTTCAGCATCACTGGCCATGACCCAAAAGAGGCTCTTTATCCGGAAAGTGCCTTATCTCATCTGTAAACCCTTCTCTCTGATTAACTAACTTCAAAATATTTACAGAGCCACTGTTCAAAGACGTCAGTGGTGCCACGGCACATTTCCTGACAGTAAACTTTAAATTAAACCCTTTGAGGAACACATATATTTGGAATGAGCTAATTAGGTTTTCTTTCGTTTCACTTCCTTTGCGGAGAGGTCCTGCCCTACAACTTTCCCATTCAAAATAGTAGCAGGGTTAAAAATTCCCTTTACACTTTGCATCAATTTTAAAAATGTATTTTAACAGATACTGACAACAGTCTCTATACTCATTTTAATTAAAGATTTGATTCAATTTATATCTAACTTTGCAAATTCTTTCATTTGTAATGTATTTGTACCATATTGGAATGTACAGTTTATACTGTTTTTAATACTGTTTTTCAATTTAGGAATACTAAACAGTATTTAAAAATTACATTTTGAGATTTGTAAATTTTTACAGTGGTATTAAATTTAGTGTTTTGAGATATTTATATTAAGTAAGCATAATGGATGACAATTGTAAAAGCAAAGAAAATGAGCACAATTACACATTCAATATTAATACAGATAAATTAAAAAACCTCTAATAATGTATTTGGCACTCAAGTATTGTGCATTCCTATGATCTTCATAACCCAATGTAAACATCTTTGCAATATACTATCGAAAGAGGGCGAAAATCTGTAGCACTTTAGTACCAATTCTCACTATTAACTAGTTGCTTATTAGATGCCGATTTGTAACATATTGGCTGATTATTAATACTTATAGAGCACGTATTCTACATGACCATATTCTACATCCCTAATCCTACCAATATCTCAAGTTAACAAACACTTTACTGTTACTAAGCAGCATCTTTTAAGACACAACTTAATTGTTTGTTAGCCAAAAACATATTGCTTAACAAGTTAATCAACGCATGTAGCTACAGTCATTCTAAACATTCACTGACATCTGAATACAAAGTATCTGCTGAAAAGAAAGCTCTGAATTACAGAGTATACTTAACTGAGAACAGCTCAGACAACAATTTTAGAAATGCTATAAGAAGACGGAATGTGCCTACTTTTGTCATGTTCTTTGTTTTAGAGTGTCCTGATGTCAACAGGGTCATGTGTATATATATATATATATATATATATAATATTGAGTCACAGTAATTAGAGGTCACTCACCTGTAGATCCCACGCCGCTGCTTCAGTCACATACGGCTGACGATACACTACACACAACTCTCTGCATCTACAGTACTCTAGCATAGTTTTTCTCTGTCTGCTGAAAAGCCTACCCACTGCTTACTTATATACACAGGGAAGAGAGAGAGAGAGACAGAGAGTTTCCTGAGAGGGAGGAGAAAACAACCACAGAGCCACAGCGAGAAAACCACAACACTGTGTTTAGAGTAGAGAAACGGGGAGGGAGGACTTCAGTCTAAATCCCATTGACTGAGTGTGTATGTGAAAGTACATTTGCGTGTGTGTGTGTGTGTGTGTGTGTGGATTTGATCCTCTAGACACTGTGCACAGCGTCTTACCTTCATCCACATCACTCAGCATTAGCCGGATTCGCCATCCTCCAATCACCTGGCTGTGTTCACAGGGGATCTTAATACACTACAGACGCAACCAAGCCTTGTTGAAGCTCCAGGAGTGTTTTTCCTGCTTGAGTTACTGTCCCTTGTGGCCTGTGATTGTCTTGTTTTTGTCTCTTAGTCGCTGTCTTTTGTGGCTGTAAAGTAGACATTTGCCAAGAAGTATATGGCTGTAAATTAACATAAAACATTATATTTTCCCTTTTTATTTAGGGTAGGGAACCCTAAAATAGGCACAAAAAAGAAATGTAATAAGAATAAAAACATTTGTGGATAAGAAATTATATAATTATTCTGTTTAGATAATTTCTCTTCCTCTTTCTATTTGTAACAAAAGGCCCTTTCACACATTCCTAGAAAATTCCCATGAAGAGATCATGTGCGTAAAGGCTGTTTTTAAAAATAACGGTAAACTTGTTACAGCTATTTACCGTATGAGTAAAGTAGTTACTAATTCAAATTGCCTGAATAAATGCAAAAGAAAATAAAAATTAATGGAAGTCACAGCCGTTTATAAACACAAAACCAGGAGGCGCAATCGTTTCGAGGTTACTTCCGTTTCATGATGCCGCAGAATTTATGGTTAATTTGAAATCGATATGTGAGTGGTGCTTTTGTGGGAAAAAAAGATGAACCGTCATTGCCTGTGTGATTTTTGAATTTACTGGTAAAGTCATTCAGGTCATTTTATGCTAATTTACTGCAATTACTTTATTAGAAGTAGTAAACTTATTTGTACATTATTATATTGTAAATTTTTAATTCACATTTCAACATTGAAAACATCTTGTTATAGTGTCTTATTTGTAGTTTATGTATACAAAATAATATTCTAGATTTTTAATATTGGCAGTGGAAATATTTATTATCCTGCTTTTTAACAATCTGTCTTTGGCGAATGCAATTGCTAATCAGAGTGCTGAATAAAACGAAAAATATTAATAAAACAAACTTTAAAAATTGGAATGGGTTAGTAAACAAATTGGCATTAGCATCTATTCGTATTTATTTAGTAGTCAGAAGCATCCTTTTAGACTGTCTCGCCCAGTTTAATCCATTTAGTTTTCTCAGTAGAGTTATGTATTGAAACGACTCTGTATTATGTTCCTGGACTTTACCATCAGTATTATGCATTTATGTTCACACATTAAAATTTTTCAATGCCTAAATACACAAATGACCCCAGTTTTGGTTTGAAATGGAACACACTGCAATAATTTAACTGCAAATATCCATGGTGTGATCTCTGGAATCATTAGTTGCATTCCTATGGCAAACCGTGCTAAATTACCATGTGAAAGTTATAGCCCCCAAACTTTGTTAGCACATTTTTCTCGAAAACACTCCCTTCAACCCTAATTTAAAGACAGTGCATGAGTCCTGTGGTGCAGCTGTCGCTACATTTATGGGGTTTCCTTAAGATCCCTGGCTCACAACTGAGATAATCAGGGGATGCTATTACCTTTCTCAAACGAAGTATGAGAAAATCGTACTTGTCTCTTAAATAAGTGTGACTGTTCAGTTGGTATCTGGAATCTTGATAGGAACTTTCTAGATCTTGTAGCAATTTTGTGGTGCTATCCGAGCATGAGGAAGTTAGCTGAATGGAGTGGCTTGTTGACAGCCAAGAGTCACCAAGTCATCTGCTATGTAAGGCGTTCAGGATAATGATAGGGTCTAGTTCAGAGCGTAGGGGTAGTGGAGGCATGTTGTCTTGGTGTACACAATTTTCAAACTAAAGGCCTTGCGCTGTCAGCTTGTGCATGGTCCCTTTGTTGTATATAGTTTCATAATAAAAGATACGAAGAGGCAGTCAACAAATGGGTCAGGGATGTAAAAGACTAAATAATAATAAATAAGTTCTTAGAAATTCACTTTTTGTATTAATGTTGGTTTCATGTGCATTTGAAAACTTACAAATGTTTAATGTGATGACTCTAAAGTAACACCACATAATAAAAAATGCTGAATGGCAAGACTTATCAAATTAACAAACAACTCTGGATCTTGCAGAGAAGATTGGGCAGAAAAGGCCAGCATGAAATAGTTTGACCAGGTCTTTATGTGGAAAAGCTAACAAAATCTACTTATTCAGGAAAATAAAATCTCATCATGACTAACCAGGACCACCAACACACTGAGAAAAGTTACTTTAGATCCACTGGGTGCCGGATGCTGTGTTCTGGACTGACTTCTTGCCACTGTCCGGCCTCCTCATAGTGCAGTTAAAGTGAAAATGAATTTATTCAAGATTAGTTTATTCAGCGGCGGGAGATGAGGTGGAGGAAGGCTGAGGAGGTTGGCGTGCTTCAATAGAAAACCACATTCCCACAGTTGAGGGAATGAGAAGGTTGTGTTGGGCCAGCACTTTGGATCATTGGAGAATGTGTTCACTTTCCTGACCTCTCGTGACTTTAACCAATAGAGCAGATCTATTCCTAGGGTACGATTGGCTTGCTACAGTACTATAGTTTTACAGTACTACAGCTGACCTCTCAGCCAGTTTGTAAATGGTTGCCAGGTGGCTAATTCATAAGAATTTGTACAACCTTACTTATATGACTTATTTGTATGATTTGTCTGAGCCCTAGTGACAGATAGGTTTAGGGGTGGGGTTAAGTGTACGTCATTCATTTGTAAAATATGTACAATTTAACAAAATGCAAATTAGCCACCTCGTAAAATATGTACGAATTGCATGAGATCGGGCTGGCTTCGCTGTTTTTGCTCATGGTGATGCTTCAAATATTCAGTTACTGATTTTTGTCATGTTTCCTTGGACAGACATGCACAAAAACAATGTAACTCCAGTGACCAAACTGCGCATGGAAACATGTTAAGTACAAAAAGTTGAGCTTTTTCCTGGTGAAACTTGCTTTAACAGACTTCCTTCCTCTTACTCTGGTCTGGTTTTAATCTGTGTTAGCCTCTTTGTTCTGTAAACCCTGTGAGATGCGTTAACGCTTAGAAACTTGAAACTTTTGCTGTTGGAGTTTGGATCTAAATGTCTTAAAAAAGAAGATCAAACTATGATTCTGTAAAGAGTGTTCGGGTGAATATTGGGTTATATTGATGCTGAATGAGGGGGATCTGCAGAAGTGTGGAGAAACCAGTGAGGTCTAGTCGAGCACAGTCATCAGATTCCAGACCTCAGGGCCGTTTGCCAGACCAAGTGGTCAGGGAGCCGTTTTTCTGGCAGTGTACCATTGAGGAACTCTCCCTAACACATTAATTTTTTCCCCTCCACATAAGAAAGAAAAATCACAAATGAGATCTTAAAGGCATAGTTCTCACAAAGAATGTAAATTACCCCATGGTTTATTCACCCTTTAGCAACGTAGGTGTGTGTGACTGTCACGCTCAGACAAGACAAAGGGAATTGCATTCAAAGTGAGTTTATTTGTCACCAACAGAAAAGATATCCTCAGCAGCAGATAAATGGAGTGCTCGGTAAAGTCTTTATAACATAAACTTATGCTGCTGGCATTGGTAGGTGTTTTCAGAGTTCTCATAGAGAGAGTGTTCAGGCAGAGAAGCAATCGGATAGCATACAGGTGAGTAAACAGTTCAGGTAAGTGAAAG
>JAUMHG010000079.1:9426798-9470272 GCA_032359395.1 Enteromius anoplus | reverse complement strand
AACATAACTGACGGTGTGTTCATCAGTTTTGTATAAAAGCATTAGAAAATGCAAGTGCATTTATCCGCAGCGGCGATAAACATGCGAAGAAACAGGGCCATTTCAACAGGGCAAGCTCATTTCAAACCTTGGAATCATTCGCGATCATTCCTGCGCTCGATCCTCTCTCACCTGCTCGCGCGAACACTTATTTTCGTCAGTCGTGGGGTGGGGCTTGGTGTTTTAGTTATGCCATCGTCCATCGCGATGTTTCACATTAGACATCGTACGATGCCAAATTGGTCGACATCGCCCATATATATATTATATTTTATCATTTAAAAAAAATTGCATAAAATAATCATTTTAATATAATAGAAAGTATAATAAATTTAAATTGTTTCGACCCATGCACCATCTAATATCTGGTTAATTTCCCCAAAAGAATAATAATGTTTATTTAAAATGCTACTATGAGTTTGCTTTCATGTGGTAATTAAACGTAAATTGTCATTTTTGTACCATACACATAACCAAATCAAAGTGCAAAAATCATCCTGAGCGCACTCGTGGTCTTTCATTGGTTGACTAAACACACAGTCCCACCCCCAAACTCACACTAATGGTTCAGCCAGTGTTGTTTGGGAGCATTGTTTGTTTTAATAGCACCACACTATTTACATTTACTTTCCAAGGGATTCAGCCTATTTTATTGTTTTGGGGTTTTTTTTGTCTGGCATTACCATCCAGTCAGATTGATTTCCAGTCTGAAATGTTGTTATCCGTGACATTAAGTCCACATATATTTGTCCTAGATTTGTTACGGCAGCTCTGGAGGCCAGTTCCTTTTTTTTTCTTTTTTTCCCCCCTCTCTCTCCAATCTGTTCTCATTTCCAATTCACATTCATAATTTATAGCCGTTGTTCCAAGCATATTGCGCCCCTGCTTGACAACACTATGAGGAATGCAGGCGCTCAAATCAGACTTATGCGACACGTCGTACCGCTCTCAGCATTTGTGTCGTATAAGGTGTCCACCTGCAGAAAAAAAAACCGAATGTAATCTTTCTCCAGCACATTTCCTTCCCTTCCGCTTCCTCATTGTGTAACTAAATTGGTGGTTGATATCTGACTGAGCATGCTCAGTACGCCTGCTTTATGGTATGAAGTTTGGTGTTGATGAGTAGAGAAGCTAATCACTTCAAACCAAGTCAAAAACGCACTCGTGTTATGAAAAGCATGGCTTTGCCTGGAGCTGAAGACTTGTAACGCTTACAGCAAATTTCAGAGATTAAACTGGATTAGCGGTTCCTTACGTAATATTCCGCATTCGTCATTTTTCAGGATTTCACTAGCATAAGCGGGATTGGTTTGGTGGACGGCCAGATCACAAAACTCTCACGATTGGTTTAGAGAGGGTCTCCGGTGGCTGCTTAGCTTGCTAGCGTCTCGCTACGCTGAAATTAGCTGGCTACCGTAGCTTCGCGCCTTAATGCTGGGCCGCAGATGAGATGATGTTCTGCACCACCTTCCTGTCCGCCCCATCCGAGGAGTTTTTAGAGAGCGAGTTTAGTAGATTGGTGCCC
Organism: Enteromius anoplus; assembly: GCA_032359395.1. Classification (NCBI taxonomy): domain Eukaryota; kingdom Metazoa; phylum Chordata; class Actinopteri; order Cypriniformes; family Cyprinidae; genus Enteromius; species Enteromius anoplus. The sequence continues at coordinate 9,468,708 of JAUMHG010000079.1, read as the reverse complement.
CTGCAGTGCTTGGTGTTGTCGGGGGATGATCTGAGCGCGTCTTTACCTCAGCTGCTGGAGGTGTCTGCAGAGGACGTCCTCTCAGGGGGTCACGGTGGAGGTCACAGGAAGCTCGTGGCTCTCACCCAAGGTAGGATTAACCAGCTCTGACTCCTCACGGTTATAGTGAAGAAGCTGGGACGTGGATGTGAGTGAAGCATCTCTTGGGGATTTTTGGAAACCTGATGTCGGAGAAGTTTCTTGTAACTTTTTAAGGAGTTTGAAGTGTAAAGATCTTTAGTTCTTGCTTAACATCACACAGTTCTGAGTCAAGTCTTCGTTATTTGACAGCTATTTCATTTAGTTTTATTTGTGCTTATGGGTACAAATAATTATTAGACTTCATAAACAGTAATATTATTATGATTATTATTGTTGCTCAGTGTTGGACTTGTTGCGGTCTGTAGTCTTTTGGATTGAAGGGTTTGAGATACTGTTAGACATTTTTGAAAGGGATTTCTTTCCTAGCAATATTGTAGCGCAGTATTACAATTCCATAACAATCATCTATATATAATATATTTGACCATTATTTTATTACTTCTATTCCTCAATTTCGGACAAAGAAGTATTACACTACATAAATTATCATATTTATTATTATTATTATTATTTAAACAGTTTATGCATTTTTGATACATAAAGAGAATATGAAAAAACATTGATATTTTAATGTATTTAACTTAAACATTTTGATAAATTAACAGTTTTTATTCCTAATATTGTATTATTTTTATAAACATTAAGAAAAAAATAATGATGCTAATTATGAATTTTAATACACAACGAAAATAATAATAAAAACAATAATAATAATAATGCTTATTATTAATAACATTGTAAAAAAAAAAAAAGCATTTACTAATAATAATCATGAAATGTTTTAAAATATTAAATATTATTATTATTATAAAAAAATGCTTAAACATGCATTTTATTTGTACAGTTGTTATTACTTAACAATAGCAGTACATAAATAGATGCATTATCATTAATAATGTTATTCCTTTTAAATAATTGTAAAATGTAAGAATAATTAATATAACCAATTCATGAAGTTACTTTTCCTTTTGAACACAATAATTAAAAAGTGTTGTGGTGATTAATTTATTATTATTTCTAAAGTGGATATAGTTGTAGACTGAGATAGTTTTCAGACTGAAGTCTAATGCTAATGCTGGTGGTTTTGGGGAAAGTTTGACACAAAGCCTGTTGTTCAGCAGCGTTCCTTTCTATGAAAGCTGCTTTTATCAGCCACATTTTGCAGTGATGAGAATCATTATGACATGGCATATGTCATGATTCAGTGTTTCACTTCGACTGCGTTGGTCAATGCCACATTTGTGTAATGCGGTCATGTTTATTTGAATGAAACAAATCTCATGAAATGTAGTTTTAATGAATACATGTTTTTTGTATTGTGTATTATTTTTTACTTTTTTTTTTTTTTTAGTTGTTTTACTTCTAATACTGAATATTTTAAACAGAACTTTTTGACTATGGCTATTATTACCATTATTATTATCATTATTATATTTGTTGTTCTTGGAACACCCTCATCATCTGGACTCTGACTACATGAACTGTGTGTGATTGATTCAGTGTGCCGCCCCCTCTTTGCTTACGCTGGACTGAATCAGCTGTTGTTGGCAACACAAACCCTGCGAGCTCGGCCGGAGACGACTGCTGTCACTCTCGCAGGGTAATCTGTGCAACAGGTTGGAGATTCTCAGGCAGCGGCTAATCAGTTTTGTCATGTGCCCAGGACCCACTCTCCCGATGGCGACGGTGGACATCAAGAACCCCGAGATAAACAACAAACTTAACATGTCCCACATGAATAACATGGTGCACAGTGGCCTTAACAAGAAGGAGAAGAAGGTCAAGGGGAAAAGGAAGAAGCTGACAAAGGCTGATATTGGGACACCAAGCAACTTCCAGTGAGTATAGCAGATTAACTACTTCCTGTGTTGGCAGGAAGTGACATCAGTAATGCATATTAAAATGCTGGGGGGGGTTGTTGTTGTTTTTCTGTCCATATGCTCCAAAACAATCACTAACTTTAAATTTGCTTTAACTAGTAGTATTTTTTGTGTGCAAATTGGACAAAAACTTACTAAGCTTTTGCTCCTACACTTGCATTTAAATTTCTTTTGCAGTTTTATTTCCAAATATAGTTGTTTTGTTGTTGTTTTTTTTGTTGTTTTTTTTGAAAGAAACTTAAATTTAAAATGTATCTGAAAAGAAATTGTTTTTTATAGCCTTGATTCTATTTTTAATTGTATCTTCCCTAACTCAAATTATAATAAACTGTCAAAAACAATTATATTATATATTTATTTAATATTTAAATACTTATTCGTTAAATGTGCTAAACCTATTTTTCTGACGCTTATAGTTTGAAGAAAAATGTATGATTAAAGTTAAAAAGTGCTAATTAAATTATACATAAATTATTTTAAAAAGTGTGCAACTTTAATATTTAGTTTTTATTACAATTGTTCTACTTTTAAAGAAAATAAATATTAAGAAGTTTATAAATCCACATTGACTCAAACTTGAAAATTTTAAAATATTTGATTAATATATTAAGATATTTGTTTATTTTTGCATTTATTATTATTTTTTAATAATTAAAAAAAATATATATATATATAATATTATTGATAATAAATTAAAATGTTTAAATAAATACTTCATTATTATTTACTTATGTTGGCTTATAACACTGTTGTTTTGGTACTTTTGAAATAGTTCTATAGCATTTGTTAAGTTTTTTTTTTTTTTCTCTCTCGGTATAGCTTTAAGTTGAAATACTATTAACCCTGCTATTAACATGTCAGTATAGATTTCATTTTCATAAGATTTCACAACTAATTTTTATTACTTGTTAAAAATTAAGTTAAGTTAGGAAGCATTGCCAATATTACCCCTAAATACGATCTTTTTCATGGTGCATTAGCATAGATCAGTGTGACCTGCAGCCAATATTTTCCTTGAGAAAAAAAGAAATCAGTTCGTAGAAAAATACAAAACCTGTGCTCATTGAAAGGGAACAAATGAACCAAATTGCAAGATTTTTTCATAATATAACATAGAGATTTAAGAAATACAAATTACTTAAAGCACTACTTTCTTTTTTTTCTCTTTCCTCTTGACGTGTTTGTTGTTGTTCATGCCGGTCTGACTCTGCTTAACGCAATATTTTGCAGGCACATTGGTCATGTAGGATGGGATCCGAACACAGGCTTCGATGTAAGTACTCAACAATGACTTGCTCTGTCAAACTCGCATACATATTGAAGAATCTCTCATAAGAAAACAATGCTGACCTGTGTAGAAATGGCATGATGAAATGCCTCAATAGCCTTGTGTTCATGCAGGCTGCAGCATCTGACGCCCACAACGCTACCCAGACTGCGTTTGTACACGGCAGTGAGCTGTCTGTATGGTTGTACTGTGTGTGTGTTTTAAATGGGTTTGTTATGGAAATACTGAAAATATTGCGAACTGCTGCAATTAGAAATTCAGGCTACTGCTGCAATAAAATGAGATGCCGTTGCTCTTAAGTAACTGGGAAAAAATGTGCAAATGAAGGTTTGCATTATGCATGTAGCTGGAATGATGAGCATGACATTACGGATGGTTTTAGCCGAGATGGTTACTGTTAGCAGTTTGTCCACAAGGTGGCGGGATCGCGCTATTTTTGAGAACAGCATGAACGCTGGGAAATCATGTGTAGTGCTTGCAAGGCATTATAATCATGATTTTATATTAAAATAAATATTCCATTTAACTTGATATTGTTACTGACTTTTAAAAATGTTTAACTTACTTTTAATAAGTAAAAAAAAATAAAAATAATTTACATTTGCTAATGTTACTGAATTATTTAAATATTCACTTATTTTTAAACTTTCATTTTATTTTAATTTTTAGATAAGCTTTTAGTTGTCAGATGATTGAGTGCAATTAATCACAGCTATAATAAAAATATTAATATAAAAATGAAAAATACATAATATATGTGCTTGTACATTTATTATGCATATTTTGTATATTTATATATATGTATATATTTTGTGTGTATATATATAACACAATGGGATTTATTTATATATAAATAAACACAAATACATACATGTATATGTTTCAGAAAACTTTTATAAAATATATTTATAGTATAAATGTTGTAAAATATAGACATGTAAATATTTTTTCACTGTACCTGTATGTGTGTTTACTTATTTACTTATATATATGCAAAGTGCATGCACATTATGTAAACAAACTTTTTTTGGATTCAGTTAATTGTGATTTAATCGTTTGACAATTTTAAGTCGATAATTGAAAACTTTTTTTAAAAATTTAATCTTTTATATTTTATACATTTTATATATATATATATATTTAAAGATTTACATTTTAAAATCGCTATGGACTTGGTAATCTTTTGGAAATATGTACTTATTATTTTATTTATTCATTTATTTATTTTAGCCTTAATTTAGCCTAATTTTAGTCTTTCTATACATTAATTAAAAATAAGATTGAAGTTAAACAGAGAGTTCACCCAAAAATGAAAGTTGCCATCATTTTCTCATATTGTTCCTAGCCTGTATGAGTTTATTCCTCCTTTTGAGCACAAAAGAAGATATTTTGAAGAACGTTGGGTTACCAAAAGGCTGACTGTAGCCATTGATTTCCATACTATAGAAAAAGTCCCATGGAAGACGGTTGGCCACCGTTTCCATGATTGGAGATATTGTCTTGGGCGAACTATCTGTTTAACTGCATTCAAAAACTAATCAGCAGTGATAATGATATTTGCATACTGCGTTTGGTCTTACATCTGTTTGCGTACTGGAATGTGATTGGGCCTTTTGAGTTTGCATCCATATCCTCATCGTTTTGACTCCTCATTAATATATAAATGTAATCTCTCTCTTTCCTCTTCTATCTATATTTAGTTGTGCTTACTAAGGCAAGCATCACTATTACTATTGCTCATACTTAAGGTTGGTGATTTGAACAAACCCCTAACCCTAAATAAAACATTTGGGCTACGTATCTGCACGTCTTAGCTACGGGAATGAATGACACTTCCAATTATTTGACATAGGCAAAAATGACCTTTTGCTTAACTTTATCGCTCTTCTTTTGCTGCCTTGCAAGCACTTATATTTTATTTATGGAATCTAGTGGATAAGTAGTGCTCTTTATTTATTTTTTTATTTTTTTGCAGTTGAACAATTTGGACCCTGAGCTGAAGAACCTGTTTGACATGTGTGGCATCTCCGAGGCCCAGCTCAAAGACAAGGAGACGTCGAAGGTCATCTACGACTTCATTGAGAAGAAGGGAGGCGTAGAGGCTGTGAAGAATGAGCTGAGGAGACAAGGTGAGACTGATAGCTGTCAGACTCCCTGCACTCAACACCTGCCATCATATATATTCACCCGTCAGGCCTCAAAACTTCGCCTTACTGCTTATTTTTTGTCCATGGTGAAAACAAAGCGATGCATGAAGCAGTAAAGCCAATCTATCTTTTCGTAGCATTAAAATAATGCGGCTGTAACACATTCAGAGGACTTTATACAGAAGTTGGGTGCATATATTAGCATTTTAGATTTGATCAATATGTGTGTGGTTTTCCTTCAGGTCCTCCCAGGTGGTGCGGTAGGTGGAGTGAGTGTGTGTGTGTTTCTGGGTGAAACCTGCTTAGATATGCATGTGTTATAGGACTGATTCTTTGCAGGTTGGCATGGGTTGTTATAAAAGATTTGCATTTTTATATTTGGATGACATATTTTAGGTGTGTGAGGTTTTACCTATATCTAATGTAACTTCATAGAATAGCGTTTGTGCATATATGGATATTTTCCATGATTATTATTCACGAGGCATTTGTTTACATGTGTTTATCTCTTAACAATATGACTTATAATTATGCATACTGCTGCGTCTTGTCCTATTACTTGACAATATACTTGACAATATGTAGAAATTAGTAAAAAAAAAATTGTCCCGTGTATTTAACAGTAACATTTACAGTTTGGTGAATTTTTGTGGGTGAAATTTTGACTGAATTTAGCGAATGTGACTGCTCCTTTAGGTTTAAGTGGCTATTTTGTGTTGCTATTTTGAATTGTAAATTTTATAAATAATAAATTATTATTGTTATTATATTATTTAGATTTATTTTACATTTATTATTATATATGTATTTCAGTAATTTGTTGTACTTCAAAGTATGGTTCATATTTGTATTATTATTTTTAATGTTTATGGAATAAAATTATTATTTTTATTTTAAATAATTTTTCTCAATAATTAGGACCGCTCTAGCATACAAATGCTTCAAAGCTAATAGATTTGAATTTAAAAGTCCAATTTCCAATCTTTAAATTACACTAATAATCAAGTCCTCCTGGAAAGCTTGTATTTATGTGCTGTGAAGTCATAATTATGATGTGGTCAAAAATTGTGTTTAATAAAAAGGATGGTTTACCCAAAAATGACATGCACTCTGATGATTTACTCTAGCCATTTTAGATTTGTATGACTTGTCTTTCAGGTAAAGAAAATTGGGAGTTATTAAAAAATATCCTGACTTATTCAAGCTCTGTAATAGCAGTGAATGGGGGTTGAGATTTTGAAGACTAAAAGCGTGCTGGGGTATAAATAAGGCCTTCTAAGGCAAAAAAGTGTTTGTGTAAGAAAAAAGCATGACGTAGGTATTATGTAAGCTCCATGTTTTAATAAAACTCTGGAACCGAGGGTTTAATGTATGTTCAAAGATTTCCACTCATAATCATAACTTTATGGTGGCCTTCATATGCGTTCAACTCAATTTGAGTCTACATATTTGTTTATTTTAACGCTAACAAATATGTCCTCTTTCAGCACCACCGCCTCCACCCTTACGGGGCGGCCCACCACCCCCACCCCCTCCTCACACTTCTGGGCCCCCACCTCCACCACCCCCAGTACGGGGACGAGGAGCCCCACCACCCCCTCCACCTTCAAGGGCCCCCACGACCGCTCCCCCTCCACCTCCTCCATCCCGGCCTAGCATGGGAGCGCCGCCGCCTCCACCACCTCCCAGCAGAGGGCATCCACCTCCCCCTCCGCCTGCCCCTGCCTCCATGCCCCCTCCACCACCACCTCCATCCGGAGGAGCCGCCCCACCTCCACCTCCTCCACCGCCGCCTCCTGGACCTCCTCCACCCCCTGAGTTGGATGGAGGCCACAGTGAATCAGCGCCCTCGCCCGTGGGCGGGAAGTCAGCTCTGTTGGATCAAATCAGGGAGGGCACTCAGTTAAAGAAAGTGGAGCAAAACAACAGGCCAGTGTCGTCAACAGGACGTGATGCGCTACTCGACCAGATCCGACAGGGCATCCAGCTCAAAACGGTGAGGACTGTCAACAGTAACACATCCACCGCCTGCTCACCTGTCAATCATCCATTGTGGTAAAAATAAGGTCTTAAAAACTGACACTCACAAGTGCAAAAAGTTTTTCATACGGTTTTATTTTTTTAGGTTTATGAATACATTTTGTGTGTATTTTACACAAATAAAAATTCATACATGAACTTGAGTTATATATAGATGTAGATACATAGATAGGTGTGTGTGTGTGTGTGTGTGTGTGTGTGTGTGTGTATATGTGAAACAGTGGTGGTCACAAGTAAAATCGTATGCAAAAAACTTGTAGTACTTTTTTTTTTATAGTAAACTAAAATGTAAAATTTGTAATTAAATAATGTAAAAAGGTGTCTTTGGATGGCTACATATGTGAAACAAAACCAGTCTTTTTTTTTTTTATGGATAATTTAAGACAACATTTGTCTGACATGCATTTATTTGAAAATCTAAAATATGAATGAAAAAATATGGATGCAAAAATCCAAAAAAAGAAAAGTTTTATTATTTTTATGTTAGGAGATTTACAAAATATCTTCACATGATCTATACTTAATATCTTAATGATTTTTTTGCATAAAAGCAAAATCGATCATTTTAAGCTATATAGTGTTTTTGGCTTTTGATATAAATATATTTGTACTACTTATGACTGGTTTTGTGGTCCACAGTCTATCTATTTATATATATATATATATATATATAATCTCACAGGGCACAATTTATGCTTGTGAAGGATGGATTTATTTGATTAAAAATACAGTAAAAAAATTATTAGAAAAATATGACTAAAAACCTGCTTTTTTTTAAGATGTAATTTATTTCTGTGACGTGAAGCTAAAACTTCAGCAGCAGTCACAGGAAACATTTCTTATTTTTATAAATGTTAAAAACAGTTTCTTATTTTTGGAAAAACCATGACAGATTTTTTTAGGATCTTTTTCTTAATAGAAATTACAAAAGAAAAGCTTTTATTTAGATATAGCTTTTGTAATGATATAAATGCTTATAAAATATATATTACTGTTGTTTCCGATCACTTTAATGCATCCTTGCTGCATTAAATTATTAATAAACCTTGACTGCGGGTCCCCAAATACTTTAATAACATTGAAGCATGTTCTAGAAAGCGTTCGATTATCTGATAGCTTTCTTCTTGAATGTGCAGGTATCAGATAATGACTCAGGACCACCCACCCCTGCTCAGTCAGCAGGCATTGTTGGAGCTCTGATGGAGGTGATGCAAAAGAGGAGCAAAGCCATCCACTCCTCAGGTAAGTGCTTGTTTCAGTCTCTCAAAGGTTTGCTCAAAACAAGCCTCTCAACCACTGCAAATTTGTGCAAACCACTGTCGATCCGGGGAAATGGAGTTTACATTCTGTAATAATGCTCCGTTACGTTTTAAAGATGACATAACAAGCCCAACTTAAAAGATTATTTTTGTGACATGAAGGATTATGTCTCTATTCTCTTCATTCTTCAGTAGCAGCATCCCCTTTTTTAAATCGATTTCTGACGTAGATAAACGCTAACGTGCATTTTACATGAAATGAATATCCTTTTGGTTAATATGAGTGTGCTCATCAATAACATTGTACGTAAATAATGAGATATTTACAGAGGTTATGCAATTTTTTTATTTATTTTTATGGTTCTCAGATGAAGATGAGGATGATGACGATGATGAAGACTTTGAGGATGATGACGAATGGGATGATTAATCCCGCAACACTAACCCCACCCAGTAGAGTACATGATACTAAATTCTCACTTCCCCAAATTTTACGCTCATTCTGTGTATTTTTGTTATTTTTGTGTTGTTGTTTTTTTGTTTTTTCAAATCGCTGTATATTTTTCTTGCCATTTTGCTTTGTTTTGTTAAGTTTTTTTAATAATCTGTGCAATACCTCATGTAATCTGTAAAGTATTGTCATTTATCCTCTGTAAAATAATCTCCTGGAATAACCATGTGAAGTTTTATGCCAGGATTCATTATTTGTTGACCTGAATGTTTTTGTTTCCCTTGTGAGTGGGGAAAGGGAGATGGACGGGACGCTCGATGTCCTTATTAATAATTTAGATAACACTATTTTCATACCCTACTTTTCTGTACCTTCGATTTTCTTATTCAAATCCTAGTTTAGCCTTCTTAGATTTGGTAAGAGGTTCTCCTATCAGAATATGTATGTCCCCTATATTGTTTCCCTTGTAAATGTACACCAGGCTGATATATTGAGGCTATATATATTTTTGCACGAATAACAAAAAGTTCACTACAGGATGAGAACACATTGGCTGAACACGTTAAATATGATTTCTGTGGTAATCACGATCAGCGTCACACTACATTGCACGTCACAGAGTAGACAGTTCTAAGTTTTTGATTTCACTTTATTAACAAGAAAATAATATACGGTAGATTCAAACCGGCAAAGTCGTGAGTACAGCTTGCTTCTGAATGTGAAAAACCATCGATTCACAAATATAGGATTTCAGTCATATCAAGAAAAAACTGAGAAAGAAAGCACTTCACATTTAAAAAAGAATGAAACTTCCATTTGTTACACGCTTTTACAGGTCAATGCTCTACAGGTAGACTGACAACTACGTTTAAGGTAATGGGGGGAAAACACAAAGCTTTGTGTACAATTAATGCTGGTTTAACAGTATTGTCTGTCTGAACTGAATTTGCTGTCCTTGTCATGTAAGGATAGAGCTGAGAAAATTGTGGAATTGACATCAAATCTTAAAAGAGGGTTGGAATGTGGAATGAAAACACTAAATTCTATACTTAAATAAATGGTAATATTTACAAACCTGAGATACGCTGCTTTTCTTTTTAGTAACCCACGTTTTTGCAACGCATGTATATTCATTTCTAGTTTTTCCAACTTATGTAAATACTTCTTGCGTGCCTGTATGTCTGATGGCAAAAATTTCTGGATCAAATTGGATTGACCTGGACTAGTTGCATGAAAGATACTTTGAAATCTGAAATATGGCAATCAAAGCGGTTGTTGAAACTACTCACTGAGCAAAACATTTTGTTGGTGGAAAAAAGTATAAAAAACGTGTTTGAATGTGCTTTCAAAATGTAATTTGGATTCAGTGTCGCATAAAAGATGATTTCATTTCTTTGAGCCATTTAATACATCAGGAAGGATGATTATTGGTGACCTGAAAAAAAAAAAAAAAAGGAAACGCTAATCAATGTAATGTTAAAGGTACCACAAATATTCTATGTAGTATGCATGGAAAGAAGCGTTAAGTGAAAGCCACAAAGGATTAAAATGTCTCGATCAACACAGGATTGTTCACCCACCTATATATGCATGCATTAAATGAGTGTTTTTGCATTGTCTATACACCTTTAAATTTTTCATTTACTTTTATTGAGAACTTGAAATTATGAATGCTTTTTGAAGCCCCCAAATAAGAACACGTGTTTACACTTATTGGCAAGCCGAACTTGGCGAGAACTAAAATGTATGCAGTTTTTGCTGGATAATGAATTTATGGTAACTTAAATGATCTCAACCAAAACAACCTTTGAATGAATAATTCAGTTCTTGGTATTAAAGATTATTATTATTGCTTAAAGTCTTGCAATCGATTCCCAGGAGACCTGATTTGGCGGCATCGGTTTTCACCATACCCTTAGTTTAGAAGTTCCTATCATGTCTAGTAATAAATTTGGACGCCATGTTCTTAAGGCTTACTCGCTTTATGTCTTGGACGAATTCTAAATGTCCTACCCTTCGTAGTGTCCCAATGCTGCTTCTACGAATAGCTGCCAATAGATTGTCACGGGTTGTCCCCTGGGTGCCTCCCAGAGTCTTTCTTTCATCTTCTCTTCTCAAAGGTACTGGTTTTTCATTTTGACATATGTTCTTGCTATCTTTGTCCCCTGTTAGTTCTTGTCTTTTATTAGCATTAGGCTCCAAATTTTCTATTGCTGTTTCTTGTTGCTTGACCATTTCAGCGATTCTTCTAGTTTGAACATTGTTCGTAACGTTTGGTTGACTGTTAGGTTGTTTTGGTAAATGATTTGAATGCTCCTCATTTCTTTCTAGGTTGACTTGTTCTCTCCTTTGTTGCAGCCGCATTTGCCTCTGGCGGTCCTGGTTGCGGGTTAAAATACCCGTTGCGCTCATCCTTGGGCCAGGTAAGTCAAAGTGGTATCCCAGTTTCAACAAGGTGGTGTTATCCCTTAGCAATTTCACCATTTCCATCTCCACTTGGCCTCCACAGATGTGGCGCTGGTTGTGGAATCGGAGCTCCACTAGTGTTGTATTGTACTGAAGTGAACCAATCAAAGCCAGAATACCTTTACCTGAAATGAAGTTGGACTCAACATTAAGGTTGGTGATGCTGCAGTTCTTCTTCAGCATTTGGGCCAAGGCAAAAGCTACTTGATCATCCGCGTGGGTGTTGGCAAGGCTGAAAACCTCGACGTGAGTGTTGGCGATTAAGGCATCAGCAAAGCTCACCAAAACCTCTTGGGATACTTTCTCGATGTTGTTTAGGTTGACTTCGCTCAAGGAGGTGTCGTTACTCAAGATGTTTTCCAAGGTCTTAACAATATCAGTGGGGTTAGTACTTGGCCTCTCTGGTGTAACGTGATGGTGATGACGGGCGACTTTATGGATGCCTTTAGGTTTTTGACTGCTGTTTCCGTTACTCTTGCTATCTAATCGGGAGAAGTCCATGAAATTCCAGATGCTTGACTTAGCTTCTTTCTCCCATTCACCCCCTGTTCTGAGCCCCCAGTTTGGTTGCTCTCCCTCCTCTTCATTATCCTCAGGCTCTTCACTGCCACATTCCTCTTCGCTCTTATCTGTCTGGCACTCATCCATGCTGTCCTGTGTGTCACCATAGAAAGGAAAACAAGGTTTAGCTCTGGCATACCTCAAGCAATGATTCTTAATTAAGAAAGACATCACCAGCAGAGCAATAACTATGTTCTGTATAAGTAATGTTGCCGTCTTTGGAACTCTCTTTGAAGAAATAGAATTTTTATCTGATATGGTAGTATTTTATATGAAACTTCTCTTCTTCTCTTCTTCTCGTATCTTATAAAAACTTCTCTTTAAGCTAACCAAGGCTATGCATAACTCGAGGGTAAAAATCCTCAAGACAGTGGCCCTCCAGGAGCTGTTCTTCCTTTAATTGAACCTTTAAACAAGTACATCCAATCCTTAGTCTTCCAATTGTTTTTGAAATTTCGAGTTCACAGTAGTAATTCTTTTGAACTGAAATGTCTTTCCAAGCTGGAGTTCCGACTTGGAATCTGAAAGGAATTGCAACAATCAAAGCAGTTGGTGTTGGAGCAGGATGAGCTCTTGATGGCTCCTTTGTGATTCCACAAAGTTGTGGCCTTGCACAATTGAGTATTGGAAACGCCTACCTCAAACTGCTCAAAGAAATTTTACCTACCTTAAAAGGACCTTCAAAATTTGACATCAGTGGTTCAACCATTACATTATAGAGCTACGAAAATACTGTTTGTGCAGAAAGCAAGCAAAAATTAGGGCTTTATTCAATGATTCCGCATCGTGACATCACCGTAGCTCCATTCACAGTCACAAGCCTCCCGGTTTTCATCCAAAGAATCTTAAATTTTGTTCCTAAGCAAAGAAAGCTTTTACACATGGGGCACAAGTAATTACAGACTACATTTTCATTTTGGGGTGAAGTAAACCTTCAAATAGTACTTACAGCAGTACAATATCTTGTCACTTGGGCAGTACCCTACAAAGGTACACCTTTGTACCTTACTTAACCATAAAGGGTGTCTTTTAAGGGTACCACCCCAGCTCAAGTATTTAACCAAATGGAATGCAATTGGTGCATCAAAGTTTGGAATATCGCAAAATTTCTCTATACAGAGCCTACCTCTAGTAATCTGTGGGTCTCATCCTCCCAGTACTTCAGCATTGCCTCTCGCCTGAAAGTTCCCGTTGGCTGCTTGGCCGTCTGGTCCTCTTGTCTTAGCCCAGTGGGTATGTTCGTGTCAGGTTCGATTTCAGCCATAACCTTCTCCAGCTCCTGGATTTCTTCATTAGTCAGGGAGGCCAGAAGTTCATCTTCATCGATGTCCTCGTACTTGTCAAGCTGTTTGTGGTACCCAAAGTTGCTCATACTTGTGACGCTATGTCTCCTTTGTGTGAGTATGAGTTTTTACGCTGCCTGGATACTTGAATATCAGATTATAGTGCAGGCTTCTGGGCATGTGTTAGATACACTGTCGGTCTAATCTAGGAAGCTGGTGGAGGAGGGTGCAGGACAGAGTATGTGCATATGATGGTGTCTCACTATAGGGACACAAAGATAGCTTGCAAGAAGAATGTGAGTTAATTTGTTTGTAGCGGTGAAACCTGTCAGCAACTGTTGGCCAAAAATGACATACGAACTGCCCCTTAGGGAGACAACTAAAACTTATCCAATTTGAATTAAGTTACAAGATTCAAGACGCATTAAGATTCTCATGAAACAGTTTAACCCCCATCAATGCCAATGGTTTTGAAGGTAATAAGCACAGATTTTTCTCAAAAACACAGATTGTTGGGAAGTTATCATGCAGTATTTTGATTTTTTTTTACTAGGATCCTTGTAAACTAGACCGTTCAGGTCCTCCAGAACCAATGTGGCAAAACTAGTTGAGAACTAATAGGACTCAAACATTGCACTGTCATGCTCCCATTGTTTTCAAAAGCTATCCATCTGTAACCATCTCTATCCAATGAAATTATCAGATGTAATTGAACAGGCACAGATAAGTATACAGTAAACTATAAATGGCTCTCTCTCGATAATCACAAGGTTAGGTAGTACGTTTCTGATCATTCATAAGTCAAAGGTTTTAGCTTGACAGGTTGCCGAACATGCTTGTTGACAGGGCATAAAGCTATAAATAGATATGACCTGCTTTAGTTACTTCAATTGTGACAATGCAGGTCACTCTAGAACCACAGCTTAGAAGCACTCATTTGTGACATGCAATCTTGCGTTCATTGTAGTAGACACAATTAATACTCCTTGTGTAGCCTATATTTTATAAATGTGTTGTATTAAAAGTTAAAATAAAAACAATGAGTGGAAAGCAGCCTGATTTTATAGAAAAGGCATCAATCCTTTTATTTTTATCTGTTTTTGTCAACTACAACGTTATTTTATTGCACAAATAGCACCAAGACATTGCTTTGGAGTCAAAGGCCTTTGGAAGTGATGCGAAATTCACATTGTACTGTTCAATGTGAAGTGTTAAAAGCACTTAACATTCACATTTTTTAAGAATTTTGAACTCACAATAGGCAACTAGCGGAACCTCTGGTCATGTCAACCTCATGTTAATTTGAATAAAACTCAAAAAGTGCTTTCTTCTTTTCCCCTGAGAGACCATCACTCCTGATACATGATTCGTCCATACAAATCGTATTCTTTGTACATCAAGTAGCTTTTCAGTCCTGGTGGGAAAGGACCTGAATTTATGAACTTCGGATCACCCAACCTTAGTGGAGTCATCTCTCTTCTGATGGCAAGTCTGCACTGGTGTTGCAGTGAACGAGGATTCCCTGGGAATTGAAATTTATTTTGTTATCCAATGCTACAACATCCATATTTTTGTAAGTATAGCTTTAGTGTCCATGCTAGAATTGTTTACGCTACTCACCTAATACTTTAGAAATTTCAGCCCACTCTTTATGCCTCTTAAGAACCATTTTCAGCTTGGAGCAGATGAGAACATGATTCACGTAGTCGAGGAGAACCCGCACAGCTCTTCCAGAGAACTGCACTAGCCAAGAGACGCTAATAAAATCACAAAACTACACGCAACAAAAGATAGAGACAGAAGTAAAGATACATATGCCACATCCAAAGATAAACAAATTTTCTTGCTAAGTGAGCTTAAAATGCATTAGCTCTGTTCCAAAACCTAGTAAGTTAAGCTGCTATCTACTGCTTATGATTTTAGCCTTTTACTGTTAGCATGTTTCTAAACTAACGCTACCGCACTTTAGATTAATGCTAATTACATATTGGGTAACAATTGCACCACATAGAAATGTACTGACTTAAATTGAGCTGGAGACTCAACTAGTGATTAATTTCATTATAGTGTCTATTAGCATGTTGCTAAGATAATGCCGCCAAAGTAGCATAAAGTAAGTTTAAGTAGAATAAAAATTTAAAAAATTGGTAAAATACTAAATTTTGGTTGGATTAAACCATGTTTATTGGTACTATAGTATTCCCTGCTGAAAAAAAACCTAGCATGCTGGTTAGGCATGTTTTGATGCTGGGTCTTTGCTGGTTTATGCTGAGTTATACCTTTAAGAAAATACATTTGGAGTGATTTTGTCAGCGTGCTAGGTTTTGAAACATACGTTATGGGTAAACTTACTGGAACCTTCTCGCTGGTATGTTCTGAGGTGCGACCCCATGCTGAGTCATGAGGACAACAGAAGCATTTTTCAGCATCGTAACCACTGTTCAACAGCAGTCGCATCATCATTTCATCCCTCAGGCAGTATTGTAAGGCAGTGGGAAACACCGTGTCGTTGACCTCTGTGAAGTAACAGTTAACATCTGCTTGGCTGGACAGGAGAATCCTAACAACCTCGTACCTCCCAGCTCTCACCGCCACCAGGAGGCAGTGCAGGGGATCCAGGTCCGTTTTAGCTCCTGCGTTTAACAGCAACTGGGTGCCGGTCACATCTCCATTGGAGACGGCAAAGTGCAAAGCGGTCTTTCGCATATCTCCATACTTCTCCGAAACATGCATGTCTAGAAGAGCATTGACGTCGAAACCTCTGTCCACCAGGAGTTCCATGCATCGGATATGGCCTCCACTTGCAGCTGCATGAATTGGGCTCTGTCCTGAGAGGCGGAGGGCTCTCTTTGTGGTTACTGGAATTAACATTCTTAAGGCGCTGTAAGGAGAACTAGATTTGAATGGTGTGGGACTAGTTACTCATTAACCTTCCATGCAAATTTTAGGAGTTAGAGGTGAATTCCATTAGATTTGTTGTATCAAGGCAAATCTTGCTAGACTAATGCTGTTGATTTCCAATTCCAAAGTCCAGTTAAACTTTAGAGTTCTGGGTGACGAAACTAGCAAAGGATTAGCTTTTTTCGTTAAACTTACAGGTAATGCCCTTTGTATGCTGCACAGTGGATGGGAAGCTGTAAGGAAAGATTGGCAATGTTGGGATCGGCTCCATGTTGAAGTAAAAGTTCAATGCAGTCAGGATTGCCAGAGCCAGCAGCATCATATAGCACACTGTCTCCATTTGGCGCCTGAGCATTTACATCGCCACCTGTTGGTGTGGAGGATATCATGGTTTCCTTTCAGTTTAATATCAAAATGTATAATGTGAATGTGTACTAACATCCTAACCTTTTTTTTTCTTTTAGATACATTGGTTAACCAGTATTACCATAGTGAATAAGGATGTCCAGCGCCTCTGCTTGTCCGTACTCTGCCGCAATCCCCATGGATGTCACTCCATGCTCGTCTGTCTCTGAGACGATCCCTCCATGTTGCAGCAGCAGCGTAAGAATGTCAGTGCAGCCCACCTTGGCCGCCTCATGAATGGCAGTCCACTTTTTAGGGCAGGCTTGGTTCACCGATGCCCCCCGTGATATAAGTGTAAAGGCGATTTCAAATGAGTCTGTTCTTACAGCTCCAAAACAAAACACACGAAGAATTATGAAGGCACGAAAGATTCTAAAGAAATTGCAAAAGAGACCTACCCAGTAATAAAGGGGATTCGTTTTTGCTGTTTATTCTGTTGGGTGAAGCTCCGTGCTCAAGCAGAGTCCTAACAATCTCCACCAGCCCAGCTTGAGTCGCCAAAATCAATGCCGTCTCTCCATCTGCGGTTTCCTCCTCTAAACTCAACCTGTAAGAACCTTTTCAACCAGTGTTGAGTGTTGAATGAGAGTGTTGTATGAATATATCAGACTTGAAACTTGAATTTGATCATTAATTTTAGTCATTTTATTTAGTTTGTTTGGAAAAGAAACTAACGAGTACCTGAATAATTCACTTGACCAATTTGTTCAAAAACCGTTATTGATTCAGGAGCCTAAAGGGGTTAGTTCACCCAAATTGAAAAATGCTTAATTGTTTTACTCACTTTCGAGGCATCCTAGGTGTCTAGCTCTTTCCTAGCTCTTTCATAAGAATCCATTTGGAGTTATATTAAAAATTGTCCTAGCACTTGTTTTTGTTCAACAGTTCAAGAGATGTTAAATAAAATGTGTGCATCCATAATAAAACATGCCTCACATGGCTCTGCGACATGAATAAAGGCCTCCTGTTGTGAATCCATGCATTTTTGTAAGAAAAAATATCAGCGTTTTAAACCATTTTCTCTCACTTACAGTCTTTCCGTATGTGGACGGCATTCCAGGCAGATGACGTATGACATTGGTGCAGCATGATCGGTGGCAAATAAAATGCAGGCCACTAATTAAAAGTACAAGCCAAGACGTAACGCCTATGTCCTACATCATCCACCGGAACACTTTTGCAAACAACAATGTGAGACAAAAGTGTTTATTACTTTTGAAATATGGGTTTGGAACAACAACACATGGATTTGCTATAGGAGGCCTTTATTCATGTCGCAGACCCATGTGAGGGCCCGATGTGCACATTTAATTTAACGTCTCTATTTTTAGACCCACTATTTTTAATATAGTTTTGTTTAGATTGGTTTGCCTCGAGGGTGAGTAAAAAACAGGCTAATTTTCATTTTCGGGGTGAACTAACCCTTTAAACAAGAGGCTTTTATCAGTCATTGAATCATTTATGTAAAGTGTTTATGAGTGTTTTGCTGTGAGGCAATGGTTGATTCTGCTGTGACTTTGGGAATATTTTAGCTTGCGGAGCAAAGAAGTCAATGTATCTTGTGGTATTGTCCAAAATGAATGTTCCTCAGAATTAATTTCTTGTTGTTTTTTTTGGATGTAGCTCACCATAAAGGACCATCTCCAGCACCTGCACAGATTGCTGGACAGCAGCCCTATGAATTGGGTACCACCCCTTGCTGTCCAGCTCAGTGAATGCAGCAGGATAGTCCGACAGCTCCTGCAGAGCAAAGAGGTCACCTGTGGGGCCAGATGAAATGACCTTACATTTAACCACACTGCTAATTATCCTCATTTAACAGCTAGCTTCAGTGTTATAAAATGGTTTATATTTTCCCTTTAACCTAATTGTTTTATAGCGAGCATACAATCTGGTGGGAATTTCACCTCGGAATATTGCATCCAAGATCTTTTGATGTTCCACACTGGATTTATTCGCAGGATAGGAAAAAGTGCATGGTAATATAAGATATGTTTGCTTTATTGCAAGATTCCAAAATTCAACTTAGTATGTGAACATCACACCTTCCGAGAGAGGCGATGTCTTTACATGACTCTTGAATGCTCAGTTGGATTGCAGCATCAAGAAGGTCATCGTCCTCATCTAGGTCACCTGATGGATCCATTTTCCTGGTGGTAAATAAAAAGCTTTTATATGAACACGAGGAGAGTAGTAGAATGTTTTTACTCACATTGTTTGTGATATGCGTCATTATTAGTAGTGTATATTTAAACCAAATCCAATTCTCTGAATAGTTTAATGTGACACTTTAGTCATATAACAAGTTGAAGTGACCACTCTAGTTTCTATGAAGACACTTCTGCTGTAGTTAAAAGGAATTCACTTCGTCGTAGTTGGTTTCACAGAAACACTTACATTTTTACAGTTCTTACAGCTGAACAGGCAGATTTTAACACTTATATACAGCTAGAAACTAACTTTGTGTTCGTTTCAAGGAAATCCTGAACTAGAGCATGCACAGCCGACACTTCGCCCGTCACTTCCAATTAATCATTCACGCTTCACCGAACAGTAAACAAAGGCTGTAATCTCACCTTGTGAAATACAGTTCCAGTGAAATCACGAGTCTCTCACTGCTGTGCCAGTACTTTAGCTACACTCAATCTGAACTTGAGTCCACCCCCTCACCCCCTTCCCATGCTCAAAACAGCAACAGACATGCATCTAATTTTGGCGTTCACCTGCTCTGGTCTTTGCCATGCACACCATTAAAGTCAAATGACCAAATGACTTGATTTTTTTTTTTTATGTGCATTGAAGTACATATTTTACACTGTTTGCAAATAAGCATAAAAAATTACCACGTTTTTCGTGTTAATGCATGGCATAAAATAACAATTACTGCAATACCACCAGTTGTCAATGTTTGTATGCATACAGTATTTTTATAGCCTTCTATAAATGTAATTGACCCATACAGAGTGTAGCTACTGATATACTGTATATAGTCCAGGCATAACTTTGCAGCAGGGGAAATCCCAAAGTCACTGCATTATAGCCACCTTGTGTTCAATGAATAACTAGAGAAAAATTATGTTGTTAAGTACACTTACAGTGGCTTGAAGAAATGCTTCAGTTGTCTTATTTACCAATACTTGTAAAAGATTAAACATTGTTTTGTATTTGGAATAAAGGACTAAGAACGGGACTTAATGAGGTTGGAATATGAAAGAATAACTACGAATGTGAGCATAAATATAAATTTGAGTTTACAAATTAACAGCGCAAAGATGTTTATAAACAGTCCTTCAAATGTCAGGTTTGGTGATTATGAGTGTGTGGTTTAAAAATTAATGAAAAGATTGAGGTTGGTATAGAAAGAATAGAGGGTAAAAATGGAAAGAGTGGGATAATAGGCGATGACTTGAATGTAGAACAGAAATAGAGCTTTGTTCTGACTCAAAAGCATCTAGAAGGAGTTTAGAAGCTGAAACAAAGGGAAAATAGCAGTGCAGCAGAAGAAACCAATGGCACTGTGAAACTGACATATGGATGAAAAAGTACATTTTATTTAATAACCCAGACAGTTGAATACAGTTAACATTATGAAATGCTATTTTTGTTAAAAAACAAAGCGTTAGTTCACCCAAAAATTAAAATTCTGTCATTAATTACTCACCCTCATGTCGTTTCAAACCCATAAGACCTTCGTTCATCTTCGGAACACAAATTAAGATTTTTGATGATGTCACCATAGAAATACAACTAATATTATCCCAGATCCAGAAACATAGCAAAAACACAGATAAAATAGTCAATGTGACATCAGTGGATCAACTTTTTCATTTTTGGGTGAATTGACCCTTTAATCCATAGAGTAACAATTTGGAATTCGAATTTTGGTGTTCTGCTTTTATGTAAAAATAAAAAATAACGAAAAGTTACATCCAATTAAAAATGTATATAGCTGACAATCTACAGTAACAATGTGTAACATTCAGAGAAAGAACATTCATACAAGAAAACTTAAAGTCACTGTTATATTTGTATCGATCAAGTCAGATCATATTCCTTGTACAGCAGCTAATTTTTAATCGGAGGTGGAAAAGTATCCATTATAACGGTATTGCAGAGTCTTCTAATGGTCATGTGTTTTCTGATTTCCAGACGACAGAGTTGCTTCAGGGATCAAGGGTTGTCTGGAACAAATTCAAAAGCTATTAGTCTGCATTCCCTGAGACTAAAAAACCACCGATCTGTTGCTACAGAACAGGTACCATCTTCTCACATGCATTCTGTCACATGCATTGAGACTCTGAGCTGTAGTTTGCAGAAGATTCTTCATTTGACCCAGATTGTCATAAAAAGACTGGCTGAACGTATAAATAATTAAATGTGAACCCGGTGAACTCACTCAAGATGATGTATATCTCTTCCCGCTCCTCTTGTTTCTCTAGGATGGTTCTCAGGCAGGAGCAGAGGGGGATGCGGCTGACATAATTCAGTAGGATTTGTACCACTCATCCCGACAGGTCAACCAGGCAGGACAGACTCATGAAGTCACAGAACTGTGATGTAATGGCATCATATACTATTTTAATGTCATAATATTATAAATTTAGCATTATAAAATAAATGGTAATACATATAGTAATACAGTTAGTCAATGAACTAGGTATCATAACTAACACTGAATATATTTTTGACAGTTTTTTATTCTAATAAATGTTCTAGGTCTAGGATATAATAGATTCATAATAGCAACAATTATATGAACAATACCATATAAATGAATAAAAATAGATAATGTAATATCAAAGATGGAATAATACAGAATAAATAATGAAGAATAACTATATTAGATTAAAAAGTAAATGAAATAATAGTGAAAAGGCTGTGGTAGTATCGTTTCTTGGAAATGCAGAACTGACTTTCTTCTCTATTAAACTGATTTTTTACATGTATTTAAGCCTTATGAATAAAAACACAAATGAAGATATTTTTGATGAAATCTGAGATCTTTCTGACCTTCCATATAGACAGCAATACAACTGACACGTTCAATGCTCAGATATGTAGTAAGGACATCATTAAAACAGTCCATGTCACATCAGTGATTCAACTGTAATTCTATGAAGCTAAAAGTTAAGAAAAAGTTTACAAAAAAACTACTTTAGTCAACATTTTTTTCTCTTCCATGTCAGTCTGCATGTTCTCAGATTCAATCAAAAATATCTTAATTTGTGTTCCGAAGATGAACGAAGATCTTACAGGTTTGGAACAACATGGGGCGAACTAACACTTTAGTTA
Source organism: Enteromius anoplus (assembly GCA_032359395.1). Classification (NCBI taxonomy): domain Eukaryota; kingdom Metazoa; phylum Chordata; class Actinopteri; order Cypriniformes; family Cyprinidae; genus Enteromius; species Enteromius anoplus. The sequence goes on along the minus strand of JAUMHG010000079.1, from coordinate 9,446,594 downwards.
TATTTGGCTGCTGATGAACAAATAAACTAAATGCTAAAAATCTTGTAGCTCCCAGCTCTCACCGCCACCAGGAGGCAGTGCAGGGGATCCAGGTCAGGTTTGGCTCCTGCATTCAGCAGCATCTCTGTGCAAGTCACATCTCCATTGGAGACGGCAAAGTAAAGGGCGCTCCTACGCATGTTCTGTAGTTGTCTGAGAGGGTTTGGTCAAGTAGAGAGTTAACATCAAAACTGAACTGAATCAAAGCTGTCAATCAGGAGCTGCAGACACTGCACATGACCTCCGTCTGCAGTAGAGTGTACTGGACTCTGGCCAGACTCTATGAGAGCCGTCTTGATTGTGAATGAAATCAGTATTTTTAACACACTGTAAATAAAACTGGTACAACTCAGGAAAGTATATGCGGAAGGTTGTTTGACCACTTTTATAAAATGAATGTCACATTAAATTGACTTCCATGGCGCCATTTATTTTTACAAATGTAATTTTCCCCGTTTAATTGTCCCAAATGCCCTTTTATGTAGATTTCCATACAAATTCATTGTAACAAATGTGATCATTTTATATGTCATTTTAAGATTTTACTATTAAAAATGAAATGCACATAAATCAAACCAAAATCTATATTTTTACAAATTATTTAAATCAGTTTCTTAAAAAAAATTATAGCATTTGTGTTGATGTTTCCTATGAAGCCATTGTAAAACAAATTGAGACGGGAGGACTATTATGTTTTGATGTTATATATGACAAAACTTGGAGGGTCACAAGGTTCTTCTGGAGAGTTCAACAATTGTGGCAATCTGAGGAACCTCAAGTATCTTTCATGTTTATGGTGATAGAACAGAAACAACATATTTGTAGGCATCAATCCATTACCTGTCTGGATTGATGCCATCAGTTTCAAATTCTCATCACTGGAGGAGCTTCAAACAAGTGTCTATTGTTTGCTATTTAAAATATTCAGTTTCCATGAATACATGTACGTAACAAAAAAAAATCCATCAATCAGTCAAACCATTGTGTTAGGTTAGATGTTATGTAACATGTAAACATACATACCTGTTTTTGCAATTGCCTCATGATAAGGCTCTTCAATGCTCAGCTGAATAAGATAATCGGTGAAATCATCTTCATTCATCTTGTCCCACATAACATGCCAATCTAGAAAATATATCCAATAAATCAAAGAGCATTCGTGACTACTGGAGCAAAGTGCAACAAAATAACTTCTATTTACAAAACATGAACGTTTTAGTAAGCATAACTGCAGGCTCATCTATCAAAGGTCAATTTTCTAAACACCAAGTTACATGAGCTTTTATATCGGGCCATGACCTGCTTTCTTTGGCAGTGAAATGCCATGCAATAAATCCCATTCCATTAGATATAGTTTCTATTGTAGTCCCTTTTAGGCAACACACACCTTAATAAAATCTGTTATCATACTCTAGGACATGAGAGAAACACTTTCCTATTACATAAATCCCCCAAGATAGCCTAACTTAATCTAATTTGCATGCTGCAGCATTGTTTGTTTTGCTTTATTACAAAAGCATGTTGGGCACAGCAGGGGGCAGGATCAAGTGATTTTTCAGTTGGGAAGTCATAATTCATTTTAGTGAAACGATTCATTTGGACGGGACGGTTCAGTGAACTGGTTCCAAAACGAGTTCCAATTATGTCCCCAAAGGAATTAGGTTTTTTTATTGTTTGTTGTAAGGCTGGTACTTTTTGACAGTTTTATTTGGTTGTATACAAGTGTCATTGTTAATTCTGTTAATATGCAATAACAAAAACGCACCACAGTATTTTTGAACCATTTTTTTTTTTAAATGTTTAGTAGCACAATAATATTTTGAAGCAAACAGCAGGTCTAAATAATTACTAAATAAATACTACTAATAAGCACGAACATGAAAAGGTCAGTTGCGTATGGGTAGTTAACTTTACAAATTTTAAAAGCTACGACGAGCACAAACGCTTTGCGAATCGGTTCGCCCGAATCTTTAAAAAGAATCTGCTCAACAGAATGATTCATTCGCGAATCGGACATCCCTAGTTCCAGCATGGTTACCATGGCAGCGGTCAAACAATTTCAAGTCAGTGTAAACCTAGGCTCGACTCATTTATTTTGAACATTAAATACAAATCTCTTTCAAAAATATCAGATGTAATCGTGTCATGTCAGAGCCGAGGAGTGAAACTGTGAGCCCTGAAGCGAGCTGCGCCGTGGAGCGAGGCATGTTACAAGAAGTCTTTCAGAAAGAGACTGAAGTTCATGAAGAAAGCGATGATGATGATGAATCCACGCACGAAATCAAAGTGGACGTGTTTACAGCCACAGATGTGCTTTCACAAGAAGAAAACATCACGGAATTAAATAAAGACCTAGACGACTTAACCCAACAAGGAAGTGAATCCAACCAGACACTTGCATCAAGTGATGTCGGAAGTTCCACAGCAACCGGTAAAATATCATTTACCACAGTAATATAAACGTACTGTTGTATTACTCTGGTCGTTTTGGACGTGGTATCGTGGCAAAACCATGTTTTCTGTTATCATGTTTTAGTCATGCACCTAAATAAAAATAATGTTTGTGACCATGTTAATACCATAGTATTCCTTGACATGGCTTGGAGCAGGGTTATAATCGTTTACAAAAATAAATTAACTATTATTTATTTATTAATAATTAATCATTTATTTGTTAATATTAATTAATTTATTTGTTTAATTAAAGCAAAAAAAAAATATGAAAAACCTACTGTATAATCTACTGTAAATAATTAAAGCTAATATAAATATATTTAAATATTCAAATATATAAAATAAACAAAAGTGTACTACTGAAGAAATTATTGAATTACTTGAAGAAATAGGCCTAAACTGAAAATTCACCAATAAATGTCTTTTTAAAATATGAGTACAAACTGTAATGATATATAAATGATACCAAAATAACACTGTACCAAGTAAATATGATGGTTACTTTAATATGCCATGGTGCCATTTAATTGTTTTTGTAAAATAATTAAATAAATATTCATCACATTCTCTGTTTTCCATTCAGGCCTATTGTTTTGTATATACACATGGACATTTGTGTTTCTAATGCATGTGGGTTTCTTGTTCCTCCAGTTAAGATCCTGCTGATGCCAGAGAGGTACATGATAACGGTGGCCTTCACTATTGGCCTCACAATCCTGGATCTGAAAAACCACTTCAGCTCAGAGCTGAGGGTCCCATCAGACATCATACAAATCACTCTAGATGGTAAGACATAAAAGATACTCGAAAGTGTCTTTCGCAGGAGAAATCGTACAAGATTCGGACATTTCTGAATATAAAAGAATACATGCATGCTGTAGACGTGGGTTTGGGTACATTGGGACACTTTTTGCCATTGAGATGACTTGGGGAAAAAAATGTCCTAATTATTTTACCTGTAATGTTACCAATTCTCACTTTTTTAATTTTTAGTTTAATTTAATTTAATTTTTAGTTATTTGTTTCTAGAAAAAAGTGTGGATGATGACCAGACGCTGATGGACATTGGCGTGCAACCTCATGGGATGGTCCAATTTGAGTTGAGCTCACTAGACCCGGAGATTTACCCCATGAGACCGGTCAAACCACAGCAGGAGTACAACATGCCGGATGTCATCACTGTCAGGGTGCAAACAGGTACAAACAAGGTTACAGCTGACTAGCCATCATGACGATAGACAAGTCTTTGTGACAGTAATCTCGCCTGAAGACACAGACTCGTATCAGGACGTGGTGGTGGAGATCGAGAGAGCGACTCGAGGGAAGGTCTTCCTGGGAGGATACCGTCATAAAGAGACCAAGGCGGAGTATCATCATGCCGCTGTACAGACGATGCCTAAGAAGAGGCCTGACAAGGGGGTTGAGATGTTCAGCAGGGATACACAGGTGCACACACACTATTAGATAAGTGCAGTTTTGGACTATGCCAACCCCCTGAGTGAATAACACCATATAAAACACTTTAAATATTAAGAACCTTTATCTCTTATTTTCATTTATATTAAATAAAAGCAGAAATAATTGGCATGCATATGTTTTTTTAAAAATAACTATATATAAAAATAATAATTTAATCATTATAATTTATTCTATATAGAATATAATGTAATATTAATGTAAAAACTGTATATTACAATATTTAATATTTAAATTTTTGTATAAATTAAACACACAAGCACATACAAAAAGGAGTGAATCTTTGTTCAAAAACATTTTTAAAAATCATGGCACACTTTATAATGTCAAGACAATTTAATTTGGAAAAATTCTGAAATCTTTACATAAATGATCAAATTTGGTCAAAATCACTATATTACTAAACACAAACATAACTGTAGAGCACAAATTTTCACAAATCAGTACATTTATTAGGTACATTGTTTTTATTTATTGTATATATTTATTGTATTTATGAATGAAACTTTGGATAAATAAAACACAGGTTCCAATTAAACACTTCTTTGAATAAATTAATACTTTTATTTAACAAGGAGACAGTATAATATATCATTTAAAAGTGACAGTATAGACATGTATAATTTTACAAAAGATGTTGTTTAAATGCCGTTTTGAACTTTCTAATTATCAAAATATCTTGAAAAATATGTACAATAGTTTCCACAAAAATATTAAGCAGCACAAATGTTTTTTGATAATAATAATACATGTTTTTCTTGAGCACTAAATCAGCATAATAGAAGGATTTCTGAAGGATCATGTGACACTGAATACTGGAGTAACAATGCTTAAAATTCAGCTTTGCATCACAGAAAGAAATGACATTTTAAAACATTTTAACATAGAGTAAAAACAGTACAATTTCAAATAACTGTTTTCTATTTTTGATCTGGTAAATTCACAGCTTAGCTTCAAATCCGGTTGCCGTGCATACTTCTAATTTTCTTTTTCCCTTAAACAGACGGTTGTGTTGAAGAACCAGGATCAGCAGTGCTCCAAGAACGCCTCGACTCAGATGACCAAAATCGGCTGCTATGTGTCCAACATGGAGGACAAACTCGTCACCCCAGGGACTTACATCACTGCAGGAGAGTATCACAACAAGAGACTGAGAGCTGTACGTGTGTTTGAATGGTTGAGTGGGAATTGTGTTCATTCTGTGCTCTCTGTTCATGACAAATGCGTGTCATATGTGTGTATGTTTTTCACAGGTCATTACACTACAGTCACATGTCAGGCGCTGGCTAGCCAAGTGTTTCACAGACAGCTTGAGACAGGCTAAAGAGCAGCATCGGGCATGGCAGGAAAATGAAAATAAAAGGAAGAAAGAGGAGAAAGAGCAGCAGATCAGAGATGAATATCACCGCAGGATGAATCCAGAGTCAAAGGCAGACTTTGATCTGCTTTATAATGCCTTGAAAAGTGAGTGAGTGTTTGTGGAGCAACTAACAACTAGTAGCAATGCTACTAACATAAAGGTGACAAGTACATTTTTTGCACCACTATAATGACCAAATTGAATTGCAAAAATAATTACTTTATTTTCTGAAAATCCTTGAACCATTAAAGAACAAACAGCCTGTGCACTTTAAGCTGCATTTTAACCGAGAAAGAAAAAAGCAACATCAGCTTTAACTACAATTTTCAGTAGGATGTGAATAGCTTAGCTGCTCTCTTAATAGCTTTTACATGGTACCACTTTTTTGGTCGTATTGTGTGTATGTGTACAGCTTTTTAGTCAATAGGGGGGTTCAGTCGGTTCATGCAAATAAACTACCTATATAAATAAATTATTGACTCATACGTTTCATCCCTTCACAGACTGACCTTTTTTTTGGTAGTAAAATATTTCTTAAAACTGTTGTCTCTCATTATACAGTAGTTTGAGGTTTTATTTATTTATTTATTTTTAAACCAAATAATACTTTAATGGAGCAAGAATACAAAAGACTGATAAAAAGGGGAGAGTAAAGACATTTATAATGTTGAAAAAATGATATTATATTGAATTCTGAAAAATATTTGTTTGCACAAAATTTTTTATCAGCACCGAAGACTGGAGTAATGTTGCTGGAAATTCAGTTTTTACGTCACACGAATACATTACATTTTGAAATATATTTTATTTGAAATCATGTTTCACAATATAAGGGTTTCTACTGTATTTTAATTGAATAAATCCTGCCTTTGTGAGCATAAAGAAATTAAATATGTATAAGAATCTGAAATGATTTGGAATGAATTTGTCTGTGAAATTTAGTGGCAACTGAGTTAAATCATTCCAAATATATATTTCTTCCTTTAAATTGCTTCACTGTAAATGACTACATTGTAGTTGGTATTGTATGTTTACTGAGATGGAGATATATATGTGTGGTAATGTGTGCAGTGATTTGGATATAAGTTAGTGTGATGTTTCTCATTCTTTATCTGTGTGTGTGTCAGAATGGAGGATAGAGGAAGTGGAACACATCAATGTCACCTTATCTGGTGCGGAGAGAAAGGCAGCGCTGTGCGCTCTACTGGAGCAAGAGACCCAGTTCATCTCCTCCATAGAACGACACAGAATGGCTGCAGGCACGAGGAACCAGGATAAAGCCATACAAGCCTTCCTCAACAAGGTGTCTGTCTTTGCTAATCAGCTGTCTCATCGTGAGCATGCGATTTTGCTTCAGAGCAAAAACTTGTGTCTGTTCACAGTGTGTTAAACCAATCCAACCAGGAATTCTAAGATGATTGAAATAAAACGTGTAAAGATTACTGTGGTTTTGATTTTTGAACATTGCTGATTCATAACTTTTCAGCATTGTGTCGTTTACCTAATGTTGCTCCTGTAGAAATGTCAGTGTAATAAAATGCGCTGAACGTCACTTTGTGACAAGTGGCTTATGATAACTAACTGATAATAGGCTAGATCAAAAGTCAGAAGAGACATTGTACAGTCCTTTACTGATTTATTTTACCTCATCTATAGCAGTGGTTTGTGCTTTATGACCCAGACATTACATTACATAAGTAAACAAAAATGTCCTTGAAATGTATTAATGAATTGAATACATTTAATATTGATATACATATAGAATTAGAATATCATCTCCTTCCCAGTGTGCAGAACCAAAGAAATGGCGTGCATTTGATGGGAAGGTGATGCAGATGGACACGCAGTTCACCATCAGAGCCAAGGAGCTGCGAGACCTGTACAGTAGCATCACCCAGACTCAGTTCACAAAGGACGAACGTCTGGATGTGCTTCTCACTCTCAAACACACCATTAAGGTCAGTTCCAAATATGTAGTCCAAAATATGGTCAAAGTATAAACACTTTTCTAGAAGCGTATATTTATAGTCTCATTTTTATCCTTGTGAACAGGAACATAAATGCAAGCTAACACAGGATATAGTGGACTTGATTGACAGGGAGGTGGACCTGCTGACGAGGGGCGTTAAAAAGAGCAGCCTGGAGGGGTTGAGGAAGAGGATAGCCACCCTTTTTCTCCAGTACATCAAAACACCTGCGTTCAACCCTCAGGTGTCCAAATTTCTGTGGGTATGTGGCAAGTCGAAACTAGCTCTTTCGAAGAGAGATCAGAAGAGGGTCAAGTCTGAGTGAAGACCAAGTTCTCATGCTCCCATGTCCATGACGTAAAGCAATATATTGATCTTGGTCCTCATTTCCAAGTTCAGGACTATATTGTCGTGGTCTTGATCCAAGTCCAAAATCATGCTTGGATGTTTCCATAAGTTCAATTCTTTGTCTTTGAGTTAGAGTCTAGGACCATATTTTAATGGTGTTAGTTTGGTCCTCAAGTTGGTCCAAGACCATATTTTCAGTGTCTTGGTTCTTGGGTCAAGTCCTAGACAATATTTTCATGGTCTTATTCTTGGTCCTTGAGTCCAAGACCATATTTTCCTCACCTCGAACTATGCTGTGCATGTATATTAACAATGTTGTTTTTTACCCTTAAGCCTGTGTCTTTATGGTCTTGACTTAAACTGTTTTTGATTACAACACTAAGCTAAACTTCATAAACAAGGTCTATAAACAACGTCCAGTTCTAAAGACACTTAAATAAAACAAGTTTTGGTTGGTCATTTCACTTTTTAAAACCAACTTCATTATTTACCCTGCTCTCCACAGGTCCCTCGGGACCCTTCTGATCTGAAAAAGAACATCTATGTGTGTCGTGGCTGTAATGACTATCATTCATCCACTGACTTTGCTCTGAAGACTGACGCATCCTCGGTTGGCCTGTGTCGCCGCTGTCTGGATTTAGACAATGAGGCCCGTCGAAGAGAAGACTTCTCTCTTTACAAGAACATTCTCAGGCGTTTGCGTGAATCCGAGGCCGAGTGCAGCCCAGAAGCCAAAATCACTTACCTGCTGCAGGTGACGTTTATTCATTCATTATTCAATACGAGCGTATGGAAAGAGCCATGTCAGTTTTCGCAAAACCTTCCATATTTCCTCCACTTGTAACAAAAATGAAGATATTTTTTATGAAATCCGAGAGCTTTCTGACTCTGGAAAGGCCTAAGGTTTAACACTAGCAATGCAGACTATGACTACAGTACAATCTCATGTGAGTCTACATGATTTTAAACAAATCTGTCAAATGTGCCGTTCGTTTCTTTTGTTGGGGAATGTGGTGATAAAATTGCATAGTCCACCTATATAAGAGGAATAGAACACAAAGTTCATGCTGTGTTCAAGACATTCCCTGTCCTCATTAGGAGCAAGACCTGCGGTACCTGGTTGATGTGCTGTGGGGGGCTCAGTCTGCTTTGAGTGGCTGGAAAGACCTTCATGATTTACTGCTTGTGCGCTGGGAGAAGCATTTGGACTGGAGCCCATGGAACTGCATCCTACTTACGAAGGCCGAGGCGGCTGCACATGTCAAATTTGAGAACATCGAGAAGGTACTGCAGCCACTTCTGCTCTTCAATGGTGTTCTTCACATCGGAAGAAATGATTAATCTCTGATACTGTGTAATAATAAATATTCAAGCAATATTGCACTGATCTAAGCACCAAGTAGAACTACAGAATAAAATGGCAGAATACTTTTGCAGAATAATGTAATATATAACCAGGCTTTAGACCAGATATTACATCTGACAGAACTTCAAAATCATGAATATCATCTGTACTCCTGGCAAATCTCATTTTTAGAGATGGTGTTTACATGGAATGCACTTAGAGAACACATTTGTCTCTCCCACCGCTTGAGAGCAATGCCATTCGTTCCGCCCTACAAATGTCCGCTGTTTTCACTTGCAGGCATACGATGTGGTAGTTATCCGTAACGTCAAGCAGAAACACGCATTGGCCAGGAAGTACTTCTCCCAGATTCTTTCGATGGACAAATGTCTGCAGGACGCTGAGATTCAGCCTGCTGTCCTCAGCAACCTGCTGGTCTCCAAACCCATCACCAATGCAACCAAGTAGAATCACTGAGAGGCAACCCACAATCCTGCAAGGCGCACAGGAACATCTGCCGCTTCACTGTTTGTGGGCAGTAAAACATAGAAATCTAAAGCCTTATTTTTTTCTTCGAATTTGAATATCTTACAGGTTAATTAAAACGTTTAGTAGTGGGGTCATTTTTTTGTTTGTTCGTTTCTACTCCATTGGACTGTGCAATTTGTCCTGATCATTAAAATCTTTTGCTTCTCTCTGCTTTGTTTCCCATTCATTAGGATCATTCATTAATGCTAATTACGTATCATTTGGCAGTAATTGAGAAAGAAGTTTTAATTTTATTTTCAACTTCATTGGCATTTTGTTAAATACTAATTGGTAGAAAGAGCAGCAGAACTAAAATCCTGTGAAAAATGCGCCATTAGCATGTTATGAGTCTTGAGTGCAAAGTTAAAAAAAAATGAGAGATTAGACTGACATAAAAGTAGATTATCCCTCCATGATTGCTCCATACAAGAATGTATTATAAAGTTATTTCAGAGAACACTTTGGAAGCCCGAAAAGCACAAGTTCAAGAGGTTTTAATTAAACCTTTGCAAATGATATATAGCCAAGATCTAATCAGGAGGTGAGCAATCTAAGATCTGCAATTATAGGAAAAGGTCAAGAACCTCCTACTGTGTCTCCTTTTCAACAAATGTGAACGAGACCACCAGCACCACAGGACTAACGGCTGAAAGAATGACTGTAGACTGCTCAAAAAGTGATGAAAAGTTTAAGTTTTATTTCCCTTCCTCCATTAGGTAAGTTTATTAGCTGTGCTTAATAAAATAGGTTTTATTAGAGATTTGGCTTGTCTGTATTTTCCTTGGCACAGACCCTATCAGTGTCAATCTGTGATACTGTAAGGGATATTCATGACATTTAGTTGAACTGGATAACAAACGGCTAACAAGGTGGAGGATGTTTGATAATCAAGTTATGTTACAAAGGAGTAAATGGTGAATTAAGTAGGTGTTCATGGTAGTAGAGAGGCAGATGCTTTTTGTTGAATATTTGTTAAAGACGAACTTAAGCATTTTATAAGAATTAAATAAGAAAATGTTTTTATGAATACTTGGGTCTTTGTGGCGCCTACTGTAATCCTTTAAATCGGTAACAAAGAAAGCACTTCTGTTTGCTGAAATGAAGGCATTATGAAAAACTCGGTGGGCTCTGAGAGCAACATTTTTTTAAGGTTATTGTTTGATCTAATGGTTTGTGTATGAATAAAGTAAGTCAAAGGTAAGTCGAGATTTTCTCCATTATTTTTCCCACCAGTATTGCACAATCTTTTGTAATCTTTGGACGCTGGACAAAAGCTTTGATCTTTATAATGCTCATATTGATAACTAATTTGTGAAGTTTTATGTAATCTCTGATAGAGCTGTTCTGTTTGTTCCTTGAGAAAGCATGAGGATTCCGATTAATGTGTAATAGCGCAGACAGGATGAAGTGAGTGTTCTGTCCAAGTTATCCAATTATGTTTCAAGGAAACACCATTCTGCATTTTAAATCCTTGGTAATCCTGTCAAATGATAGTCGTAAAGGGAGGTTGTGAAGAAATAACTTCAACAGCTTCAGCTAACCTCAACGCCTTTAGATTTGACATTACAGCCGGTCATAGGCCAGCTCTTTGTGACTTTTTCCATCGGATTTACAAATGTTTCCATTGCCGCATTTTATGATTCACAAAGTGATGGAAGCTTTTTGTGAGAACAAGAAATAGTAAAAAATTATGTAAAAAAACAAAACCAACATGAAGAAAGTTGCAATTACAGGATGAAGCCACAACTTTGAAACGTAAAGTTGAAATTACAAGAAAAAAATTGAACAGTTTTGTGACAAGTAAGGTCTAATATATAGTAGTCACAATTGCAGAAAATAAATAGTTAGAATTGTTTCAAATTAAATAAATGTGCGATGTAAAGTTGCACTTACAAGACAGTTACAATTATGACATTTAAATTCGCAATTACACTTTGTAGTAAAGTAGTGTAGTGTAGTTACATTTTTTAGTATAGTAAAAAAAACTAATTGTTATCGCAAAAAAATAGATCTAATGTGCGACGGAAAGTTGCAACTAAAATGCAAAGTCACAATTATGAGAAATAATTATTTGAGATGTGAAGCTGTGATTACAAGCAAGTTGCAATTGGAAGATATAAATTCGTAATTATGAGAAGAAATGGCAGTTGTGGGATAAACTACTTTTGCAATTATGAGAAATAAAGTCACAAAAAATTAAGTCACAATTGCTTAGTATTAAATAACAATTGTGACTGCAATTCAGCTACCCAAGTCGCAGTTACGAGAAAATTCATTTTTCGCATGATATAAATTAACAAATTAAAGATACAATATCAAAATTGTGAGAGATTTGCTTCAAGCTGGAATTTGACTTCTGTACAAACCTTTTGGGATTACATTGAAAACTTGATATAATAGTTTACATATTTCTTTTCATTTCAGTGTTTTTGCCCTTTCATATTTCCATAAATATTTCTCTCAGATCTAATTCTTTGGAAACAAGCTTCAGTACGGATTATCGCCTGCTGTGTGATTTCTGAGAGTTTGTGTTTATGAAGTCTCCCAGGTTGTTGTTTAACAGACCCCTGCGCGGTGCCAGATGACGTTAGCTGTTAGGAGAAAAAGGTGTGAATTCCAGGTCATTGTCTGTGGAAATGTCTCGTGTCAGTGAGTTTGTTTATAGTGCTCTTGATTTTATAACCTCATATGCAAATTTGTTGTTGACTTTGGTCATAAAATGTACATATAAATAGGTTAGAAGAGACTTGCGTGAGGTATGACTGGTGGGAGTCTAATCTTAAAGCTTAATCTCCATGGCCATAAGGCTTTATGACATGCCCGGAATGGACCAGTAACAGTGGATGCGGATGGCACCAGGGCAAAGATTAATCAGCGGCACATTATTTAAAGGCCATCTTAAGACAAAGTCCCAGAGTTGACTCCGTTTCGGCCACAGGATGAGGCGGCTTAGGTGTACTTGGAGCTCCTTGAAACCCCTAATTATCATCATCACACCATTGGCTTTGCTACCGCTGCCACTGGTCATCAGAAAGCAGGTTAGACATGCTACAAACACGTGAGGAACTAATGTAATGAAGTCTTTTCTTTATCTAAAACAATTGTACAGTATATTTTGTACAACTTTGTCTTTAATAATTACTTTGTCTTTTGCTCTCACTTTTTTTGTAAAAAAACAAACATTTTGATAGACTTATATTTTGGCCATGACAAAGACATTGTTTCCAAAAAATGTCTTGATTTCAGATTCTTCCGTCCTTTTTGTGTTACTGGATAACAACCCTGATATCATTTCCACTAGGAAGCAGAATGTGCGTTTATCCTAATATTAATGGCTGTATACTGGATGACGGAGGTCTTACCTCTGTCTGTGACGGCACTTATCCCCGCGCTGCTTTTCCCACTTTTTGGAATCATGAAGTCTTCGCAGGTACACTTTCCCGAACTGGTCATTTTACTCTTGGAAAACTATCCTACCTGCAGTATTTCTGGACTTCTTAAATGGATAGCCACTGACCGACAGTCTTTCTTTAGGTTGCGTCTGTATATTTCAAAGACTTCCACTTGTTGCTTCTTGGCGTGATCTGTTTAGCAACATCCATTGAGAAATGGGGTCTTCATCGGAGAATAGCTCTCAGATTGGTGACTGGACTTGGAGTCAATCCTGGCATGTAAGACTGGTTTTATCTGTTTATTTCTCATGTGTTGTGATGACTCAAAGTAGGTTGGACTGAATTTAATCTGCTTGTTTACTGTGAAATGTGTCTCACAGGTTGATGCTGGGGTTCATGGTTGGTTGTGCTTTCCTCTCCATGTGGCTGAGCAACACCTCAACTGTGGCGATGGTAATGCCAATTGTGGAGGCAGTGATCCAGCAGGTTTTGAACGCGAGTGAAGAAGCCAGCAAGGACCACAAGGGGGCGTTAAATGGCATCTCCAATCCTGCTCTTCAGCTTGAAGGTAACCAGGCAGTTTTCCTTTACCATGAGCAATAAACAATCGTTTTAACCTTCAACCTTTTAGAAAGGTGCAGCATTTAATTATTGAACATCTGTGTTCAGATATTGAGGCCCAGCATGACCAGTCAGAGAAGATAAAAAGGTAAACATATATAAAATGAACAAAAAGGTAACTGATTGAGAACAACTGATTTTTAAGACTGAATGAGATTTTGTGTACACTTACAGCATCGAAGCAGGTATTACAGAGCCAGTTCAGGCATCTCCAGAGAAACCAGAAACTGTTAAGGTCAGTAAAATATGACATAAAAATGCACAAAATGCTTTTCCTAGTCTTTTTTGATAAAATTGGATTTATCAAATATTTGTTAGGCGCCTCCGCCATATAGTGGAAAGTACAGGACCCGTGAAGATCACATGATGTGCAAAGGCTTGTCCCTTTCGATTGCCTACTCCTCGTCGATTGGGGGGCTGACGACATTATCAGGAACATCCACAAACCTCATCTTTGCTGAATACATCTATCAGTGAGTTTACAACTTGGTTTCAAACTGAAGTGTGGAACTCATTGAATCTCATCATTTCTATATCTTTTGGTCAGTCTATCCATCTAAACTGTGCTCTTTCCTCAGGTACTACCCAGATTGCACCGTCATTAATTTTGGGAACTGGTTTGTTCTTTGTCTTCCCATCTGCATAATTATGCTGATTTTGTCATGGATACTCCTGCACTGGATGTACCTCGGATCCAAGTGAGTGATGGTGATGTCTCCCATTCAATAAGTCGTTCCCTGACCCCTCTCTGTTCCCCATTTTTACTCTTCGTCTTTGTCTTTCTTTTAAATTCATCATTTCAAATCACGCTCCCATTTGCATTTTCCCCACCTCACCACTTCAGCTTCCTTCACATGTCCTCAATCTTCTTCATCATGCTTTGTCTCACTCACTCACTCACAGCCTCCCATTCTCATCGCTCTCTTATAATCCTGTTTTATCAAGCAGCCTTCTTCATCTCACCCGTCAAGATTCTCTCCTTTCCCTGATGAAGAATCACTCACAGAACATGGACGCATGACGTTATGACAAAAGATGTGATTGTCCTCATTCATAGTTTAAATGTATTTTTGTCATATGCAGATGTTCCAGTCGGTTCACTTGCTCATCAAAATTAACTACATGTCCATTGACATGACAGTGAATGAACGTAACAATAAAATCATATCTTTTTTTTCATCCATCCTTAGCTTTCGTGCCAGTCTGTGCTCCAGACAGCGATCAGAAAAGGAAAAACACACTGCTAGAGTGCTCCGGGATCAGTACAACTCACTAGGGCCCATAAGGTTGGAACCCTACTTTTAATTTAAAAGATCCTTAAGCTCTGAAAAAATTTAAACTGTGCTTATTTTCCCTGTCGATCTGAATCCATTGCTCAACCAATAGCATGATTTTGGTGTAGGTTTTTTTTTTTGTGTGTGTGTTTGTGTTGCTGACAACTTTACTTGAGGAATTTTCAGCAGAAATGGAATATTAAATAGAGGGCATGGTTTTATTTTAGCACACCTCCCTACCATTTCTCGCTTACAGCAAAGTAACATCATCAGAGCAGTAATGCTAATTTTGCTATTCAGCATATTTTTAGATTTTAACTAAAGATGACAGAGACAAACAATTTTTTGCAGCGCATTAACAAGCATGGATTAATCATACAACTTTGGGCTAGCAATTTGAAATTCATGCCAACTGTATTTAAAAACCTGAATATGTCCTTATTATTTTGATTATTATTATCAAAGTATTTACTTATGACTGAAATACACTAAACTTTTAAGATCACAACAGATTTTTAAGGCATCATGCCAGCTTTGTAAGTGGTGCAGAAAAAAAACATGTTTTATATCCTGACTGGATAGAATCTAAACCTAAAAAATTGTAAAACTCTGCACACTACACAAATTTCTTGTGAATATTTCTCTGCAACTAGTGTTGACAGTAAATAGGAGCAAATGTTGTGTAGTGTATTCTAATGTTCTTATGCATGAATTTCTGGTCATTTTTCTGTAACACTGTTTCTCTACTGATCCAGCTGGCAGGAGATTATCACCATGATCATCTTCATTCTGATGGCAGTTTTGTGGTTTACAAGAAACCCAGGTTTCATGCCTGGCTGGTCGTCACTGTTTCCTGAGTGAGTGTATTCATCAACATCTATTGATGTAGATATACTACTGCATTTCAGAGAAAGTCATCATTCTATTCAATAATGGCCTTTTGAGATCTTATTTATCCTTTGTATTTTGTTATTTCTTCAGTTACCCAGGATACGCTACAGATGCCACTGTAGCGCTGTTGCTGGGTTTCACATTCTTCATCATCCCTTCGCACAAACCCAATACAGAGCGCTATGGTACGGCTTACTCATTTCCTTTGTGCAGGCTTGAAACCCTTCCAAATGATTAGAGGCTCAATGTCAGCAGTTTTGTTGCTGATTAACATTGTCGATCCCTGTGACAGAGGCCTTGATAACGTGGAAGGACTTCCAGGCCTGTATGCCATGGGAGATCAGTCTGCTCGTGGGAGGCGGTTTTGCTTTGGCTGAAGGCACAAAGGTAGGATCATCATTTAATGGAAACTCAACTTTATCTGCGAGAGAAGAAAAGACAGAAATAAATAAAAAAGTACAAGGCCGCATTAATAGATGACTCAAATAATGGTCCGTTTTACATGCCTGGATTCAATTAAACAGGCCAGTCTAATTCACTAGTGGCTTTGGACAGGCCTGAACAGCTCAATTGCACCCTTTACTCATAATCTTAAACATTAATTTCCTTTTAAAAGAAATAAATGAAAAGACGGATCACATCAAAGCCTCGTAACAGCATGCAGCCCATTAATGTTGCGCAGAGAACAACAATTTCACTGTGTCACTCTCTGTCTGCTTTGACGTTCCATTCAAGCTAATTGCATGCCTCCATTATAAGACTGGCACTGAAGCACATCATTTCAGCATAACAAACGGCTCCTTCCTCATGTCAGTCGCAAAAGGCTGGAAACAAGAGCGTCTACTTCTTAATATTCTTCTGGTGTAGGTAGGCTGGGTTGGGGTCTTATCATCAAGGCTCCAGCCCTGTTTTGATCCAGACACCCAAATGTCATGGCAAGTCCAGTCTTTAAAATCTTCAAAGCAGAAAGGGTGACTACTGTGCTGCATTCTCCATATGCAACATCAGGCTGTTTGGGCGCCGTATCTTGACAAACAGCTAAATTACGACTCCGGTCTCTGTTGACAAGCAGACAAAG
This sequence comes from Enteromius anoplus, assembly GCA_032359395.1. Classification (NCBI taxonomy): domain Eukaryota; kingdom Metazoa; phylum Chordata; class Actinopteri; order Cypriniformes; family Cyprinidae; genus Enteromius; species Enteromius anoplus. Next base: position 9,429,821 of record JAUMHG010000079.1, on the reverse strand, counting down.
AGATGTTGGTACATTTCTCAAAGTAGGTTCATGAATATCTTGTCAGGACACTTTCACTAACCTTCTGTTTTTTCTTTTTCAGATATCTGGTTTATCGACTTGGGTAGCTGAATTGCTGACTCCCTTGGGAAGTCTTCCTCCTTTAGCCACTGTCACCATCGCCAGCCTTATTGTTACCTCCATCACAGAGGTGGCCAGCAATGCTGCCACGATGACAATCTTTTTGCCCATACTGGCCCCCTTGGTATGCGCAATTTCAAATTGTAAACCTGGAGCACAAAACTGGTGTTAAGTAGAACATATATATTTGTAGCAATAGCCAAAAATGCATCGCTTGGGCCAAACTCTTTAGGATATTAAGTAAGGATCACATTTCATAAAGATGATTTGTAAATGTCCTACTGTAAACATATCAGAACTTAATTTCTGAGTTTCAGATATTGTCCTATCCTAACAAACCATACATCAATGGAAAGCTTATTTATTCAGCATTCAGATGATCGACCATTATGACTGGTTTTATGCTTCAGGGTCACATATATGTAGAATATTACTTTTACGTCACTTTTTTGGCCTATTCTCATCACAAACGATCTTTCTTAGGCTGAGGCAATTGGAGTCAACCCTCTGTACATGCTGATTCCCACAGCCCTATGCGTGTCCTTTTCATTCCTGCTTCCGGTTTCTAATCCCCCTAATGCCATTGTCTTCACATATGGTCATCTGACGAGTATGGACATGGTGAGTCCCTACGATTTTGTTCCTTTGGAATTCATTTCACATGCACATAAATGTCAATGATAAATCTTATATTGTCAGTAACTGAGCTTTGTATGGTTTTCCTTCTCCCAATAGGTGAAGGCAGGGCTGGGCGTAAATGTTATAGGTATTCTTACAGTCCTATTAGCTCTTACAACATGGGCAACACCTCTGCTTAACCTGGACACCTACCCAGACTGGGCACCGGTTGTAAACGGCACTGGAGTATGAGCATCTCTGTGAATATTTTACATGTGTGGACATTTAGTTTTCAAATTACATGGGATCAATTGATATTTGCTGAATTCTTGACAGTTCAAAGCTTACAGTCCAAATGTATTACTCATTTGGATCACTTGAGCAAGATTGAATAACCATCTTGGATTAGGCAATACAACCGACTGAATGCTTTGGGTTCCATGAGATGTTCAGTTTGAACGTCATTGTTTGTTTATATGTTTTAGTATTTTAAGCATTTTAATCCTTGTCATCAATGGCTAAAATCCACCATTGACTTTTTTTGAGGGGTTCAAAGAGACTAGTAAAAACATGTTTGGTGCACAATTCAACTGTGCAATTTTTATACAAAATGTATATATTAAAGATATGCTTTAGCTTTAAGCAGAGTTCGTATGACAGGGTTAGTCCCATCAGCCAACATAAGCACTTAATGTTTTATAGAGTTGTATATTTTTGTTATAAGCTAGCCTGTACATATATACAGATAATGTTGAAATTCTATTGTGAACAAAGTAGATCTAAAGAAAGTACAGTCTCACTTTCAACATTGCTTGGACACAAACTCGCGCATAACAGTGGCTATTTTAGGTGTGTTACTCAGCTGTTTGGCTTCTTGCAAAAAGTGAACATTTCTAGCCAGAGTTCCTACTGAGCTTCAAAGGCATCAGTCAGAGAATCAGATCATTTAACAGGTTTGTGGTTCAAATATCAATGATACATTTTTGTTTTTAACTGTACTATGTTAATGTTTGTGTATTTACTACTTTAAAATACAGAATTTGTATTGTGAATGGAAACTCAACATCAAATTTGGCATTCCTCCATTGTTCACACTGTATGTGCTTCATGCAAAATGTTAATTGTTACTACTAAAACTGTGAGGGGGTTACTTTCTGTCGTGTGTACTCTTTGAGTGTTTTGGCTAGAAAAAAACATTTAAATAAACATCTGGAACCATTCACAGTCATTATGTTTTAGTGGGAATTCATACTGGTTTTAATAAACAATGCGTTGCAATTTGCATCAATTTTAATTGAACTGTGCACCGAGTGGATTGTCTCATGTCTAATTACTGAATCTCAAAATTAAATGTTTTGACAAATCTAGTCTGTGTGGCAGACTTATCAAAGAGATTCAAGAGGCAGATTAGCTTTGATGAAATGAGGTTACAGAGGAAAAATTGTCATCTTTTTCTGTTCAGCTGTTTAGCGATAATGCACCTACACAGAAAAATGGCTCTGAGAGTATATCTGTCCTAATAACATTTCTTTCCTATTTTAATTAGGGGGAAGGACTGCAAAACAAAATGGGATAATAATTCAAATATATGAGACTTTAAAGCTGATGTAAAACAAAAGAGAAGGCTCTAATGTGCCAATTGAACGGGCTTGGGCTAATATTTGTTCTCAGAATACGGCAGTGATGAGGACTAATTTTGTAAACCACCCACGTTATGAAAAATCATGCTCGGATCCTGCAGCTATTGCGATTCAAGGTCACTGTTCAGTTGCATCTGAGGTAATGACAGGCTGTCTGAAGGGTCTAATCTGATTATGTATTATTTAATACCTTTTATATACTTAATGACTGTGTAAGGACTGGCGAGTTTAACTATCAGGCAATAGCTTTTCTGAAAGCTTTATTGTCATTGCAGTCATTCTCCCTGGGTGCACAGGTCAGCAAGCTGAATAGGAGGTTTGCTTTTATTGTTCAAATATTTTCACAGTAATAAATTTATTTAAATATAATTTTGCCACTGGGTAAGACCCCTTTTTACAACTGTGACCGATTGAGACACTTCGCCCCCTATAGGGACAGTGGAAGTGAACTCTTAATTTATTTACAGACCTGGCTTGTGCTAGTTGATGTCTTCAATAAAAGAACATTTACCCCTGGTTTCACAGACAAGGCTTAATCTTAGTCCTTGACTAAATGCAAATCTGAACTGTTTCAATTAAAAGAAACTTGCACTGACTGATCTTAAAACATGTCAGTGTCTTTGTTTTGTCTTAAGATGCATACCA
>JAUMHG010000079.1:9373691-9386629 GCA_032359395.1 Enteromius anoplus | reverse complement strand
ATACAATTATGCTTGCTGCGATTATGAGCATAAATGCAGTATTATAATCGAAGTATTGCGTTTACATGAGGTAAAGTATAATCGCAATACTCCCAATATCTCATAATAATCGCATTAAGAGGGTCTATGTAAACGCACTCACTGCCATTGCCATAGACCAGCGGTTTTTCAATCCTGGTCCTCGCGTCCCACTGCTCTGCATATTTTGCACGTCTCTCTTTGTTAACGCACCTGATTCTGATAATCAGCTCATTAGAAGAGAGCTCCGTGCATGAGCTGTGTTCCAATTGACATGTACCCTACACAGTGTTCATTGCTCCCTTCTCCCTGAGCAGGGGAAATCCATTAAAGTTTACTTCACTTCGGAAAGTTCATTCATGGATTCGCGCTGTAAATATGATTTAAATTACGTCTCGCACACTTAAATGCACTTTGAATGGAACGTAGTCTATACGTTCGCTTCGAATTTGAATCATCGCGGAACATGCAGTGATGTCCACTTCGCAGGGTACATACGTTCGAATAGAACAAATACCTGAAGCGACAAGAGAAACATCCGAAATGTGCAGAGCGGTGGGGCGCGAGGACCGGGATTGAGAAACACTGCCATAAACTAAGGGTTGTATACATTTGCAAATGCTTTTATATGTTCTAAGTCACATAATTGGTATAACAATATCGTGTCAATTAACCCATTTGATCAATTATAAATTAATGGCAATGTTCTTAAGTGTTGGTGCGATACTTTGTAGTGTGCAATTTAAAACTCCTCTAGGAGTCGCCAACAGACATAAAGCAAATACGCACAAGAAATTGACGTACGGCAGACATGGAGTTGACGTGAACCAACGTACATTCTCACGTTCATTTCATTGTTAGTAAATCCAAACGTGAGCGTGAATCTGGCGTACGCAGTTTTTGTGCGTATGCAGCGTTGATACATGAGGCCCCAGATGCGACTTGTGCGAATAATTCACGCTATGCACACGTATTTGGACGCTTGAACATTTTGAGTTTACTCGCTTCATTCACACGTATAAATTTACTTAACAAACGTGAATTTACGCCATGTGGAGGGGCTTCTGCCGGTGGCTCCAGTCTCATGCATTGGCGGAGGGGATAACCGTAAAATGTTCAAAATATTGTTGTTATTGTGCCATGAAATGTTGTTTTAAGAGTATTTCAGGCGAGAAACAAATCTGTGGTTTATTAAAAAGGAGAGCGACAATTTAAAATTTAGCTTTGCCGATTTCGGAGCTGTGATTTCATGAACACTGGGTGCGCACTTTCCTTTTTGTTCCTGTTTCTATGAAACTATGAAGATGTATCATAGAGCAACAATGATTTTGTCCTCCATAGTTTCGGAATTCTGTCTCTGCTTGCTACGTAGTAGTCACGTCACTATTAGAGCAAGCTCCTGATTGGTTAATGCGGCGCAAATTTTTTTACTAGAGTTCAGATATTTCAACTTAATTAGCACGAATCGTGCCGCAGGATGTCTAATCATGTCTTTCCATTGACTTAACGTGTAAATCACTCGTGCTTAACGCTTCATTCGCGTCTGGTGTGAACGCAGCATTAGTCTTTTAGATGTAGACAGTAAGACATTTGCTAAGATATAGCTACTTGTCTCGAAAATATTGTCTTAGGTCAAACAGGATTTATTAAGCATAGACTTCTTTAATATTGATTGATATTATTTACTCCCGTTTCTGACCTTAATCATTCCAAGGTTTGCTTATTTCTTTAGACGCTGAGAAAGCTTTCAATAGGGTGGAGTGGGATTATCTTTTCTCCACCCTATCGAACATTGGATTCGGCCCTAACTTTATTTCCTTTTTTAATTTACTTTATGCAAAGCCTCAAGCTTCAGTGCAGATAAATGGTATCACTTCTAATTATTTCCCACTTAGTTGCTCCACTCAACAAGGATGTTGTCTCTCCCCCCTTCATGCTCGCCATAGAACCGTTGGCCATCGCCTTGGACAATCAATCTTGTTATAGAAATAGATTGAAAATCAGTCATGTCCCCCTCCTTTTGGCCAGGACTAATATTCTCAACTCCGTCTTCTCCTTAGTTTAGAATAATAAACCCTGTAGTAACTCATTCTTTTAAGATATGGTCTCAAATAAGACAACATAAATGGCTTACATGCTCTACTCAGGCTCCTTTAACTGCTAACCTCTCTTTTCTTCCATCAGTATCAGATGTATAATTTCGTAACTGGTTTGAAAGTGGAATTTGTTTCTCAAGATTTGTACATAGATTGTTATTTTTTCTAATTTCTACCATTTTGAAAGCAACTTTTTCTTGTAGAATATTCAAATTTTATATTGTTATTAATATTGTGATTTTTTTCTGCAGTGTGGTTTAAGGTATGTTTTTTGGTTTTGGTTAAGGCCTTTTAACCTCTACGGAGGTCACACTTCCTGGAGGTCAGTGAGCCAATGGTACTATAACTTAAACTTAAACTCATTGGCTGCGTTCGCATTTTCTCTGAGTTGATACTTAATTTAAAGAAGTATTTACTAAATGAGCACTAAATGAGTACATACTGTATAACTTTAATGTGTTAAGAATGAATGCGATCAGTACGCCATCTGTCATATTGAAATTATCATATGAAGTTATAACAAGCGCAACAACTTAAAGATATGAGCGAAATGTTTAATTCAACTATCGTCTTGTTGATTAAAGGCACTGCGAATTGTCCCACAGGCCCAGATACCCTTCTAGAGGAGTTCCATGAACAGTGCTGGTCTGGTGTAGAAACTGTCCATTTGTTTGTTCTGCTTGTGTCACTGAGGATTTGCCTTCGTATATAAAAGAAATCCCATGTGTGAAAAGTTTGTACCCCTATTTTGTTGCCTTCTCCTTCATGTATTGTTTTAGCCCCATCCTTGCATTTGATGCCACCATCTGTTCGTCTACAGCAGGGGTGGGCAACTTTGGTCCTGGTTAGCTCCAACCCTAATCAAACAAACCTGCCTGTAACTTTCTAGTGATCTTGAAGACATTGATTAGCTCCTTCAGGTGTGTTTGATTAGGTTCGGAGCTAAATTCTGCAGGACACCGGCCTTCCAGGACCAAAGTTGCCTAACCCTGGTCTACAGCAATGTCCTGATGACGATGGATAGGCATCACGGATCTGCTGATAGACCGGCTTCAGTTTAGCAAGGCGAGCATATGCCAGGGTTCCTTTTTTTTCCCAAGTTCTCAGCGCCCTTTTTTGGATTATTGAGATGCAATGCAGATGATATTGCATGAAATGTCCTGCCTGACATGGCACTTGCTGGAAAGCCTATTTTATAGAGCCTGGACCCATTCCAGTAATCCGTCGGAGCAGGAACTTACTGAGGGTGAACAATACAGCTGAAAGAGAGAGCACTGTATGACTCCGTAAGTATCAGCTGTGGCCCTGGAGGTCTAGCTGGTCGAAACACGGTCACAGGTGGTGAAATGTCCAGTTCATCTGAGCTGTGCCATCTTGCTGACATGCCAGAAGAAATAGCGGATCGTGTTTGTCTTCCTCTGTCTCCCCTTCCTTCTTTCCCTCTTTCTCTCCTACTTCCTCTGCTTCTTCCTCTCCCATTCCTCTAACTCTTCCTCTAATCACTTCTCCCTCTCTCTGTCCCTCTTTCTCTCTCTTTCTCTTCCACTGCTTTGCCTTGTAACTCTTCTTCTCCCTCTCTCTTCATCTCTGAAACCACTGAAAATTGAAGTAGATGATGCTGGTGCTGAAGAGGTTGATGGTTGAAGTCTGTCCTCATCCTGATCATCTGAATATCTATTCCAGCAGAATAGTATGAAATGAACTAAGAACTATAGTACAAAACTAATATACAATGTAGTACAACCATAAAACAGAATACGATTTGTCTCTTACACACAAAAATAAAGTACAAGCTGAATTTAGGATAAAACTGATAAAAACAATAAATGTAATGCATAATTCAATACATCAAAAGTATATAATTATCACATAATTAAGGGAACAGTTGCTCACATACCACTAAAATTACAAAAGGTTTTATAACAGAAAGAGATATGCAGAAATTTCTTCAGGCAGATTATCGCTGGATGGATGATTTTGTTCATCATCATCACTTTTGTGAAGTTCCACAACGTCTAACAGTGTTAATGCCCTTTTAGGCCATCGTGAATCCATCTTGTGAACATGAGGTAAAAAAAGACAGTGTAGTCTGTGTGTTCAGGCTTTCTACTCTGCACATTTACAAACATTCACCAGGTTTTCCAGACCGCTGAGTGTGATTGGCACGTGTTTGCCAATCACGTGCCACGTTTGCCAATAGACCTTTTCTATTGGATAAAGTTTATTTTGTCATCAGCAATTAGTATATTATGGAAAAACCATTAAAAAATGCAATTTGATTACAAAATCAACATTATATATCTCATTCAAGACTGTATATATGTAATATGAATATACAGACAGAAATCATGTATGTGTACAGTATTATTTCATCCATTTTTGCTAGACAAATAGTCAAATGAATGTTTAATTTTAGAACCTTTAGTGTGAAAAGAAGGTTTACTGTTATTATGTCATTGCTATCATAAAACAATGGTCAAATATCTATTCAGGAGGCTTCGACCTTTCCAACGACATATAGTTTGTCATGATTACATTAAGATTTAATTGTAATATAGTGAAATAAACTTGAGAGTTGACAGTAAAGGAGTTTTACTGTGCATTAAATATATATGCAACACTTTGGGATAGGACAGCATAAATCTGGACAAACCAATGGACTGATCTTACTGCACAGGATCTGAAATGCTCATTTTATCTTTCTAATATGCTTTTCTTGTTAAAGTACTTCATTATTATTAATTCAAACAGCAGACTCCGAAAATAAGATAACATGACTGTGTTTTGCCTGCATGCTCTGAAGCTTTGTCATTTATTGTATACACACTTCTGCATCATATCTAGTTTTTCTTTGTGATATTTAGCACAAAGTAATCAGGTAGTGCCAATTTTGTTCTGTTTAACTCCCTGGATTGAAACAATGCTTAAGTTGCAAATGTTTTATACGATATTCCAATTTTGTGCACAGGTTTTAATTTTTTAGCTGCTGCATTAAATAGGTGTTTAATTGTATATTTCTTTTTTTTTTCACCTTAGACCTGATGGCACTGAAAGAAGAGAGTCAAGAACTGAATGAAACCCAAGAGAAACATCAAAATGAAAAACTTCCAAAAGAATCGAATAGCTGCTCACAAACTGAAAAGACTTTCTCACTCAAAAACGCTAAGATTACGCAAATCACAAACCTTCATTGCTACAGTAGAGTTAAGAGTTACACCTGTGAAAAAACAAATTTTTAATCATAAAGGAAGTCTTGCGATGCATATGAAATTTCACATTGAAAAGAAACCATTGATATGCTCTCAGTGTGGAAAGAGTTTTACACGGAAACAATATCTTAATGTCCACATGAGGTTTCACACTGGAGAGAGAACTTACCCCTGTAGAGTGTGTGGGAAGAGTTTCTCAAAAGAATATTTTAAGACTTTTAAGAAATTGCAGTTTTCCTCTGAATGACGAGAGGTTTAGAAAAAGGAGCGACTTCTACAATCATTTGTGAAAATCTTTCTAAAGATGATTTCACTGTGGTCAGTCTCTCTAAAGTGGATGCCTGCTCGATTGCTCTTGCCTGCCGCTCTGTTGAGAGTTTGTTGAGTGTTTGTTGCTCGGATCTGTAGCTTTGTATTTCTGTCTATCACTCTATGTTGTTTTACAGGATAATATATAATGTTATCAAGTTAACCCAAACAGAGAATCTAATCCGAATCATTATAGATTCTATAGGGAATTTGCACAGAATCCCTGTTTTACCGCTGATCACTGAGTTGGTCTGCGATTCAGTGAACGAGCCGTATATCAACTCTGCGCTGGATATTAAAATCCGGATTATAGTGTAAACACTATTAATAAGCACAGTAGCAAGATCGGCAGTTTAAGACATTAACTTGTAAGCACAAAACACAAGATACTTCCTTTTCAATTGTAAATATGGCTTTATTGGATAAACCTAAGACACATAAACTAACACATAAACACACGCATTCACACAATCGTACGAGTTGCAGAAAGAGAGAAAGTGAGGAAAGAGTGAGTTTAAGAGAATGAAAATGTGAAATCCCAATTCTACAGCAATAGGTGCTATTGCATCGACTTGAACAACCATCAATCAAAACATTAACTCTCGCATTGAGTTCGTCAATGAGGTTAACATTTACATCAAGTTCAGCTTGAATCTGGAGGTTTGTACTTGGTGCTATGAGATTCCTTCTGTGGTCCTCGCTGCAGAAAGGGGTTTCCAGAGGTCGCTGATTGGCTGAAAGTCAGTTAACATGGAAGTCTCGAGAGGCCGATGATGGGGCGGTGGCTGAAGAAGAAGCGAGTCGCGGTCGATGACTGTGGGAATGGGGACTGTACAATGGTTAATTTTCAAAAGAATACAAATAATTATAAATTATCCGCTTCCTCTAGAGGTGAAAATGACTGAAAACACGTGCATTTGTTTTGAAACATGATTCAGCGCACGCTCCTTTAGAGAGCACAATGCTGACATTTCAGATTCACATTTAAAACAGACAACGAAGACGTATGTATACAGTACACTTTAGTACATATTTCCATGTCAGTAGAAAAAGTAATGAATTTGTTGAGTAGATGCTGCATTGGAGAAAGAACAGCTGTTTGTTTACCGAAAAAGCTGAAAGGACGCTAACATTAGCTGTACCTCAAGCATTTAAATTAATGGGGCAAAAATCTGTCTAAAAAAGTCTGAGCCGAGTGTTTAATGTCATGATTGTTAACCTAAATTTGGCCTGAGCTGGAGAGCTATGTGTCAGATCCAGTCAAAAAAGTGACCAGTGTGGTGGCAGAAAAATGAAACAGGATTCTGTTACACAGAATTATTATTTATATATATTTTCCACTGATTTATGCGATCTGTTAAGCATTAACAAATTGCATGATCATCTCAGTATGAATACATTTATTTTTATTTACATTTTTTTATTCAATTTCAATTTTAAAAACAATTGGTTAATTTATCAGTTATCGGCAAGTGTGGTCCAACTTAGCTATCTGTAGAATTTAATATCGGTCGACCTCTAGTAAATAATAATAATAATAATAATGCATTTTATTTAAAGGAGCCTTTCTGAACACCCAAGGACACCTTACACACTGTAAACCGTAATAAGTTCACAGAACTCAAAAATGATTTTGTAACAGATTACACAAAAATATTTTAGTGATGTTTTTAAAAGTTGTAAGTTTACATAAAATAAAAATTACATTTACAGTTGACTTAAATTTTCTCAATGTTATCTCATAATTATTGATATTCTTCAACTTATAATTTTCATTATTTTTCAACTCATATAATGTGAAAAATACAATCAAAATGTCTTTTTAGTTTAAATGTAACATCACTTTCTTTTATAATAACCTTTTAGGAAGTGGTTGAATGTTGTTCAGTGTTTAATTTAATTGTATGCAATTTCATTTCATTTAAATTGGGAGAAAATGAAATATAAAAACATTGTCACGTTGGCTCCTCACATGGTTTTTATTTTACATATAAAAAAATTAAAGGTCTATTCAGTAGATAATTTAACTTGTAGAAGCTTTTACTGTAGACCTTCACCACGTCCGACAGAGGGTCCTGAACTGAAAACTCGAGAGTTTCACTTCACAGGGTAAGTCCACTCAGAGTTTAGGGTTAGGCTCCGAGTTTGTTGAACCTACTTTCTGTAATAGCCCTCTGGTTAACACAGAGTTTCCCTTATTTCAGGGTTCACGCTGAGCTTTCTGGAATACCCCACTTGTTCACCTGGAGTTCTTGGAGTGATGTCATATGTTTAAGTTGACTGGATAGCTAGACAAAGTGATCGATAGTAAGGCCAGTACACTTACGTTAGAGGTCCTGAAGAACTTGGAGGCATCTTCACGCAGGTACACAATTACACAATTGCAGAGCAAAAACTCAAAATTATGTAAGTGTTAAATAGCTTCATATTCTGGTGGTGCTCATTGCTATAGATGGTAGATACAGTATTTTGGGTCACCATTTCTTCAGTAAAACTTTTTTCAAATTAATTATTTTCTATTTTAAATACATAGTAATAACTCACAAAGGAAAAAACTCAAAATTGTAAATCATATTTTTACAAAAATAGTAGTTATTTGACTAATGGAAGCTGATAAAGTAGGTTTTTAAGGGACTTCTACCTGGTAGAATACATCTTGTCAAGATGTTTATCTCTGATGAGATTGACAATGTTGTGTTCATGACAAACACTTAACCTTGCGGTACTGTCGAGGCAATTCATATTATGGTTTCTTACAGTTGTCTGCAAACAATCTATTAATTATCTGTTTCTAAATCATGCAAAGTTACAAATTTACCTGAAGGTCATAAATCCTCATGAGTTTGGCTAGCTCCTCAGCTATTTTGCCAGTCTTGGTGGCCTTGTCTCTGAACAAGGTAATAAGTTTAGGTGTGTGTCTTTCCAGCTCCTTGTAGAATTGATTTCGCAGGTTAACGTTGTTGATTTTTACCTGTGACTCCATAAGTAGGGCTGGACATCTGCCCATGACATCTATCACCCGTGGAGCTACAACAGCAAGTTAGTTATTAACAAGCAAAGCATCAATGTTATGTGCTTACAGATCTGCTATTTCTGTTTTTGTTTTAATAAGTATTAATAAAGGGTTCAAGTGATCAATTGTGTACCCCACAGCTGAGATAAAAACATAAAAAAAAAAAAAAAAATAGCAAAGGAATGACCGTGGAAACACATAAAATAAAACCAATTTTTAATAACACTATTTCATAATACATCCTACCTGAACTGTTAAAATGATTTTGAGATGATCTCACAACCACACACTTGAGCCTACGAAGAAATACAAACACAGGTCTGGTTAGCATCATGATAACACACTGGCATTATGTATGCTAGCACACACATAACGTTACAGCTCGACAACGTAAGATATAGACTGTGTAACGCGGACACTAATTGAAATAAGTATAGGCACATGCATTACCAGCGCTAACAACAAACGGCAGAAACCGGGAAGCAGCGATAAAGTTATGTTTCTGATCCCCGTCAGAAATTTCAGACTCGTGGACCGAACTCAACCGTCAGTGTCCCGGGCAAACATGCATTATGGGAAATGTAGTTCATACAGGAAACGCACTGATAACGTTTCACCGTTGTAAGACGTATGTCACTTTCATAAACGTCTAAGTTACAATTACTTGGATTTGTAAACAAAATTAGCTGTGCACATTGGACAAATGTATTTCCAGTTCCAATTTTAAAACTATTTATCTAAATGCAATAATAAAATAAAAACTTTAGTTACTTACCAAATCAGGGCTGATGCTAAAACGGCAGCGGGGGGATGAAAGTGCGCATTGGAAACAAACAAAAATAAATTAAACCGTGTTCCACATCCACATGGGCTGGCCAATTCTTCCCCGCATCAAGGTAAAATCAAGATGGCTGATTCAGCTTTCCTGAGGGAGAGATAAGACCCACCCACCAGACCGTCACGACGTCAATAACGTTATGACGCTCCTGTGTGGTTTCTAAACTTTTTGAGCGTTCCACACAATTTAGCTTTAAAAATAGAGCCCTATTCACTTAAAGTGTCTTAAATCTCAACAGAGCTCAACACTTTTTAGTTTGGTCAACTGCATAACGACATTTGACTGTTATGACCCAATTAGCTAGTACAACTGTTCGGGTTTTCGGTGCAGCAAACAGCCAATAAAATAGTAACAATATAAAAATGACATTATAAAATTTACAGCATAAGCACATCCGTCACACATCAAAATAAAAAGAAAGCTGCAATTCACACGTGAGTACTCAAATAAAGCAATATCATCTAATCAGCAAAGTTCTGGACGAGTTTTCTGTTTTACTGCAAGAAAACTTTTTGTAACGATGTATACGTATTTTGCGGCTGACACAAAATAGCAAATGTAATATTCTCCTTAATCTCTCTTTTCCATTGCAAATGGTACAAAAACAGCGAACCACTTTATTGGTACCCTTCCATAAGGGACCTAGCACAGCAAAGTGTACCAAAAGGGTGGCACTAAACTCACTGCAGAACCTGATTGGTTGAATAGTATCGTCACTGTCTGTTTATTTACATTAACAAAAAAAAGATAACAGTGTATTTTAACGGTTTTATATTTTCTTACAGACTATAGTTATTTCTCAATATGCATTCTTTTTGGTTTTTGTGGACTGAAACGTCATTGCCCAAAAACTCACCAATTTTCAAAATATTACTGTTATTGTGTTATGAAGTGTAGTTCTAATAGTTTTTCAGGCGAGATTATAGTTGTTTAAAACTCAATTTTGCTATTTATTTGAATCTATTTCAAATCTATCTATTTGAAAGTTTATGCTGATTTCGTAGCTCCAGGCGATCACTGGGTGCTCAGTGCTTCTGTATCTACTCAGAGCAGCCTCAAGCTCGGCTAGTCATGAGATACAATTGGTTTTCGGTAACGTTATATTTAAAAGGCATTCTCATATTTGTTCCTGGTCATATACTTTTGGCACTAAGAATATATTTTACTTTTTTATATTTATTATGAATTTGACAGTAGTACAGTGGTGACTTTTTTTGCTTTTGTCTCTATTTCCTCTTAAGCCTACTTTTTATAATGGTTATTGTTCATTATCATAGATCGCTATGTTCTCTCAAAAATCATGCTTATCAAGTGGCAGTGGAAAAACTGAAAAGCTGTACGGTACCACACTGTACCGACCCATACCGCTCAGTGGAAATGAGCCATTATAGCAATTACAAGTACTTTTGTGGAGCTGGAGCTGTATTATGTATAGCAGTGTAACTCTGTGTAGTTTAGTGAATTTCAAAAGCAGCTGCACGCATAACAAAGTGCAGAGGCAATGTCTGCATGGCAATCCAGGTATCATTGTCGTTAATATAGTAGTGGCAGTAGAACGTGTATTTAGTTTGGACAAATTTTCAGTGATAAGATGGTGATTAACTTTTTAGGGGAAATAGCATTTTAGTTGCACAACATTTTAGATAACTAATGGAAAGTACATTAAAGTAAAATTAGTAAATTAAAAAACATACACAGACAAAAGTAAAATAAACCCTTAATGACACATTTAGTGCGCGTTTCTACCTGGGAAGGTTTGAGCTATAGTCTTTCAATAGTCTTAGAAACATTGCTGTTGTTGTTTTTTGGCATGCATATTTTAGTTTAAATCTTAAAAATTTATATTTTTAAAATATGAATAAAATTTCATTTTTACGTTTATTTATTTATTTTATTTTACATAATGTAATTGAAGTGCAACTCAAATAAATCCTGCTAAAATGGCTAAACACAAGACTTGATGTATAACAGACATACTGTAGGCATGGCTGCTTCAGAATAAGGGATGGTCAAAAACATTTATTTATACGAACAAGACACACAAATCCAGACAATATAAATCCAAAGATGGGCAAGGAAAACAGAACACACATATTTAGACGCCCTATATGTAAATATGTATCATAATGAGTCATTTAAAAATATTCTTCTCACAGATCCATTTAAACAAACTATCACATGGCCAATCAGCCCATCCTGGTGAATGATTCAGAGCACAGTCTTCATCTGTTCCCCCGTAGCTATTTGGTTGTCCAGGCTCCCAGAACCTGCATCAACAGATCAGTATTAGATGTTCAGAGCTGCTCTCTGTGTGATATGATACTGACTGAGAGAATCATGTAAAGGTGCTCTATGCGATGTTGCAGGATTTTAGCTCAATTTCATTTTTATCTCAAACCGTATGCATCACCCCTTGATCGTCTTGCTGTCTGCCCTTTGAATACATTGGGAAAAAACCCGGTCTCGAAAGACAACACAGAGACTGCAATACCAAAAGAAACACAATGGGCACAGGATGTTTGTTTTTTACTTTGGTGCACATCCTGTGCCCAATGTATTCGGAGGGCAGACAGCAAGACGATCAATGGGTGATGCATACGGTTTGAGATAAAAAATTAAATCAAGCCAAAATCCTGCACATTGCATAGAGCACCTTTAACAATAAACAGTTGAATTCAGTGATTTCTCACCCATAGATTCCACTACTGCCGTCAACCCATTTCCAAAAGCCCTCCACATCAATATCATTCACACCAATCCAGACTAAATCACCACCAGAATTGCTCTTCACAAAATCCTGAGAAGTGAAACAATAACACAATTTATAACTATTTCAGTACATTGCCTTTAATTTAAAACTAAAGGTCATGATTACAAACACTCACTTGTTCCTCTTTGTTGTTTATGATGATCAGATCTGCTCCTCTTTCTGTACAGTATCTTCTGCTCTCAGCCCAGTTCTTCATCTGAGAGGAAAAGTAGTAAAGACTGGATTGATGGCACTTCCATCCACCTATAAACACAAGCAGATAAACCATGGACTAGGTTTTGTTCCACACCAAGCTAAAAATGTTGTATATATTATTGAAGTTGTTTACAAGAGTCTTTAAATCTTTATTAACCAATTGTCTTGTTGATTGCTTAAACTTTTTACCTGTGTCACTGGATCAGTTACTGTAATTATTATAGGACCATTCCTTTATTCACAAGGACATACAGAACATGCTCCCTGTATATGGACATTTTATAATAACCAATTTGCCAAATTTTCAATAAAAATCATTCAGTTTTGGAAAAAAATACACTTTTTTCAAAACATTTAATGTGTTTTCAGCTACATACGAATTTG
Organism: Enteromius anoplus; assembly: GCA_032359395.1. Taxonomy (NCBI): domain Eukaryota; kingdom Metazoa; phylum Chordata; class Actinopteri; order Cypriniformes; family Cyprinidae; genus Enteromius; species Enteromius anoplus. The sequence goes on along the minus strand of JAUMHG010000079.1, from coordinate 9,373,797 downwards.
TGCAATGTCTCTTCAGAACTATAAAAAATTTCATTTTGCACATCTAGCCCGTGTTCTCTTTAAAAAAAACAACATAATATAACGACCTCAAGAAAAACAATGTGAT
>JAUMHG010000079.1:9335205-9350028 GCA_032359395.1 Enteromius anoplus | reverse complement strand
AAGCCATGTTTTAAGTCTCGAGTTTGGAGTAATTTCTTGTTTTTTGAAGTCAAGTCATGTTTTAAGTCTTGTTTTTGGTGTTATTTGTTTTTTTTTTTAAAAGAAGCCATGTTTTAAGTCTCGAGTTTGAAGTAATTTCTTGTTTTTTGAAGTCAAGTCATGTTTTAAGTCTTGTTTTTGGTGTTATTTGTTATTTTTTTTAACTGAAGCCATGTTTTAAGTCTCGAGTTTGGAGTAATTTCTTGTTTTTTGAAATCAAGTCATGTTTTAAGTCTCGAGTTTGGATTAATTTCTTGTTTTTTGAAGTCAAGTCATGTTTTAAGTCTTGTTTTTGTTGCTATTTGTTATTTTTTTTAACTCAAGCCATGTTTTAAGTCTCGAGTTTGGAGTAATTTCTTGTTTTTTGAAGTCAAGTCATGTTTTAAGTCTTGTTTTTGGTGTTATTTGTTATTTTTTTTAACTGAAGCCATGTTTTAAGTCTCGAGTTTGGAGTAATTTCTTGTTTTTTGAAATCAGGTCATGTTTTAAGTCTTGTTTTTGGTGTTATTTGTAATTTTTTTTAACTGAAGCCTTGTTTTAAGTCTCGAGTTTGGAGTAATTTCTTGTGTTTTGAAATCAAGTCATGTTTTAAGTCTTGTTTTTGTTATTTGTTATTTTTTTTAAACTGAAGCCATGTTTTAAGTCTCGAGTTTGGAGTAATTTCTTGTTTTTGTTGTTATTTGTTGTTTTTTAAGTCAAGTCATGTTTTAAGTCTTGTTTTTTCATTTATTGTTTTTGTATTCATTTCTTTAAGTCGTCACATTTTAAGTCTTGTCTATCTATCTATCTATCTATCTATCTATCATATGCAAACAAACAAAACATCTTTTATCTATTTAATTTGAGCTTTCTTATTAGTGTTCAAAAAACAACAACAACAACACTAAAGTAAAAAAAGCAAAATAAAAGCAGTTTTTCAAAAGCAAACACTTACCACCCCACATACTAATTTGATAAATATGATATAATATAGAATATACAGCAGACAGATGATTATGTGTCTGGAGAAGTGGTGAATACAAAATGAAGTGTCCTATTGTGACGGCTGATTTGTTTTCTTCTTTTTCAGGTGGGGCACACAAGGAGATTTCACCACCACACACCCCCTGCCCGCGGTCAAAGTCAAACTCTTCACCGAAAGCACTGGAGTCCTGGCTCTGGAGGACAAGGAACTGGGCAGGGTGAGACCAGAGTCTGTCCTTCTGTCCGCCACTGAGCTTTACATCAATCTGCCTCTGCGTTCTATCTGCTCTATTATGGGCTGATGTTGCGGGAACAGATGTTCTGCACACAGTGTGTGAACCGTGATGTGCGTGCACACGTGCGAAAGGAAAGTGAGCTACAGGCGAGGAAATCTCTAGTCATTAGGGCTCATGCTCCCAGAGTAACAGATGGAGACTCCCCATTAGAGACTCGCACCAAACAGACTGCACCTCCTCCATCTATTTTCTCCTACCGTCTCTCCCCGTTCATCACTCTAACCCTTTTTTTCTCTCGTCTCCCATCATCCCTTTCACACCTATCTCTCCAGCTGCCCATCCAGGTGTATCGGCCCTAATAACGTGCTTCTCTTTTACTTTGTCTCGTTCTGTCCAGGTGGTCCTTCACCCCACCACAAACGGTCCCAAAACGGCAGAGCTGCACAAGATGGTTGTGCCAAAGAACAGCCAAGACGTGGATCTGAAAATCAAACTGGCGGTTCGCATGGACAAACCCCCCAACATGAAGCACAGCGGGTACGTCTGTAATGATGCTCAGAGATCCTGACCTCCAGGATCTGAATGCATCCTCATGGGTTATTATAGAAGCCAAGAGATGAAAGGAAAAAAACATTGCACAAATTCTAAAACTATATATATATATATATATATATATATATAATTTGAATAAAAATTTTGAGGGAAAAAACAAACAAACACCATTCGGCTGCTGGAGGCAAATTGATATGAATGAGGACAAATTCATTGGACAAAATGTGATTATACTGCCACCTTGTGTTTATTTATTAGTCTTTTGAGTCTGCTCAGGTCACATTCCATTTCCTTGGACTTTCAGAAGCCTCTCAGGAAACAGTATCTTGTCCCTAATGCCTTAAGATTATTCATAAAATCCCCCAAACTGGATCTATCGATTATATTATGTTATATTATATTTAATTAAATAAAAATAGTAATTAAAAATAAATATTTTTAATTTATTGCTTATTTGTATTTTTTATCTATTGTTTTTTTGTATTTTTGTTTATTTAAAATATACAAATTAATATATATTTGTATAAATAAATAAAAATTTAAATAAATTGCATTAAATAACATTTTATTTAAATATAATAATTTAAATAATTATATTCAAAAATAATTTGGTTAAACAGAAGTGTTAAAAAATAAATGTAATTTATTAAATTAGATGGTCAAGAATTTTGAGTTGTTTTTTTTATGGTATTTTCTGATATTTTCTATTTTTCTAACAAAATTACAAGTTGTGAAAACATTACAAATGAATTATTAAATAATACAAATGCAAATAAATAACACTATTTGACCTTTTTTTATTCGTTTGCTTTTCACAAATAAGTAATTATTCAAAATGAATATTTAAACAAATATATAATATATTAAGATTTCTGAAATTTGCTGGTTATTTCAGATTATTTTTAAAGCGACAAAACAACAAGGGAGGAGAAAAATTACAGATCCTTCTGTCTGTCTGTATTTACTCGTCCAGAATGAGCTCTGTCAGTAAATGCCATAGTTCTCAGAATTGAGTAGCACCAGTGAAGATGTTCGGGACCAGCTGCTGGGGTCCTTCCCTCAGCGGGACGGGGTCAGGGGTCAGATCAGTGCCATCAGCCTGCTAATTACACAGAGGCCCTGTGTGCTTCCTCTATAGAGCGGCTCTCTGAGAGGCCTGCTGTAATTGGCAGAAGCCTCTTCAACCTGCAATTACCTTTTTAACGGACCTCATAAGACATTGCAGAGAACCACTTACAAGCTCAGACACAAGCTCACTCAGACCATTCTCACATTCTCTCTCTACTGTGCTGAGACATACTGATGATCAGATTTATATTCATTCTGACATTTTTTGCATTTTATTTGCCCTATTTACTCACGCTTTTTCCATGAGAAACTTCAGAGAATTTTAATTTAAAAAAAGCTAGAAAGTAGTCTTTTGGTGTTTTCAAGTAATGTCAGAAAGTCCACATTTATGAGTTGAACATCACAACAAGCCATAAAAATGCGTTTAAACTTTCTTTTAGCCTTGAGGTTTAAGGTTTATGACAAGTCTGATGCAGTGGATGAGAGTGATGGGGGAAAAATATGGTCAGGCTTTATTAGGAAGTCAAATGTTTGCTCTTAACAAACTGGAAATGATGACTTTTGCCTCATTAAACTCCTAATTTGATGCTTATTAATAAATAGTAATGTAGTTGTTAAGTTTTGGTATTGAGAATATAGTCTTGCAGAATATGTGTGGTTTTTTTTTTTTAAGAACTATACTGTAGTTATAAGAACTACAAATTTGTACCTTTTAATTTTTTTACTAAAAAAAGTTGAATGTACAAAATATACTTTTTCATAAGGTCCTGTTATTTAACATTAGTTAATGCTTAAACTAACACTTTATTTTAAGGTGTCCTTAATTATAATTTAAGTGTAATTATACATTAAAGTAACATGTAATATTAATTAACTACATGTACTTACTGTAGGTTTTTTTCATGTAATTATGCATAATTTATTGTTGTTACTATTACAGTACATTACATTGCATTTTGTCATTTAGCAGATGCTTGTATCTAAATTTTTAGATATATAGTACATGTAACATGTAACAAGGACACCTTAAAACAAAGTGTTACCGACATTTTCTGCAGTATTTATTAATCCTTGTTAATGTTAGTTAATAAAGAATACTGTTTGTTTATATTAGCTCAAGCCCATTAAATAATATTTAAGAGATATAAAGTAGAAATTAACATTAACTAAGATTTTTAAGTGCTTTAGAAGTGTATTTCTTGTTAACTTATGTAGTTAACTAAAATCAACAAATAAAACAAAAATGCAATAGTAGTGTACAATTATGGAGTATATCATTTTTAAATTTATATAAATATTTATTATATTTATAAATTTAAATATTGTATTTATTAAATTTATTATAAATATTAACACATATTTACATGTCTATATTTTTATATTTTATATTAGAAATAAATATATATATAATAATATCTTAATATATATCTTTCTCTGACCAAAGTGACTTGAAGACATTTAACGTCGCAATTACGACTTCTCAACTCGTAAATACGAACTTCCCAGGAGGACATGAACGCAGCATTTGAGTCGTGCAGCATATCCTCTAAAGCCACATTTGTGTGAGGAACAGGCTAAACTGATGATGCTTTTTGGTCTCATTTGAGATTTACAAGACCATTTCAGTCTTAGGTTTTGTCCAATTACTCATACACCCACACGCATACACAAAAACAAACACCTGATGACTGTCCCAGTGCATGAGGAGAGAGAGAGATTTTCAGGTTGAGTGCACCCCATTAAAAGAAGCCATCTGTTTATCAGCAGAGCGACTGAAGAATTGGGAGCCATTCAGTTTTGTGGAGTGACCCCAGCGTGGCCCTGAGAGAGAGAGCTGCCAGCTCCTGTCTGATCAGTCTGTCTCTGTCTCACTTATGCTCACTGCCTCTTTCTTTCTCTCCCATGCTCCTTTTTTTTAACTTCTTTTTGTATGCCTTTAAAACCATCTTTGCCCTCTTTCGTTTGAGGGCCAGGGCACACATTAAAGCCCTTTTTACACGTTTGCATTTTTCTCTTTTAAAATCTCTTTTAACCTTACCCTTCGGTTGCGGCCACACATCGCATTTATGACTCATTGATTCATTGCATGCAGTATTTTATACTTTCTATCCTAAAAGCGGTGAAGACTGAAAGATATAACATTGTAGCGGGAGTTTAATGTTGTATTTTTTCCGTTTTTTTTTTTTTATATTTTCAGTTTTTATTTATTTATTCATTCATTGTTTTTAATTTTTCTTTCTCATCCATTTTTTACATTGTATAGTAATGTTTTAGTAATGCTAGTACTTAAATGTAATTTTCATAATTGTCAAGGCACCATTTCTAACTTTCCTGCAGGTTTTTTCTAATTTTATTGACTAATATTTGTATGTTTTAATAGTTTTAGTGCAAAGAGCAAATGAACAATGTATGATAGCTACAAAAAAATTATTTCTCTGCAAATTATTCATGATTCTGTTTTTAGATTTATTTTTTATGTTGGTTCTATTAATTGTTGTTATAAAAGTATATATTTGAGTTAATTGCCGAATGCAGCATTTCTAATCAAATATTTATATTTATTTATATTTTATTTAGTGCCGTCAAATGATTACGCTTTTGTTGTGTGCATCGTGCACATTTATATTTACATAAACAGTATATATTAATATTTTTAAATATACACTTATATATTTATATTCATATAATTTATATTATATATACATATTTAAAATATAAACATAACTTATTTTTCTTAAATATATACATGTGTTCATTTATATACACACACACATAGATTATGTAAACAAAAACTTTTATTTTGGATGCCATTAATCGTTTGACAGCACTAATTTACTTAATTTCAGTTTTATTTAAATTACTGAAGAAGTAAAAAAAAAAGATTTAGGTAACAATAACAACTAGTTTAAGAGAAAAAAAAAATGTTCTGATAATTATATTATATATAAGCATATATTAAGGCACTAAACTTGTCAATGCCAACTGATGCCATTGTTTTCAAACCATAGAGAAATGGCCTAATGAAAAAAAGCTACGTGCTGTAATACTGCCGTTGAACCACATGGGGGCCCTGCAACCGTTGTAATAACAGCTCATGCAACTTTTCCTCATAGCAATCTCTTAATATGCTTCATTTGACTTTTTACAATCATATTGACATAAATTGTAAGGTTAACATTTGTATCGCGTTTAAAAGCTCAATGCAGGATCATAACTTGCATCGTGCAATTTATTTGATTGATAAACCTATTGACTTTCCCGGATATTAACGAACGCGGAGAAGAACTGGTTACTTGTAAATGAAGACTTTTTGCAAACAGGTTAAGTGCTTTTACCAAGTAGGTTAGAAAAAGATAATAAATCATATCAGCAAAAGATGATTTTATCTCTCCAGTGTTGTCATTTAGGTTATTGTGATGTTGTTGTTGTTTTTTTTGCAATTCTTTAACTCCTCTCTTGACTGGTCTCCTCCTAAACTACTTGCACTACTTGCAATGTTTTGTGTCTTCATCTTATTATTATTACTACTACTGTATCGTATCTTCAGAAGATTGTTATTTTGATTAGTACTACTATTATTATTGTTCAGATTGAGCCGAAGTTGGCTGGAAAGTGCCTGCGGGGTGCCCGTTCACCCGGAGGTCGTCTCGCCCGCCGTTATCCGGCCATTGTTGCCGTCTAAATGGGATCATGTGTATCAGAAAGGTGTCGGAGAGTGAGCTGAAAATCACTTTCACAAGTGGATGATTACCTCTGCCACATGTTAACCCAGATTGGCCCGCTTCCATGCACTCATTGCTCCCTCAACCTTGACTGGAGCTTTTTTTCCCCCAACAGGCGCTGTGTGTCCATTTATGAAGAATTGATTTCACCTCACCCATATTTCTGCACACATCCTTTCTTTTTGTTACATTTCTAAGAATGTGTGCTTAATCAATAGCTGAAGATGTTTTTTTTTTTTTCTTTTTTCTGTGAATTCAGGCATTTGGGGAATTAATGAATAACCGTAGCTGAACTCGGGTTCATGAATATGGGTTGTGCACCTTGGCTTAATGTATATGAAGTTATATTTTTAACATGAATCATGTTCGGAAATGAAATATAATAGAAGGGATGTTTGATTTGATTAAACCATGACACTCATCATAATACATTTTTTTCTGTATAGGTATCTTTACGCCTTAGGCCAGAGAGTCTGGAAGCGATGGAAGAGGAGATATTTTGTGCTTGTTCAGGTGGACAGATTTTCTATATGTAATTAATTTGCTTAAAAAAATTTTTTTTCTAAATAATTAAAAGGTTTTTGTTTTTTCTTCAGCAAATACATTTTTAAATGTATCATGCATTTTATGCTGTTTTAAAAATGTGTTTTTGTGTGTGTGTGTGTGTTCATCATTGATTTAATAAAATAAATGAATAGCAAAAATATGTCTGACCTGTCGGAAAACATTCTGACATCATAATCATTTTTAATTGGTTTCATTTGAAAAGTAAAATCCTTGCTTAAAATATAAAAGTTCTGTGATTTTTAATTTGGTTTACATGTAGTTGTGACATAAATTACAGTTTAGATATAAATGATAGTTTGCTAAATCTCCATGCCGCACACAAATATAGACATGTGTTAGTACAGTTTAGGATGGGGGAAAAAAGATTGTGTTAGGATGATTTCCTGTGTGTTGTGTTGTTTAGGTGAGTCAGTACACGTTTGCCATGTGCAGTTACCGGGAGAAGAAGTCGGAGCCGCATGAGCTGATGCAGTTGGACGGGTATACGGTGGATTACTCCGATCCGCAGCCAGGTACACTCACGCTTCAACACTAATGCCTTATTTATTAATGCTCACGTGGGCGTCTCGATTTTACTTCAAAATTGAATGAATAATCATGGTTAAGATGAATTTCAGTGACCTCTGTCTTAAATTTTCACATTTGCTGCATTTGAAAGAGACGCGCATTATGAGCTGAAATGAAACGGGTACGATTAATGTGTTGAAAACTAGAAGATGTTCAATTACAGCAAATGAAATTAGGCCATGTACAGGTTTAGAATATTCTGTATTAATAATAAAGAAAGTGTAGAATAAAATAAATGTTCATTTTGATACGTATTTATATACACAAGCACATATTAAATGTTATATGAATATCTGTATTATGTTGAAAATTATATAGGTTAGTTTACAATCTTAAAAAACAATTTTTCAATGCAACTTTACTTTGAGATTAGTTTGGTAACACTTTAATACAGGGACCAATTCTAACTATTAACTTATTGCTTATTAGCATGCCTTTTAATAACATATAGACTGTTTATTAGTATTTATAAAGCGCACATTTATCATGACCATATTCTACATCCCTAACACCTAAACTTAACAACTTCCTTACTAACTATATACAGTGGCAGCAAATTAGGAGTTTACTGAAGCATAAGTCACAGTTAAAGGTTTGTTTGTAACAAGAATTATTAAGAATCTCTGACCATTGTAGATGCCTAAATAGACCAGCAGTTACACACATGAGTGTGTTTATTAGCGAAGTGTGAATTAACTGATACGAATTAAATTGGTAAAACAAATCTCTGCAGGTCTTCAGGGAGGCAGAGCTTTCTTCAGTGCGGTTCGAGAAGGCGATCTGGTGGTGTTCGCCAGCAATGATGATCAGGACCGTGCTCTTTGGGTCCAGGCCATGTACCGCGCCACAGGCCAGTCCTATAAACCAGTAGCGCCCGCCCAGAACCAGCAGAACTGCAGAGGAGGAAACGCCCAAAAAGATGCCCCTGTGTCCTTACTCAGTATGTCATACCACTATGTTTTTTGCATTGTGTTTTAAATCCTCAAAAAGAAGGTGGGCTCTTTTTCTGCCACCTTTTAGCCGTCCTCTCCTGAACGGGCTTTGAAATGGGAGGCTGTGGTGGCCAGCCATCGATCCATTGGGCCGCAACACAGACGCAATCTAAACAAATGTCAGCGGGGGGCTTGAATAACCCAAACACTGCTGCTGAGTGAAAGGAGGAGCACTTACGCAACCGAAATGCTACAGTTTGCTCACTTTCAACAAACGGAGAGTGAGCCGAATGAGGTTTATGTCATTACCGCCTCTGAAGAAGCGTTCCGCGAGCTCCAGGGCATTCATTTGACATTAAAGGCTAAGGAACATGGCACAAAACTAGCATTTCGATTTAGAAATCTGCTCCTATATATATATATATATATACATGAAATCACTAGAAAGCTTCCTTATGGTGATTGTGAACGTGGCTTTTATGAGTTAATAATGTGCATGCTCTGGCACTCGACTTCACAAGCTCCGCCTTTTGACTTTCATGAAACGTTTTTCAAGGTCTGATGGCGAATTGTTCAATAAAAGAAAGAGCATGGAAAAGTCTCCATGCTCGCGAAAATGGCACAAATATCATCGCAGCCACTGATAAGCATGGTATTCGCTCCAATTAAAAGGTCACGCATTCTTTCAGAAATATTTTCAGTCGCTAAATGAATTGGCCTAAAATAAAGTCCTGCTGGATGGCCAATAACAAAAATCCACCACGTCTCGATGGGAGTCGATGAAGTTATTAACTCGTCTTGACATTGGACTTCCTATCAGGGATTGATTCACACAGATCTGTCCTCTCGTAGCCAGATCGGTGTTTCATATCTGAAGGAACACCGATGTCCTGTCCTGCCTCATTAGTCTTTGCAACTCCGGCTGGATTCACTCGAAGCGACCCGCCGGGCCGTACCTGCGATATCGCCCCCGCTGCCGTGTTGATACCTGTCATAAAGCTCCTGTCTGCCTTGTGGAGAGATGTCAGATGGATGTGACTGCTGCCGTGACCGCCTGCCTGAACCGGGCCCCTTCAGCTGGGATTAGAGACGACGCACACCCCCTCCGCACTGACTCCATCCACTTGTCCATGGATAATAGCGGTAACTCGAAGTTGACACGGATCAATGTGCTGCTCCTGTCAAACCCCATCCGTCAGACTCCCAACGTGGATCAATACCACACTCCCCTTTTGTCTCTCTTTTTTTATTCTTGAGACGTATAACGAACGTAAAATGACCTACATCGAATTAAAAGAACAGACAATGGGGCCGGCACTCGTGGATCGGGCACCCAACAAGTGCTGTTTCGGGGGGAACCTTCAAATGCCCACACCGCTTCCAGGCAAGAACGGGGCTTTTCGCCGTCAATACCAAGTCGTTGGCATGCCAGAAATGGCAGCGTTAATAAAAGCAATCGCTAATGCTCGTCTCAAGAAGGTGCCGCTGGCCACAGAGGCGTCAGGATGCGTCTCAAAAGCCTCGGTCTTTTGTGGCCCTTGAGAAGCGAAGGCCCTCGCTCTCCGCATATGTGGGTTCTCAACACGCCGCCAGCGAGTGTTAGGCTTTTCACGGACCTCCCATTAGCCCATTTTGAGGACGCGGGCGAAAGGACTGGAAATGAACTTGGGCACACTTTTAGTGCTTTCTCCTGCTTTTTCTGCCTCGCGTCTTTCTCTCGGCTCCTTCTTTCTCTGACTTGCCCTGACCCCTCGGCCCCTTTGTGTTATTTTTTAAATTATTTTTTTTCTTGCTCCTGCATTCACATCCAAGCCGTGTCAGGAAGTCTGAATGCATACGTCGGCGAACGTGCGCTCGCGTTCGTCCTAATTACAGCGCTCTCACAAAGGTGCGCTCCTTTTACTCAAGGTCGAGACTCAATCAGAACGAGTGACATCACTTTTATACAACTCGCCTCTCTTCACCAGCCACCGCAAAATTGCTTTAAGTGCTTCGAAGTCACTTGTTATTGTTTATATTCTGTTTCCACACTGCGCCGTTTTAAGCGTTTAATGTGCTAAAGATCAGAACTTTCAACCCGTCGAGGCTTAGCAAAGGCCACGTTATTTTTTTTTTGCTAGACCTCCCCCTTATTTTAAAAGGCTGAACGCTGGTTTGAATGCGAGAGGTGTTCGATTGATAAATTAGAGCACTTTGGGTGCCGATATTTAGGTGGGCATGTGGACAAAGTGCTAATATTTTACAGCAGTTTACAGCCACGCTTCGCTAACGTTTCGGAGCGCCTGCCAGCTGAAATGTGGAAAACCGAGTTTCACAGCGTAGCTTTGGCCAAAAGAGGTGAAATGCAAACACTCAGCCTGTGTACGGAGATGGAGAGTGTGTAAGCAAACACAGATTTTGGGGCTTTTACAAGGTGTGAACCACACTTGGGTTCCACTACGGCGGCTTCATTTGAATGCATGAGAGATATATGTTTGGCCTGTTTTGTGAATAATTAAATGCTTGTTTGCTTTGCCTTAATGGACGTCTTTATGTATTTACAGCACAAACGCATTAACTGTCCATCTCTCGTGGTGGGGATGGGATTTTCTGCACAAAACGGTGCCGCATGCCAGCTCATCCCAGATTTCAGATTTTGTGTGTGTGTGTGTTTCTGGCGCAGGTTTGGAGAAGACTCAGAGACAGGGAGTGGAGGAGCTCATATCTGCCATGCCCTGCAACTTCGACCACGCCAGCCTGTTCTTCATCCTGCAGAAACACACACTCATACACCGCATGAACGACTCCTTTTCCTGCCTGGTGAGAGCACAAAAGTGTGTTGTGATGGAGAAGATTATAAGTTACACTTATAATAAAATTTGTTGTACTTTTAAGAAAGAGATACTTGGAAAAGACTGTTAAGATATAATTTAGGTAACAAGCAGTGCTGCCGAATTAATAATCATAAAAATAAAGAAATGTACAATTTGTTTACATATTATGTATGTGTGTGTGTACTGTGTATATTTTATATTAGGCTATATAATAAATATATGTAATGTATAAAAAACATATTTCTTATATATGCGTATGTACGTATTTTGTCTATAATAAATATACACAGTACACACACACATAGTGTGTACACAAAAACGTATTTTGGATGCGATAAATTATGATTAATTGTTTGACAGTGTAACATAAATGTAGGATGTATGTGTTTGACTTGGAAAGCTCTGTATGTTTTACACTCGTTTCCAGAATTAGCATAAAAAGTGAGTGTGTGACGTGTCATAAGTGAGTTGGTAAAAGTATTAGGCATGGGAGGGTTTTCTATGACTGGAGGGGAGGGTTGTAGCCCTCCGGCTGAGTCGGGGCTCACAGTTAAGACGGGGATAAACACTTCCAATCAATACAACCCAAATAGGAAAACCATCCGCTTGCATCCCGTCTTCTCCATTTACCGCTTTGAATAAAAGCTCCCTGCTGGGGACTGAGTATGTCTGTGTGATGAAATTGGAACAGTTATGAGGCACATCTACGGCTGAATTGTCCCCAGTAGACTACAGGTTGGGTGGACGTACCAAACACAGCTAGTGGAGCAATTTCAAGTGTTTTATTTTTTGAATACGTAACTCAGTATACACTATTTAGTTATATGTAGTTGTCATTTTTCAGCGTTTGCTGTTAACACCCTCCGTACCTGCTCTGAGTGAGCACCTTCTGTTATCCATTCAGCTTCTGAATGACTCTGTCTGCGTTTGGCTCTTTGTGAAGGCTCTACATCCTTTGTTCAAACTTCTGTGTTCGGCAAAAAGAGAGCCACAAAAGCCACCTGAATGTGCTGCTTTTCCCATGCCTTCTGGGATGTGACATCTGTGGGGGAGTGGGCCTGTTTTCAGGCAAAGGAACAGAGGGGGAACGGGATTTTTTAGGAAACCACATGCATACTACAAAATGTATCTTATAGACTGTGGGTCACTTGTGCAATTTTTGCACTAAAAGTGTGTGTGTGTGTGTGTGTGTGTGTATATATATGTATATATATATATATATATATATACATACATACATGTGTGTTTACTCCATGACAGCAATACTTTCATAAACTAGTTGTAATATCCTATAATTAATGTGTGTAAAGTAGTAAATGGAATTATTTTGTCTCTACATACACACAATACTGAATGTGACCTTAGACCCAAAACTTTAAGTGTTAAATTGTATGGATGTATTTGTAGCAATAGCCAAAAATACATTGTGTGGGTCAAAATGATCGCTTTTTCTTTTATTCCAAAAATCATAGGACATTAAAAAAAAGATTTTTGATACATGAAGATATTTTGTATATCAAAACGTATATTTTCATTGGTAATATGCATTGCCAAGAATTTAATTTGGACAACTTTAACTAACTAAATAATAATATTAAATGTAAATGCAGTAAGTGCAATTTCTGAACAAAGCCTTCAAATCTCAGATTTTCAAGCTCACGCCAAAAAACTCCCAATCAATACATGTAGCCTCAAGGAAAATCTATAAGTGGTGCTGTTGTAAAGCATAACTTTTTTTTTTTTGCAGCAGCAGCTGTTGTTTGATACAGGGATTAGGCTCAGTGAGCTGTTGGTGATTCAAAGACCAATATTTGGATTTTTTTTCTCGAGTAAAGGGGATGTTTACACTGGATTCGTTGGACTGCATGTGCCTCTTCAGAAGCGACTCCAAAAAAATGTGTATTTTTGCAATCCAAAAGTTCAGGCTGTGAACGTGTCTTCAAATTAGGGGCAGCGATGACCAGTCATGCTCCAACCTTAATGTAATTACTCACATCCCCTTCACCCTCCATCCCATAATCACACATTCTCCCTGTGACACACTCCTCCACATTCACCCTTATTAACAACCATAATGGCCTCTAGATGGGACAGTTACTGCTAGAAATAAAGTGATTCAGGACTATGTGTATTTATTTATACAGTGCATAAATATATATATATAAATAATTTGTTTATTTTTTATTTGCTTATTCTAAGATCAGTAAATGCAAAGTGTGTGTGTGTGTGTATATATATATATAGTAATATAATAATTATTAATAATCCTATAATAAATATAAAAAAATAGAATAATTTTTTTCTGATTTTATTTTGCCATGCAAATCCTAAGTTTGTTTCTCTCAGTAAACTTTCCTTGTATAATATATATTAAGCCAAAAACCTAAATTGGTTTTGTCGTCCACAAGCAAGGTTTTTTCGTCAGTCTCTCCTTCTGTGTGTGTGTGTGTGAGATTTGTATTTTTTTTTCCCCGACAAGGAGAGCCAGACTGGGCCGTGTTCGTTAGGATGATGCTGCTTCCGTCTCAGTCGGTCGTTAGCGGTTAATTGAGCGGTAGGAGCCAAGACACGAGCAGGCCATCTGTTTGCCAGAGTGGAACATCTTGTGGCACTCGGCTCGGCGCTGGGCCACTGTGCCTCAGCCCTGAATGGTGCAATATTAATAGATCTGACCAAGACGGGAAGAGACGGACTGTGACAAAGAAGAAAGTCGCAGGAAAAAAGTGGAAAGATGGGCAGTAGCTCAGACCTCCTTTTTTTTTTGCTGGACAAGTTGGAAAAGTAGCTCAGATTTGCACTTGCCCTGACAATATTTCCACTGGCTATAGTATATTGTATATTGAAGAATCAAAAAAGGTTTAGCATATCACAAAGGAATGTTAAAATATTACTTATAAATATGAATGCAGTTACTTATCAACAGCTGGTACCATCAAAATAATCAAAATTATATTATATTTAAAAAAAAAAAAAAAAGCAAATGTGTCATATTACACATTCATCTGATCTGATATCTGTTCTTATGGCTGTATTAGTAATAGTATATACTCTTAAAAGCTATAACCACAAATAAGTAAATATTATAAATATTATTATAATTGTTATTTTGAATATTCATGAGATTATGCAAAATATTATAAAGTTATTTATAATGCATTATGCTTTCATTATAATGCCTTCAGAATACCATTATAACTATTATAAATAAGGGCTTCAAAGTGTTACCTTTTTAATTTTATTATAATTCTTTATATGTATGTATGTATGTATATATATATATATATATATATATATATAATTTTTTTTTTTTTTTGATAATGTTTCTTTAGTTTTATTCAGCTGTATTTTTTTTTTTTTTTTTTTT
>JAUMHG010000079.1:9279834-9307120 GCA_032359395.1 Enteromius anoplus | reverse complement strand
TGTATGCACAAAAAAACTCTGTATTTTCATATTTTTGCAAATTTCCCATTCATTTCCTATGGCCGGTCATTTCTGACTGAAGGCCCCGAGTGTGACTATTTTTTTTACGACCACTTAGACTTTTCGAATCCTGTCCCCATTTTTTTTGTGTGTGCATATACCAAGTACGATAAAAGTCACAAAGATTTGTACCATTCCGATGAAGCTACGATTTTTAATAATTTTTATTAAAAAAAATTCCGGTCAGTACTGACCGAAGATCCCCAGAGGGTTTTAAACAAAGTAAATAAATGCATATCATAATAATTGAACGTGTTTTTTTTAACTATACATGCATGTTAACCTATTATTTGGAACTCCCAAAACCAAAATATGAACCTTTCATAACCCATAATAGGGGCGCTTTAAAATGGAGGGAAATATGACCAGTTAGCCAACATCAGAGATGTAATCCGGATAACATTACTACCCAGCACTGGTAAGCATCCTGTTTGTGATGTGATTGCTTAAAAAACATTGGTGTTGTTGTTCATTTTAGTTCTTTTTGTGCCAAAGTGGCTCGGTAACTTACTGTTTTTGGGAGCTGCTGTGCTGTGTGGCTTTTTGTGTGATTCACTGGCTAAATGTAACACAGTTATGCGTTTGATTTTACAGCGGACAAGGAATTAATTTGCCAGACATTTTGTGAGTACCAGAAACATGCTCATGTTTGCTGTGTGTTTGGTGTTGTGTTTCTAGACCACGAATTCACAGAAAACCTGTTTATAAGATGATTGACATGGACAGGAGAGTCTTTATAAACTCCATTTTCTCCTACATGCAGAGGTATCGTCGGTTCAATTTGCGAGCGTTTAAACCCGCTGTGAGCGTGCGATGATAAAACGCCAACACTATTTTCTCTCATCCGTCAGGGGTTATCAGAGTAACTGTACTACACAGACCTCATACACCTTTATCCTGACCGAGGTGGAAACAGCTTCGCTCAACAGGAGGACTCCTGACAGCTACGTGAGCCTAAATAACGGTGGAAAAGTTAAATTGCATCCGTCTCAATTAGCCTAAAGAGTGTGAACTGCAAAAGCACACCAGCTTTCAGGCCTGAAACAGTGTCTGTAGTGGGAGTAGTCCTGTGGGTGTCTGTCAGAGGGGACTCTGTGGTTAGCTGCTTGTTAGATTCGGCGAGAACTTTATGTTCCCCCCCGGGAAGAGGCGAGAAACTCGTCCATTTGTTCACCCGGCTCGCTCGCTCGGGCTCGAGGCGGAGGCGCGGACCCCCGAGGGGGCCCTTACGGACCGTACCGCCGCTAATTAATCGAGTGGGAGCTTGTGCTCGCCCCTTTTAATTGCACAGCGGACTTTGCCAAACGATTTATTTTCCCGGACCGCCACTTGTGAAGGTAACAGTCTTTTAACAGCACGCTGAACGAGTGGCCTTTTTTAGTTGCGCCGTGCTCGCGTTGCCATGTCGACTGCGGTTGACAAGGCAGCGTCGCTCCATCTGTCTGGATCTCTTGAGCCCATCAGAACCCAACGGAGTCGCTCACAACATCAAAGGAGATTGCTGTCGATCTTGGAACAAGCGTTCTTAGTTCAGTCAGGTGCAAGAGAACCTGACTTTTATAGTAACTCTGCCGCGCGTTTTGGAGGGATTTATGCCTTTACTGACAATGGAAGGTGTTTTCACATTTGAGTCCTCAGTCTCTGAACCCTGAAGTGCATTTGCTTTTAATCCTGTCTCTGGCTATAAAATTGGAAAATATATATAATGCCATTACTTATATGTAATATAAAATATTCATAGAACAACAACGGCAACTATAATAATATGAAGAACATATTAGTTGTAATATATTAGAGTTATAGATATAATACTGCAATATAGAATATATTTAATTTAAATATATTATTACATTTATATTAATAAATAGTATATATAATGGATCAAGAATACAATATTAATATTCTTATAATTATAATAATAGTAGAGGTAAGCAATATTTCATATTATTATTTTAGTTAAAAGGCCAATATGAATGTATTCATTAGAATAAAAAAATCACTATTAATAATATATATATATTTTTTCACAGTTATATTATAATAAAATAATTACAAAATATAATATTGTAATAATTTATATATTTGTCATATTTGTGTTGTGAAGTTTAATGCAATAACGTTGAAGACTCAAATTTATAACAAATTACAAATTACATTTGTAATAACTTACATTTAGCACTTTTAATTGTTTCAATAGACATTTTTTAAATTTTATCAAATTAACAATCGATTTTTGTATTATTATATTTAGCATTTTTATTAATCATTATGTATGTGTGTGTGTGTTTATATATATATATATATATATATATTTATTTGTTTGTTTGTTTTTGGGGGGGGGGGTGTATTCATCTAGTTGCGAAGGCAAAATTTCACAAAATGAATTTTGTGATTATTTTTTACACTACTTGCAGTCATGTTAGATTAAGCAATGCATCAAATCATTAGTCTATGGGCATTAAAAAAGTTAGAAATGCCACAAAATTCAGATAATATCATCAAGGATTGGGTCTGTTTTGCATGACAATGTCTGTTTACTTACAATTGGCATTTCTTTATTTTACATGTTTCATTTTTTCATCTTTCTGGCTTTAAGATCAATCATGAGCTAACACGTCACTGTTTCTGTCCTCCTCAGTAACGGCTCAGCCACATCTGAAGATCTGTTCTGGAAGCTGGATGCTCTCCAGATGTTCGTGATGGACCTGCACTGGCCAGAGCCGGAGTTCGCCAAACATCTGGAGCAAAGGCTCAAACTGATGGCTAGTGATATGATGGAGGCCTGTGTCAAAAGGTCAGCTAATTAACAACTAATAATGGCATTTCTGTTAAAGACGGGGGCTTTGTGTTGCCAATTTCTCCATCTCTGATATCCAGGACCAAAGCTGCCTTTGACGCTAAAATGCAGAAGTCTTGCAAGTCGACTGATTTCCGCGTCCCCTTGTCTGTGTGCACAATGTACAATGTTCTCATGGATGCCAAGAAGCAGTGCTCCAAGCTCTGTGTTCTTGACCAAGGCCAGGAGGTACGTCACAATCCTGTCAGGGTCTCTCTGAACAGACACATTCACCTTCACCTTGTCTAGATGTTTTTATGAGACTTACGGAGTTCATAAAATCATCTCGTCTCTGTTCAATTGACAGTTGGGAGGTGAAAACAAGATTAAGAACATTGTATTGCATGACTCTAATCAGTCATTTGAATAGCTGTAAAACTGGCAAAGATCCATTTATCAGTTTCTCCTTTTATACTGCAAACTTGCTTTTCAGTTGAACTAGCGCAGGTGTTATCGGTTGGTGTGAAGTGTTTTATGCTTCCTTTCAGTGGGCGATGTTATTACCTCCTCTTCTTCCTAGAGATAAGTCTCGACCAGAAAGTCCTTATGCTCCAGAGGCCTTGAACGAAGCGCAGCCAAATGATTTTAGTAAAAATGTGTATCTTTCAAAACATTGTTCTGTCAGCTTCTGACTGGAGAGCAAAAGATGTTCACAGCCAAATGATTTTAGTAAAAATTGACATCTTTCAAAACATGGTTCGGTCAGCATCTGACTGAAAAGCAAAAGTTGTTCAGATCGGCCTTGAAAGCTTTAAATTATGATTCTGAGTAGATTCGCTTAAGGTCTGTTCACACTTAAGATCCAAAATTCTTTTTTAATTAAAAATGTAATGGCACAGTTCATTATGAGGTAAAAATGACAGCATTCTGACACAGTTATATTACATATTTTACATGACATGAGATAATTATGTCAGTGAAGAAAACAAAATTACAATTTGAATTCACTTAAGCTGTGTTCACACTAGAGACAAATCCAAATTGGTTTTTAAATCTGGATTAAATGCTGTGGTTCGGTATGATGGATGACATATTTAGATATTGGACAGTTTATACTATTTTAAATAGCTATTATTTACCATGTAATGAGCAATTAAGATAACGAAAGCATAGTTCGGAGTCATTTAAGCAGCGTTTACATTGGAGACAAATCCAAACTGGTTTTTAAATCCAAATTAAAAGTCGCAATTTGTTACAAGGGAAAAATGAGAGTGATCAGGTGTAGTTATGGATATTGGACATTTTATTCTTATTAAATTAATCAATTATTTTTTTTACATGCACCCCGTAATGAACAATGAAGAAAATGAAATTAAATCCAAATTGGCCATTCACACTAAGACACATTGTAGAAAATCATTTTGGAGAAATAATAACATATTATCACATTGGAGAAAAAATTTTAATCGAACTGCCGCAATCTAGGCTACAACTAAGTTTACTTTTGTGTACTTGATAGTTTCCATTTGAGTTCAAGGTTTTTGTTTTGTATCCAGAATTAGTGATTCAGACCCGAAAGTGACACTTTGCTACTTTTTTTCCCTTAATAAATGACTGTAAATCTGATTTAATATTCTTTCTTTAGAAATGAGCAAGTTTGTTAGATTGTTTGCTGTTTGTTTATTACCTAGTTTAATTGTAGCTAATTAATGATCAAAATTATACTCGAGATGAGTTTTATTTATCTGTTGGCTGTCCGTTAACCAGCTCTGAGATGGTTTTCATTCAAATGTTTGTTTCTTTTCTTTTGGTTGCTCGTCTTTCTTTGACTCATCCCTGCATGTCCTGCACGTTATTGCATGAACCCAAGGTTGAGCAGCAGTGGGTAAGTGTCCCCTAACCGTCTCCTATCCATTTGAAAAAGAATACATTGTGTGCAATTAACTCTTAAAGGGATAGTTCACCTCATAATGAAAATTCTGTTATCATTTACTCATGTCGTTCCAAAATTGTATGACTTTCTAACACAAAAGAAGTTATTTAGAAGAATTTGGGGAACCAAATAACATTGGCTTCCATTGTATGGACAAAAGCTCAAAAATGAATGGAATCTCTTGTAAACACACAAGTGTAATTTGAATTTGAAATGACTTTGGTTTAAAAAAAAAAAACGACACCCTCAAATTTGATCACTGCCATGTTTTTCTCCTCTCCTTCCTATAAGTGCACATTTATATGTATGAAAGCTTATGAAATAGAAGTAAACTATTTGTTTTTGCAGTTGAGATCTCTCTCTCTCTCTCTCTCTCTCTCTCTCTCTTCTGTATCGTGCGGTCTTAGTCGATACTACTCTTTTCCAGTCCCAACAAAGGTATTTGTGAACGCACAACTGATTTTTTTTTCACACTGGACTGAATTTAATGGCCATCAATGCTTGT
Organism: Enteromius anoplus; assembly: GCA_032359395.1. Classification (NCBI taxonomy): domain Eukaryota; kingdom Metazoa; phylum Chordata; class Actinopteri; order Cypriniformes; family Cyprinidae; genus Enteromius; species Enteromius anoplus. Next base: position 9,301,846 of record JAUMHG010000079.1, on the reverse strand, counting down.
CGGCGTGTTTGTGAAAGACTTCATTTAAAAACAAAGAAAAGATTATTTTACCCGAGTTTGCCTGCCACTTTATTTGGAAATACAAGGTTACGCTTTATAAGCCGCCATCTCGCTGAAGAGACTCTGAAGTGGATTGCTACCAGATAACTGTTTTCAAAAGAAATTATCGTTCTTTTGGTTTTCACACACACGGCAAAGACCTCCCTATTTAACCGGCGCTAATGCGAAAAAAGAGCCCTCGCCGTTTAGCCGTATAAAAAGCAAACATGGAAGTGTTAATTGAGGTAAAAAGTCCTCAAGATTTTCCTATAATGTCATTTATGAAAAAGCTGCCATTTTGCGCGCAGGGGAAAAAAAAAGGGTGAAAAGAAAATTAGGGCTGCTGACAGTGACCTCTTAGCACCCTCAATTTGTCACCGATCTGCACACATTGTTGATTGAAATTTTTAATTTGGGTGTCCTTTATATTCGCCATGAATGGCCATTGTTGGCGGAGATGAACTCCTGCTTGCAGCGCATGCAGCAAAGGCATCTATTCAGCACGGCCAAATGGATGCTCGCTCTCTCTCTCTCTCTCTCTCTCTGTTTCAAGCCCTCGCTTTCTCCTTCCTCTTCTCCCTCCTTTTTTCCACAAAATAGGTGAATAAGACTTATCAGACATGAAATGGCGGATTAATTGAATGTAGTGTGAGCCTTTGCTCGCCGCAGCTGGACGGGTTCTTTAGAAAAACACAAGGCTGCCCTAATTGTGGCCCGCACAAAAAGTATCCTTCAAATTCCTTTGCCCCTAAACGAGAGCAGGAATGCCATTCACGGGCATAATGGGCCTAATAGCTGCTTAACTCAGCCCTATCGCACGGGGAGGATTTTTCCCTCTGCCGAAATATGTCTTTGTTAGCGTGTTGTTCTTTTAGGATGCGTGCCTTTCCCATCGCCGCCTGTTGTATTTGTTGATGTTTCTCCTCCTCCTATTGTCCTGCAGCAGCAGTACCACTCCAAAATCGATGTCCTGATCGATGAGGGCTTTAAGGAAATGATCTCCTCCTTGGTCTCAAAGGTACTCCCAACAGCCATTGTCTAGGCCTCTTCTGAGCCGCCACATTTCACAACACTGAGATTTGGCTTTTGCTCATTCTTTTCAGCTGGCCTTCACAGCGAGCCGGCGTTATATCTACGAACGTTACTTTATCCTAAATTGGTAATTGTTACTTGTGCTAAAGGCGTATGCGCCTGTCACGCAAACATGCTTCTTTGCTTTCACAGTTCGCAGCTGTTCTGGATGGGGTGTTGTCCAAACTCTCACGATACGACGAGGGAACATTCTTCTCCTCCATCCTGTCTTTCACGGTGAGTATTTTCACGTTCATCCCACACACACACACACACACTCCCCTTTTCGGGATCTCATTTCGTACTGAGTGTTTAACAAGCCAAAGATATTCAGCAGGTACTTTTTTTTTTTTTTTTTTTCTTAAGGTAAAAGCAGCGGCCAAATATGTGGACGTCCCAGTAAGTGTCATTTTGGACGTATAAATGCGCATGGTGCCGATATTTTTTTTTTGCATGGCGCTTTGCATTTGTGTGTGTGTTTTATTATTTACTTAGGGAAACAGATTCTCTATTCAGCTTTGCCAAGCGTTTCCATCTTGCTTTGTTTTTTTAATATTTCAAAAAGCTTAATGTGTATTATTTCATCATTACTTAACACAATTATATGTTTTTTTTTATCGTTTGCGGTTCATGGCCAACTGAAAGCAGGATTGGAGCGTCTATCAGAGCTGGCTGAGCAAGACTAATTAGCAACCCGATTGGCTTAAAATCAGTCTCACGATCTGCCACAGTGTTGACAATGGGCTGTCACAAGCAGAAAAAGATGCTAATGAATCACCAGGAACCAGGACTGTTCAGAGCGCAGACAGTGAGCAAGCAGAAAGAAACTAACACGGGGTGAGGGAAAGACTGAGTAATCACATGACCTCCTGATCCGAGACCACAGTATTACAGAAGGGCTTTCTGAATAAAAACATGAACAACAACTCATTCCAGTTAGTTCTGTGACTAGAGTTTGTGTTCATGAATAGAGTATGCCACCGTTCAAAAATCTGAAGTCAGTAAGATTTTGAAAAGCAATGCTTCTAACGGCTGCATTTCTTCGATCTAAAATAAAGTTATATTCATTTTAAAAAAATATTTCAAGTATAGTGAGTGAGTGAATAGAATGTTTGAAAAAACAGCATTCATTTGAAATAGAATTTTTATTACAATATAAATGTCCCTTTTGTGCAATTGAATGCATCCTTGCTAAATGAAATTATTCATATCTTTCCAAAAACTATTTCTATTATAAATCCACGTATTTAAAGTAGACAATGAGTGGCTCTAAAAAATATTTGAACATATAAGTCACAGTTAAAACTGTGTAAATGTTATTGCATTAGATGATAAAGACATATATATGAAAGCTTTTCTCAAAACTAGCTTTCTTTGCGCACATTGTTTTCCGTGCTGAGTCTGTGGAAGGAAATTTAAACATTTTAAAATGCTCAACAGGGCTGAGAGAACTACACTTTTTTGGCAGATGAAAGCATTATCAAATTAGCCAAAATATTTAATATACAAACACACGAGGGCCGGGAATGTTTGGATTTCTGCAGATTTGGAACACCCGTTATTAACAGTTTTTCTGTGGCATTTTGTGAATGCGGAGTCCATGTGGGCATAAGTTTAATCAAAGAGTGATTTTAGTGGATGTGGTCAGTTTACCTTCACACGGGTGCTCTGTGAAGCAAGCAAATGATGCACTAATATATGACCAAAAAGTGGGTTTTGACTTCATTTAATATTTTTTTTTAATAATTATTAAAATAATGATAATATATTATACTTTTTTTTTTATATTTTATCCAATGCAATAACATTCATTCATACCGTATGTAAGTGTGACTTACGTGTTTGAATGTTTTGTTGATTTTAAACAGTTTCTTTTGTTTTATAGTTTGCAGCTTAAACTTTAAAAACTATTTTAAAAAAACTAATATTTGTGTTTTTGTATTTTATCTAATGCAATAATATTCATACATTTTTACCTTATGTGTGACTTCACTGTCTAAATTCATTTTGTCTTGATTTTTATCATTTGCATCTTTAAAAAAAATACTTTAAAAAAACTTTTTTATTATAGTTTATAAATACTATATAGTTGATAAAGTTTATAGCATTATTTAAACAAGTGCTATAATTATGCTATATTTCTTTTTTATAAATACACTGGATTTGACATTTAGTAGTGTACTCTAAAGTAAGTGTCTAAATACATTTTAAACACTTTTTGTTTTTAAACTTTAAAAACTATTTTGTCAAAAGTGTGCTTGTGCTGCTTTCTTTTTTAAAACACTACACTGTTTAAATATTTTTTATAATGCGATAACATTCAGAAATATTTATGTGTGACTTAAGTGTATTTCACTTCAAATCAGTGCCGTCAAACGATTAATCGTGATTAATCGGATCCATAATAAAGGTTTTTGTTTATATAATATGTGTATACTGGGCATATTTATTTTGCATATATAAATACAAACACATGCATGTATATATTTAAGAAAAATGTTGTTTATATATGAAATATTTTATGTATAATATAAAATTTACAAATATGAATATGTTTCCATTATATATTGTGTGTGTGTTTATATATACATATATATTATGGAAATAAAACTTTTAATAGTTTGACAGCACTACTTTAAATAATCTTTAGGTTTTTTTGTTTGTTGTTTGTTTGGTTATTTGTTTTTTAAAAAAGTCTTTATTACGATTCTCAAACAATAACAATAACAAAATATTTTGTATTTATTGGTTTTTAGGCCCAACTTGAACAACCAAATACTTTTTTGGGCCACTGTAGAAGGCAAGCCAACAAGATTAAAAGCCATTCCGTACAGAGTCCGAAATTTTCGCACGTTTAAAAATATATACTGTACGACCTCAAATTACGGCAAGCACGTTTACACACTGCCTCATTCATCCTTCAAAAAAAATGGATCAGGTTCGATTTTCAGCATTTTCCCATCCGTAGCATGGGTTTCGATTGGAAAGGATGACGAATACGGTGCAACGGATGTGAAAATCTCTGACTCCGTGTGCAAGGACCTTAAGAACAGAAAAGTCAGTCGAACCCTAAACATCCACACCCCATCGCTCCTTCCGAGCTCCCTGAGGTGTGCAGTGGGCGAACACCCCATCTCCCCCTCAAATTATAACATCACCTCCACCTTGCGCTTTTGTGCAGAAGGAGCGCTGCTCCATGTAAGCCCCTTTCACAGCTCCAGAGGGAGGGAGGAACGTGGCTGTGGTCTGGCCTTTGGCAGCGAACATTTCTGGGCTCTTGTCACGAAAGGTTAAGCTCCTCTGCTCCTTTGTGAAGGCTGCCATTCAAGCGCCGGGGCTTTCTGGCGAGACACCCTCCCGATAGCGCTCTGTTAACACACTCGTTCGCACATTCACACCCACGGCTCGAATCTGCGCTCGCATTAGCGCTACCACAACAAAGTATTTACTCAAAACTTACACAAACGCACTTCACACGCTTGGACACCGCACACACACACACACACACGCTCTTACACACCTGCACCTGGACAGTGAATGAGGCAGTGGCAGGAAGCCAGGCTAGCAGCTCTGTGTAATTACTGCGCATTTCGTCTCCCCTTCCCTTTCTCCTCTGTTTCCTATCCACGCCATTTATCCGCTCAGCTTAACCAGTCATTAACCTGGCCTTAATCGCACCGTCCCACACCTCTCCATTTATTCATTCACACTCGGCCCACACCCAAGCGCCATGGCATTGTCTGGCCTGACAGATCGGGCCTGTCCCTCGGTCCTCCGGTTGGATTTCGTAAGAGAAGATCGTGTTTTGGTGTGCTTATCGGTCCATCACAGGCTTTGTCGTCCTGTCAGAGACATTGAAGGAAGGGCGTTGGGTTAAAAAGACCATGTCTTGCTCCCACCCAAGAGCCTTTTTAGGGGTCGCAGGTGACTGCCATGATAAGTCAGAGATACTATATGCTTGGTTCTGCACAGAAAGTGGCAGTTTTCTTCCTTCCTTGATAATATAACATATGTCTGCAAAGACCTCTGAAGACCTCTCTCTCAACACGATATGAAGTCCTCTTGAGATCCCAGTCGTACTTGATCAGCTGCTGTGTGTCTGGATGTCGGCCGACTGTGGATGTGGTCAGGAGGTTATACTGAGTGCTGTTGTCCAGTATTTGGGGAATGGCTAACTATAATTAGTGATGTTACTATGTAACTTGGGTTAGTAGCGTGACAATTATGCAGTTTTCAAATGACGCAGCTTTTCTAGGAACAGTTGCATGTGCAAGTTTACAGCCAAGCCATGGGATAGTTCAAAACAAGACTGAATCTCTCTTTTGAGTCCCTGTACAGAAGCCCATTCACTGCTATTTCACAACTTTTTTTATTATTTCATTTTATTTTTTTATTAAGTGAAATCATCAGTGTGTTTGAGTGCTTGAATGTTTTCTGATTTTATTTATATGATTGATTGTTTTTTATTTTGTAAGAAATAAATCTAGTATATATCAAATGATATATTCATTGCCAATCAGGTAAGACTTTTTTTATGTTTTTTTTTTGTTGTTGTTGTTTTTTTTGCTGCATTTAAAAAAATATACTATTACAATTTCAAATAACTTTTTTTTAATTATTTTAATATATTTTGAAATGTGATTTATTCCTGTGATGGCAAAACTGAATTTTCAGTAGTCCTTACTCCCATCTTCAGTGTCACGTGATCCTTTAGAAATCATTCTAATATCTATAATGCTCAAAAAGCGACACCTAGTGGCAAGGAGTGAATTAGCATTTTCATTCAGACCAACAAGTACAGTAGGCGAGCAGTATGCTTATGTTTCATGTAGACTTCAACGTTTCAGTGATTCAGTGTTGACTCTTTCTTTTGCATGATGTTTTCATTCACTAAGCGAATGTTACACACTGCATGAAAGCTCATTTTCATAAATCCATAATAGAGGCACTTTTGCAGGATTCTTTGGTGGGAAAAGCAAATTTTTTAGCTTCAGCACACTGGTACTGTCACATCATTGCACACTGATTCTGTCATATGACCAAGACAAACTCACAGAAAGCGAGGCCTGACAAGAACAGTTTGATGCACTGTGTCTCTTTGCTCTCTGATAAAAGGGGGGTTTTCCAGCATTCAAGCCCTCAAGCTATGTCAGCCCCTGAGTCATGGGTGGGAAACGTGTCACAGCAATTACAGCACTATTAGGACATTTTTTCCCTGTTTTAACAGCCCCGGTGTGAATAGAAATGTTTTTCCACAGGTAAAAGGATTGCTTTTAACAGGGTATAAGTGTCGAGAGTGCTTTTTGGTATTTTTTATTTTTATTATTTACAAGTTTACATGTGATTTTTATTTTTATTTAAGCATTTCCTCAAACATCCTTCAGCGGGCAGAGATAGTGGTGGTGACTGTCAATGTTTTGGTTGTGTTTTATCTTCCTATTGGATTTGTTCACCTTGGCATGCAAAGAAATAATTGAATTAAAGGTGTACTAAGTCTTTAATTTATTTGATGTGACTGTAAGTTAATACTAACACATGAATGCAGCATTATATAAAAGCTACAAATTTTAGTTAACAATGTTATTGTGGAAATACCAGCTTGTAGTATGTAATTTCTAATGGTTTTTTTACTCACCCCATGGAGAATTACACAACTTTTACTCTGCCACCGATCTGACTGATGTTTTTTCAAAATACTGTACATTGCTTAAGTTGCAAAATGTTTCTTTTTGAAGCGATTAATCACTTGAATGAATGAATATGACAGCACTGCTTTGCTTAAAAAGTGAAATAGAGACTCAAACTGAATGAATCTCATGATCAAACTAATTTTGCATCCGTCGCTCTCCACAGAAGCCTGGTATGGATCTAGCAGACACCTACATCACCTTTGTAAGACAGAACCAGGATATTCTACGTGACCGTGTGAATGACGAGATGTACATAGAGAAAATCTTCGACGTAAGTTCCTGCCAGTCAATCAACACACAATAAAATAAGATTCAGTTTTGCTCTGCTGCTTTTTTTAACCGTAGTTAAAGAAATGTTTCATAATGAGTCTACAGATCGATGCAAAGCCAGCAGAGTTACTTTAAGCAAGTGTCATTTGTGCCACTACATGTGAATGAACAGCCAACGTCTTTTTCCTGTTTTTAATCTGTCTCGGTTCTTTTCCAACCGCGTTCCCACCACGTTACCACATCAGCTGTGGGTATTGTAAAGCTGAGGCCGAGGGAGGTGAGAAGGGGTGGGGAAAGTTTTTGTAGGAAGAGGCCTCACCAAGAGCACTCATCTGCCCACTGTGACCACTTCCAGTGCCTGAGCACTCATCCGGGGCTCCTGTTGACCTGTTTACTCTCAAACAACATCTAGAGAGAGAGGAAGAAGGCGCACACGTCTCGCTCCTTAATTTTGTTTAGAACACACTGCTCATCCTTCAGAGCCGCTTCCAGAGACAGCAGATCTATAGAACGCCCCAAACACTTCAGTAGACGTACACAACCCTCCCTCCCCTGTAAATCCTGAGCAGATTGCCCTCGCAAACTTTCTATTCCGAGCCAGATTGGAGAGAAGCAGTGTTTGATGTCTTCTCTTGATTTATTAGACCTTTGCCGAGGCCGCCGGTGGAGACAGGCAGGCGGGATAGAGGTGCCCTGCACACCAGAAGCCCCTAATGTGTGACACATGCTCACAGGCATGCACCGAGAGCAAGCCGGGAGAAGGGTCTCCGTGTGTCACCGCAGAAACTTCCTCATCAAGCAGCCTTGAAGCTGTCTGTTTCGAAACATTTAATCTAATACGCATCTCTGAATGGCTAAAAGTTTGGGGCATGAATATTTTTGAGCGCTGCTTCTTAAGTACGAGAGGCTGTACCATTCAGTGCTATGTTTGCAAGGCTCTCAAGGAAATAAGGAAATCAGTCGCCGCATGCCCTTGCAGGCTGCGGTGTGTTTGTCCGGGCCGCTAAATCACTGTGATTAGCGGAGCGAAGAGGTTTGCACGGCAAGGGGCTTCGGCCCTCAGCCTGGTCACAGGTGCAGAGGCTGCCCTCCCCGCCTCCCTAATGAACCAGAGAAGTGGACACTTAAGCGTGTGATTACCGACGGAGATTCGCCTTATATGAAGAAATGCCTTGCCATTCTTTCACCTCTAACAATTAGGGCACAGTCAACTGTTTCCCAACCAGCCTAAGTGCTTCAATTAAGTGGCATCTCATCTTTCCGTTTTGCCTGCTTTTTGTTAACGACAGGAGCGGACTTTGCTGATTATTGGTGTGCTGTTTGGATTCATTTACGCTCCCGTTGCAAATTTGCGAGCCTGATGTTAAATTGCATGGGAAGCTCAATGAAAACAGTCCTAAGTGATGCATTTCGCCAGTAAACACGATGGTCTTATACGATGCTGTCTTGCTTGGGCGTGAATCGTCTTCGCAAACGCTTGTACAATCTCGGCCTTTTGCCAACGTGAGCTAATCATTTCCTAAATGAAATAACCGGGCTGAATGCAAGCACAAGCCGGTGTCAGAGGTTCTCCTGCAAAACTGATTCACGGTCTGATCACTGCTTATTAAAAAAACGGCTTCTTTAATAGAAAAGTCTGGTAATTATATAAGGTGTCCTCGCATGAAGTAATACGCGAACTGAAGGTGTTCGGCATGCAAGGTGACCCCTTTATACGCAGATTCGAGTGTTAGCCCTGTAATTGGTAGGTTCGGTATCTTTAAGATTGTTATTATGTGCAAACGCGACCTCAAATGATACTTGGGACACGGAAAGATGCTTGTGAGTAAGAAATGAATTAATGACTCTTAATGAATATTTAATACATTTAATAGGTAATCGACAGGTTCTTGGTGGCTCGAGGTGTGATAAATGTATTTTTTGAGGGCTGCCAAATTCAGAGTCAGATGACAATTTTCAAGGCATGATTGAAAGAGAAAATCTTTTAACGTTAACCAAAAGCTCCTTTTTTCTTTACACCCCGTGTAGGTCACATCTTTTTATTCGCTTAAAGTACTGAGGTTTTAGATTTAGATTTTTTGCATAACATCTATGTCCTCTTCAAGGTTTATCTCTCTCTTTCTCACATGCACAGCAATGGTACAACTCTTTGATGAAGGCAGTGTGCGCCTGGCTGACGGACAGACTCGACCAGCAGCTGCATGTTTACCAACTCAAAACTCTCATCAAGATTGTCAAGGTAAAAAAAAAAAAAGAATACACCGTGAACAAGTTTTTGTTTGAAACTCTGTTGATGCTAATTGACCATGACAAGAGTGTCAAGTTCAGCTTGGCTGCACAACGAATTCCATTACCATGAGAATGAGAGATTAATTAGTACACGAGTGTCGTTTCAGGCGAGTCCTAATGCACAAAAAGTCAAATCGACCTGTCCTTAAACTGTCTCATTGTTCTCCCTGCTTGCTTTGGTTCTTTATTTTCTGTCGTACAGAAGTCGTACCGTGACTTCAGGCTGCAGGGTGTGTTGGACGGCACGTTGAACAACAAGAGCTACGAGACTGTTTACAACCGGCTCACTATCGAGGAAGCCACAGCAGCCGTGTCGGCCACGGACGGCCTGCAGGGCATTACCATGAGGGACAGCGATGAAGAGGAGGGTTAACGTCCCACCTACTGGACGGTCATAAACTTGATACGAAGAGGTTGGATTCCAGCTCTCCTGATTGGACCTCACGCTTCATGCTCCCCAGCCAGTGCTACACTGCCCTCCCGTCTAAGCCGATGTCACCATGCTTGTATAAAACTCTCATTGGCCACTTACAGACAGCTAAAGTATCTCTGTTGTTCTGTATTTGATGTGCAGTGATACGGTGGCTCATCACAAGGCAAGCTCGGGAAGCACTTGTAGGCACAAATTTACCCACAAAGTACCAGCCGATGATTTGTAAGTGTATCATAGACACGGTGTACCGGAGTTAAAACTAGAAATACAGAGCGCGAGGGAAGTAGTGTCTGCTTATGTGCTGTTTTTCTTTTTTTTTTCTTTTCTTTTTTTTTTTTTGCATCAGCTTCGGATCCTCAGGCCAAAGCTCCAGATATGGTGGATGAAATGCTAGCTGTTCACTGTTTATTGGATGAAATCGTGATAACGTTCCACTCAATAGCTATGAATTCACATTCAGATTCTTCTGTAGAAGTGTGTCATGTAGCGTATGCTGTCGATGTCCAACTATGTTTCAGATGAAAGAAAATGTCAGTGGATTTTAACAAGAGCTGTATATTTCTATTGTCTTTGTGCACCTGAGATTGCCCAGGTGTCTTTAAATGTTACAATTAAAGTGTTTTTAATGTCACTTCTCTGGTCTTTTCTTTGTTTTGCACAAAATTATATGACACACATGAAGGCTGGGTAGCCTATAAATAAAAATCTCTATAAAGCATCACTTTAAATGGCCTTTATCTTATTGTGCATCGTATTAAACAAACAATTAAAAAACAAATGGAATTCTATTCCTAGCAACACATCCCTAGAACAGCTTATCACACAAACGTCTAAACTAAATAAGACTTGGGTCACGGTAGAAGTACGAGTAGATTTTTTTTTTTTTTAATTCTAATTTTGCTAAATAAAACGTCAAATAAAATATAAAAACAGACTTGCCAATGAAATATTACATTTAACTAATACAACTTCAATTTGCTGTCTGTCTGATACACAATACGTTTTAGTTAAACTGCTAATGATTTCAGCTATCTATAATAATTCGATTCATCCTTCTAGACTAGAGACCTTGAAGACATAGTCTACCATTATTAGTTTTACCCTAAATATGAGATTAAAAATGTCAAGGCTTAAGTATTAAAAATAAATCGCGACTGTGAGGATATTTCTATCATCGAATTATGCCTTTTTTACTGAAATGCATCGAAAATAGACTCTGGAAATTTACCGAGTCATATCAAATAGGCTAACTAATAATTGGACTTTTAATAGAAATTAAACTCTCAAATCGCATGTCTCATAGAATCTGAGCGCGTTTTATGTATTTAATGCGTGCGCCAAGAAACAAACATGACATTCTTGAAATAGCCTACAAGCATTATGCAAAACGAAACAAATATTAAGATGCATTTGTGCCGTGATATCATCACAGAGTTTTTTTTTTTTTTTTCGTTTTGCCTTCGCCCAGCTGAAGAAATCCGAGGAGCAGCATATGACAACAGTGAGGAGACTGCTTATTAAGTGAAAAAGCTCCAAATTGCAGGTTATTCGACACCCATCTGCTTCCAATTGAACAGCAGTCAAAATTAGCAATGTTCTAAAGTCGCCCTGAAAACACAAACATTATCATTTTAGCGCATTTGTCTTAACGCTGAGCGCCAAAAGCCTTTTAATAAAAAACGATAGGGTGTTACAAAGTATATAGGCTATATTTGAGAATAAATAATAAACATACATATATTTTAAAGCCACGAAATGTCATCGACGCGCTTATTTTTTCCATACAGGTTACCTTTTTAACAGAATAATCCTTCACGAAAAAAATGTCTTCGCATCGAATCAGTGACAATTGTATTTCACACCGAGCTGCCACTTTTCATTTCTGCTTTTGCTCGTGGACTGACTGCAACGCGCGCGACTCTCTCTCACTCTCTCTGCTCCTTGGAGGCGTTTTGCTGTTGATACCTCTCGTTTGGCGCACAAGATGAATGTCCTCACGAGTTTGCGTTTGGAAACGAAGGTCGTCTCGTGCGAAATATAGCTTTTCGTAATCTTTTTGGGCGTGTAATGGTCACTAATGAGACGCAAAAGCATAACAAATAATTATTTTATTATGTTTCACATTAAAATGTATTTAGACATAATAGGGGGGAAATCTGTAATTTTTTTGTAAGCTAAATTAGATAAGAGGTGCTGCTGGAATCCACCGCTTAAACACGGGGTGAGCTGTAACACCAACAGTTTAACCAATTAAAATTAACTGCAGGGGTAAAATTACGATCATATGTGACCAACAGCCCCCCGAGGTGGCATTATAAGACAAGACTTAGTATTAAAAAAAAAAGAAATGAACAGACAAATGTAATTTTCCTGCACGTGGATTTAAAACATGCATAGGCTAGTTTACTTTAATGCTGTTGTTTTTTTAGAGTTACATGCATTTGTTTCGATTTTTTTATTTTTCGAATTGAAATGCATCTTATATTTTTCAATTTTTAATTAAAATGTACTCAGCACATGTTGTTATTATTACTATATTTCCGTGCACGAAATGTTCATGTTTTCCCCCGGTAGTTTTAGTTTGTAACAACAGTTTAGGGGGGGAAAAGTATATTAGTAAGCAAATTTGTAGCAGATAAATAGGTTATTCAATTTAACTGAAGTATTCAATTGGATGTTGTTTTTTACGATATTTCAAATAGCTGCAAAGCAGCTTTACATAAAATGTATGTTTATATTTTAAAGCTTCTCTATGATATTCAGTTGTAGCTTATTCTGTCCTAATATCCTAATTGGCAAAAATGTACAGAAAAAGCTAAATTCTTAAGAGACGTTTAAATTGAAAAACACAGTTACAACCGTTTAAACAAAACTTATAAATCCGAGTATCGTTCATTCAGAGTTTATTCTTAATTTTTGAACGCTTTCCTTCAGACAAAATGTTTCACTCATGAATCTAAATAAAGTTTTATATAAAATCGCCTTCCACTCCGACAAAAAACGCGTTTGAATGCGGTTTCAAATCAGGTAATAAAGGAGTTTTCATGTGTCAGATGTTGACAAACATGATGCATGCGCGCGAGGTGCAATGATGTCATAGCGCGGCGCGAGAGGACCGGAGATTCGCCCAGCGCTTTACAGTGCTAATAAAGAGCACCTTCTTGAGTTAGTCACCCACAGCAGTGTGTAGGACAAGTGCAGGGAGAGAGAGAGAGGGGGGGGGGGAAGCCGCTGTAGTGATTGATATAACTAAATCGAGCATCTGGGCTGCTTTACGCGTCTTTGACGTGCGCGCGTCGTGAGCCCTGAGTTGCGCTATTGACAAAACACTCTTTATTGAGCAATCCGGAGCGGACATAAGTGCTGATTGTCCGCAATTGACAAGCAGCGGAGTAGCCAGGGGGCCTTGGCGTTTGATGATGTCTTTTCTTGCGGGTCACTGAGAGGAATCAAACTTATCTACAAAAGGAGGACACAGGTACAGGTGCTGCGCTCAAGTCATGGACGGCGCGCTGTACCACTCAGCGGGAATATTCGGCGCCCCTTCGGCTTCGACGGGAGCAAGCATGATGGCGAGCTCCAAACCACTCGCTTTTTCGATCGAAAGGATTATGGCCAGGACGCCCGAGCCAAAGTCGATACCGTTCCCGAACTTGCTCCACGCTCCCGCGGGGAAAGCGGAGCCCAAGCAGTCTCCCGCGCCGCTGCACTGCATGATCCCCCTCATGCCGCTCGCCTGCGAGCCGTCTCATAAACTTCACGTCAATGGATTAGACCACCCTGACGCGTTTTCCTACAACGCGAGCGAGCTGCTGAGCATCGGCTTGAATTACAAGAACGAGCAGCCAGACGCGACGCCGTCGGCCATAGGACAGTACAAACTCTTTCGGCCGCGCGTCGTCAACCAGGCGTCCTTCCACGCCATGGGCGCCGCCGTCTGTTACCTGAACTGCGGGGAAAGTGCGTGTGCGCCTCACGCGGGTCTGGTGAACCTGCACCCCATGGCTTCGTACCTTCTCAACGCGCCTCTGCACGCGCGCCAGAAGAGCCTGTTTTCCTCGGAGAAGAGCAAACCGGACAGGTGTGCTCCTCCCGGCGCATCTTTTAAGGAGCTTTCTCACTCTCACTTGCACCATTACATGAAGGAGAGCGCGCACATCTTGTCCGAGAAGCTGTTCAAGAACTCCGCGGCCAAATTAAACGGCGCCTCTCCTCAAACCAAACCAAAGGTGTTCACCTGTGAAGTTTGCGGCAAGGTGAGACGAACGGCCTCGATCTTCTGTTTTAGCACAGATTGCTTCCTGCACTTTTTTTAACCCGATTTGCAATTTTCAGGTGTTCAACGCGCACTATAATTTAACGCGTCACATGCCGGTTCACACGGGCGCCAGACCGTTCGTCTGCAAAGTCTGCGGAAAAGGATTCAGACAAGCGAGCACTCTGTGTCGCCATAAAATCATCCACACTCAGGTAATCAGGATTTTACAAATAATTCTAGAAATCATATTCCTGCTGCTGGTGTAATATCTCATCTCTATTTATTAACATACGCGCAAAAGCTGTGTAGAAACTATTTTAGTTTGCTGACAAATTTGTTAAAAAAAGACACGGCAAGTAGAACATTGAATTAAAATGTGAAATTTCGAAGTAGAAAAAACTGAAATTCGTATAAAAAGTATTCTACTTTATTTACATCTTTGAAAAATATTTCTTACAGCGAAGAAGCTACTTTTTTTATTATACAGCCCAATAAACGCATTCATTGTGCTTATTTGTTTTAATACCAAGAAAATTATAATTCAAAATTAATGTCTGTTTTGTGCTGTTTTCAAGTATAGACATAAAAAATAAAATAATATCATGGACTAAAAGCAAGCTTGTGTATTTTCTTTATCTGTATTAAAAAAAAAGTTTTTCTTAAGAAGGTTTTGAATTTTTATTCAAATAGTGGTCTGTTTTAAAAATGTTAAAATAATGATATAATTTTTAAAAAATTGATTTTTTTTTTTTGGCCTTAATAAAACAATTATAATTTCGTTTGAAATATTTAATCTCAGTATTCCGTTTATTTGCAGCTTTAGCTTTATTGTGTGTGATAACGTGTCTTCTCCATTTGTTTGCAGGAAAAACCGCACAAATGCAACCAATGTGGCAAAGCTTTCAACCGAAGTTCAACTCTCAACACTCACACACGAATCCACGCGGGGTACAAACCCTTCATTTGTGAATTCTGCGGCAAAGGATTTCATCAGAAAGGTAGCTGTTCTAGAAGGGATTTGATATTTTGCATTCATCGTGTAAATTGCACAAACAACAGATAGACCGACAGATAGATAGATAGATAGATAGATAGATAGATATTATTTTGGTGACATGTTTTTGAGATTAGCTTCTAACATTTTTTTTATTATTATTTCAAGGAAACTACAAAAACCACAAACTGACCCACAGCGGAGAAAAACAGTTCAAGTGCAATATCTGCAACAAAGCCTTCCATCAGGTGTACAACCTCACATTTCACATGCACACGCACAACGACAAGAAGCCTTTCACCTGTCCGACGTGCGGCAAGGGTTTCTGCAGGAACTTTGATCTTAAGAAACACATTAGGAAGCTGCACGACATTTCCCCGGGACCCCGCTCTCCACCGACCCCTACTGCGAGCCTGGAGGCGCAGTAAAGCTCCTCTGCGTCCCGGGGAGGAGAACAAAATCCAATCGCGCATGCAACGTTTTATTTAATTTTTTTGAAATTTATTTTTAATATCATTTGTATCGTTTTGAGCGACCGTCATCTTTGTTGAAGCTCGTCTGTGAATGGTAGATTATGACATGATTCTTTTTACTCTCAGGGTATAACGACAGTCTTATTTATTTGAAAGTGTACTGTTGTCATTAACTTAAAGAGAGTAATCGAAACCCGTACAATTCTCGTGACCGCTGTGTACTTTAAACCCCATTGTATATGTTTATTATTTATACAGTTATTTGTATTAGCTATACTGTTTGCCAACTGTAAACGTTTTGTTAAATCAATGTGAATATATATGCAAGGTTTGTTGTAAATTTCCAATGATCGGTCAACAAGATTATAAAACATATGATAAAGGGGGTTGGGAATCAAAATAAATAAACATATCTTATGCGATATATTTTTTTTCTTTGTGAATACAAGCAGACTGCGTTTTTAAGACGCGTGTTATTAAAACAGATGCTTGGAAATAGCTTTATATATCATATCCAAATGATCGAGCGTGCTTTCTTTCTTGTCGAGCAATAGGGTCTATGCAGTGCTGGTTATTTTATATTACAGTTTAACTAAATAACATGTAAATGCCACGATCGGTATCATAATTCTAGTGCGCTTTACTGGCACTAATAGAGTTGCAGAATTCAGCAGGCTGTATACTATACAGATACTGTGCGCACATTATGAAGAGAAGAGCCCCCCTCTGGTGGACGAAACTAAAAATGGAAATGTATTTAGTATTAGTGAACCATTTAGTATCTATAACCGGGAAATTCATATTTTATGTATGGGAAAGAGACCACTGCAATTAAAATGATATTAAACAGGCTGCCAAAAAGCTGGCAAAGCAGATTGGTCAGATTTAAAAAGGTTGCTTAGGCTATACAATTACTTTATATTTAATATATTAATTTGTTTAAAAAGAGCTTGTATTAGTGGTTTATATTGGGATTTATTGGAACATATATGGCAGTGATTTGGTTTAAATTTTAATTTAATAAATAACAAATCTTGAGGCATTATTGTAATGGGGTGGGGCCATAAACTACTTCAGCACCACAAGACTGAACAGCTCCCAAAATATTATCTTAATAGTCTCTGAACGCTAAAAAAGAAATCCCTGTTACCCCAATTCAACCTTTGTACATTTTTTGCAACTTAAAATGTTGAAGTTTTCATTATTCTATTATTACTATTATTATTATTTATTTATTTTTTAACAGAGTATTGCATCTTATTTCCTCCAGGAACTTTTAATCTATTTAAGGCGAATAGACTGTTTTAGATTTAGTAATAACGTGGCGAAATATTTTTGTGACCTTGCGAAACAAGAAAACTGATTTGACCTCATCGCTCCTTGCGCCACAGCATTTGTACAAGCGCGCGAAGGGGGCGTGGCCTGCTTCCTTACGCTGCTCGGTCATAAAGCTGCGACGCGACGTCAAGGGCACGCGAGGAGGCAGATCCGCGTTCTGTGTCGGGATTGGTGAGAACTAATCCAGGGCTCAGATTACTTCACTGAAGCGGAGACGCATTCCAGGCAGAAACAAATATCTGTGCTGTAATCTATACCTCGTGGATAGGTCTGGTTAGCGCCACATTATTTGCCTGAAGTCTTGAGACAGGTCAATCCCGTGGCGTTATTCTTCCGTCATTAACGTTGACGCGACACTTTCACTCATAAGAGCTGCGACGACAGTTTATATATAAACCTCCTGTGCATTTCACACTGCGTTAATGTGATTATTCAGCCGGTGCCACGTTGTAGGTGCTAGAAAACTGCTTAAATCTAAAGGTACAGGTATGTTTCAGAAAAACCCGGCATGCTGTCAATCACTTGTTGCTTCTTAACAGCTGGAAGTCAACCCTACAACGCTGTTTCTCAGTAACTGTGAGGTTTAGAGATAAATGTCTACGTGTATATTTCTTACACTGGTTTTCTATGTTGGTTTCAAACTAAATCACCTTGTTTGCTGGAGGGTTGATGGTATTTTTCATAAAAATCACGTTGGGGTATTTTGTCACATGTGAATTATGTTTTAGTGTCACTAAATCTTTTTATGTTCTATAAATAGCTACTGATTTGCTTAAAAGAACTATATATTTTTAATAACGTAGTTTACATGCATATGTTTTAGATATATACCATATAATAGTATTATTTTCAAAGTAAGCCTCCGCTGTGACAACATACCCCATTGGCTTATAGCAGTGGACATGTTCAGTAGCTGCCTTTTATTTAATTGTTCGGTTTTTGTTTACTGATTCTCAAAAGGTAATATTTTAAAAAGTATCCTCTCTGTGAGAAATATTCACTCGAGTTAAAAGTTTAACAACTAGCCCTGGATTTATGTACATGCATGTTTTGTACAGTATTACTAACATTAAAATGATTTATTGTTTTACCAACAGCTTGGTGTGCAATGCATTGCATTCATTTTTTTCCTTAAGAGAGCAAACCACATTCCAGGTGCTCTCAGTTTACTACAGCTTTTATGTGACCGTGTGACATATGTTACTCTTTGAACTGAAGTTTTAAAGGAGCACAATTACAGCATATGCATTTGTTGTTGTTAATTAAACAGCGGGATGTGAATAAGAGCTAAGTTATTGTTGAACTTTATTTATTTTTATTTAATCTGTTTTATAATTAAAAATGTAAATGTCAGATAGTAAGATGTTAAGTCAGTTTCATTCATTTATTTATTTATTTATTTATTTTCAATTAATATTTTAAGCAATTTAAAAAGTAATGTGAACTTCTTCTTGACTTTGTTCAAATGCAATCCTCTCCTTTGCAAACCATAGACTGGGTTTCTGGGATCTCTTTTCTGTACTTCTGTCGCTCTGAGTACTCCTCAAGTGTGATTTTTCAAATGTGTGTAGTTGTTGTAACCTGTGTGTTTTGGACGCAGTCATGCTGCGTCTCGTGAGGAGCCAGGGCAGAAGCTTTAGGGGCTGTTTATGCTGTCAGCTGAGGTACCAGCATCACAAGCAGAATCACAAGAGCGTCATAGCCATCCGCCGCGAGGATGTCAATGTGTGGGAGAGACGTGCTCCTCTGGCCCCACGACACGTCAGGGAGATCACAGCAGCTGGCCATAAGGTGCTCGTCCAGCCCTCCAACAGGCGGGCCATCCACGACAGAGTGAGTCACTCAATTATTTTCTGTATATGGAATAGTTAGCAGTGTTTGTTTTTTTATTGTCTATATATATATATATATATGTATATACATACATATATATATATATATATATACATACATACATACATACATACATACATACATACATAGATGTATATATTTAAGAAAAATGTTATGTTGATATATTAAATATATTTATATATGACATAATTTACATGACTGCAAATATATACATGTAAATATAAATAAATAAAAAAATATAAATAATATGTATGCTGTCTTTATATATTTATAATAAATATACACAGTACACACACGTATATTATGTGAACAAAAACTTTTATTTTGGATCAATTAAACATTTGACAGCACTAACAATATCCATATTTTAATTTTAAATAATTTGTAATATATCTTTTAGTTCTCCGATGTTGTTGTGAATATATAAATCATATTTTATTTTTGATTGTCAGTGTCACAATTTATCAAATGAATGCATCGATGTGTGTTGCTTATATTTAATAAATTAAATCATGCAATAAAATGATTTCTAGATAAATACAAATGGTAAACTAAAATGTAATCGGTAATCAAAGGAAGTTGCAAATACTCCCTATCTGCTTTGATGCATTTCTTTGTTTGTTCTCCTACTTTTTAGTGTCCTTTCCCGCTTAATATTTCTGGTATTTGCATGAATGAAAATCTTAGCCGATTTCTGTTTTCAGTTCTATGAGAAAGCAGGCGCTATTATCCAGGAGGACATCTCAGAGGCGTCTGTCATAATCGGTGTGAAAAGGCCCCCGGAGGAGAAGGTGTACCCACATAAGACCTATGCCTTCTTCTCTCACACAATTAAAGCACAAGAGGCAAACATGGGGCTCCTAGACGACCTTCTTAAAAAGGTGAAAGTCTCTTTGTAAAATCACTCGGTCAAGGACAGTGTTTACACCGAAAGCCAAATGCAATACTCTCTCTAGCGGCATGTCTTTGGAAATGTTTATTCAGGACAATCAGCTTTCACAAGATACTCATGTGTCATCAAACCCTTCCCTTTTTAGGAAGTTCGACTCATTGATTATGAAAAAATGGTGGATCCCAATGGCTACAGAATTGTAGCATTTGGGCAGTGGGCAGGCGTTGCTGGTATGGGACCTTTTTGTTGATGTATAATGAGTTTAAAAAGAGAGTTTTGTGACTCAAAATGTACAATTCTGAGATCAGTTCTGGTTTGACATGTTAAATATGTTGTCTGTATTTTTCCCAGGCATGATTAACATTTTGCACGGCCTGGGCCTGCGTTTTCTTGCCCTTGGACACCACACCCCATTCATGGTATTTGTTTGTGAATTGCACAACTATGATAATGTCTACTTTTACACTATTATGCATGGTGTTCATTTATTGGTTCTTCGTTTAGTAAAATGATTAGTGCATTTTCAGGATTTAACACTGCTATTTTTAGGCAAGTTTGTTCATATTTGTCATTTGACAGCACATTGGTATGGCACACAACTACAGAAACGTCAGCCAGGCCATCCAGGCAGTGAGGGATTGTGGGTATGAAATATCCTTAGGTCTGATGCCCAAGTCCATTGGTCCTCTCACATTTGTGTTCACTGGCACCGGCAATGTGTCCAAGGTAAGTGTGCATTTGTTGTGTAAATTGTTTTAGGAAATTCTCGAAGTGCCTCATGTCAGGGTAGCAGATGTTTACATTTAAAAACAGAAGCATGAGAAGGAATGCTTAGTGTTCTATAAATGAAAGTGCCTCCTCTTCAGGGCGCCCAAGACATTTTCAACGAGCTCCCCTGTGAGTATGTGGAGCCTCACGAGTTGAAAGAAGTCTCAGAGAGTGGAGGTACTTCTTGTATTTGTTTTTTCATGATTACACATAGGAAGTGTACTTGCACCTGTGCTGTTTGCAGTATTCATCATTTTGCTGTGCATGCTAATTGACTTTTTGCAGACATGACCAAAGTGTATGGCACGGTGATCAGCAGACACCACCATCTGATAAGAAAGAGCGACAGACTCTATGACCCCCTGGAGTATGAAATCCATCCTGAGCTTTACACGTCACACTTCAGGGAGACAGTAAGTAAATACTAGGCAGCTGATTTTTTGGGATTCCACTTAAAGGAGTGATTCTAAACAGATTTGGAGAAATTCAGCATTATATCACTTGCTCAACGATGGATTCTCTGCAGTGGATGGGTGATTTAAAAAAACAAAACACCACAATAATCTCCAGTCCATTAATTAATGTCTTGTGAAGTAGAAAAAAAGCATGTTTGTCTTAAATCCATCAATAAGACGTTTTAACGTTAAGCCCTTAACTGTTGGTCCCAGCAAAGATCTATGAAATATTGCTTTCTCCAGTGAAAAAGTAGTTTTATTTGAATCTGTAGAGAAATATGCACCAAAAAAAGCACCATTTTATAAGCAAAAACAGTCCAGAAGAGTTCAAAACAAACGTCAGTTTGATGTGAATTGATGGACTGGAGCAGTGTGGATAACTTGTGTGATTTATTGTGATGTCGTTTGAACTCCCATTCACTGCATCCGCGAGGAAGTGCTAGAGAATGCATGAGAGCAAGTCAATTTTCTGCAAATCTTAATTTCTAGGTGAACTATTCCTTTAAGGCATTTACCTCTATCCAGTTGTTTCGTTGAGAATTCTCATAAACTGGATTGAATGCAGTGTCTGAAAAGCAAACACGATTGAAATACATTGTTTTTACACAGGTGGCCCCTTACACTACCTGCCTAATAAACGGCATATACTGGGACCCTCACACACCCAGACTGCTGCGGCGACTGGACGCCCAGCGACTGATTAGACCCGTCATATCTGCATCATCATCACCTGATCTCGGCTGCCCTGCTCTTCCCCACAAGTGAGCTTCTAATGTTAAATTATCATAAAGGACGATTCTTATGAAGTTTTTTTGAGAAATGGACACATCCGATCCTCTGTGAATTTCAGGTTATTGGCCATTTGCGACATCTCTGCGGACACAGGCGGCTCCATTGAGTTCATGACTGAGTGCACCACTATTGAGAAGCCCTTCTGCATGTATGATGCCAACCAGCATATTGACCATGACAGGTGTGGCAATACTTCCTCCAACTGCATAAACCCCCTGACACTTAATATTAACCTCAGCACAAAGCTTGGTCTGGATGAAGGTGAAACAAGCTAGAAGTCCCAAAGACTTACCCATGTCAAAAGAACATAACTGTAACAATAGCAGAACCATATTTTGTGAGTAATCGAACCCTTTTAATAAGATATTTGGCAGTACTATGTATTTTATTTATTTA
>JAUMHG010000079.1:9225221-9255697 GCA_032359395.1 Enteromius anoplus | reverse complement strand
ATTTTCCATTTTTTTTTTTTTTTTTTTTTTTTTTTTTTGAGAAAAATATTGTCATATACAAGCAAAAATTAAAAGTTTGGTTTAATCTGAAGAAACTGTGAAAGAAATGTATTACTAAATGTAATGATAGCATTGTTATTAATATTAAATTATTAACCTTTTTGCCCTACCAGAAAAATGTAAATACATAACACAGTATTTCTGAGACAATAATAATAATAATAATAATAATAAACTACTTTTTTATGTACAGTCAGTTATGCTTTAAAATATTAAAATGTAATTAAACCATTAAAATTTAATTGAGAATATTAACATAAAAAAGAATTTGAGACATTTTATTTGGCCTTATAAATTACTTTTTTGTTTTTTTTACTTTTAATAAACTGCTGTTAAACTGTTATTTTCATGATATCAATAAATTTGACATTCATTTTCATGAGTCATTTTAATTAAACAATTAAAACACTAAAACATTAAAACACAAAAATTATTTGGGAGACAATAAAATGGATTTTATAGGGACCCTATTGATTCCAGCTAAATGTCAACGAAAAAGTCATCTCGTCTAAACAAGGAGAGAAATCTGTAAAGATTACAAGCAAAAACAAGATTTTGATGTGATTTTAAAGTGAAAACACCTTCATGGTGAATTTGTTTCTTGCAAACGCTTCATTAATTGATGGACTGGATTATTGTGATGTTTTTATCAGCTGTTTCACCCATTCACTGCAGAGCATCCATTGATGAGCAAGTTATACAATGCTGCATTTCTTCAAATCTGGTTTGGTGAAGAAACAAAGTCACCTACATCTTGGATGTTCTGAGGGAAAGTAAATCATTTTTGGATTATTGTTTAAGTGTGTGTGTGTGTTTATGATCAATATGCCTCAGCAGATACAGATGGTTTAATGCTAAGTGTGTGAAAAGCACCAGATGTGTTGTTTAACGGACTCTCTTCCCACTTTCGTCAGCAGCCATTTGCTCTTCCTAATATTTTCCACAATCATCCGGCAGGCACCAGCTGCCATCTTCAAAACAGATGCCTGTGTTCATGTTTCTGAACGATTTTGAAGATATGACGCAAAAAAAAAAAAGCTCATTTGCATCTCTCTGAATCGATTATTTCAGCTTTAGTACGATACCTTCCTTTTGGTGCATTGTGGATAAAATCGTTATGTTGCTAATGTTAGCTGTGGAATCTGATTGGCTGTGCAGCAGATATGATGTTACCTGCGTAGCCTCCAGGATGTAATCCTGCACTATCAGCATATCTTCATTGGAGAGGCACACGTGGCCCTCTCCTTTTAATGACACAGAGAATGTCTCGTAGCTGATTGGCTGATCTCTCTCAGGCCAAAATATGATTGGCTCACTGTCTTCTGTCTGGAAATGGAATAAAGGAGTGACAGAGGGAGGGAGAGAGTGAATGAGAGATGAATGAAAGGATCTGTTTCATTCAGCACTGGAAGACTGGCAGGAAATGATTGTGATAAAAGCTGAACTGACCGTGCTGCTTGCGTCCAGCAATGAAACAATAACCTGGGCGTTGTGATCCCACACCATCCTCCACAAGTCCTTCACTGTGCTGGGCAAAGGGTTCTGGGTAATGATGAACTCTTTGCTCTGCCGATAACCCTGAAGTTGGGGTTAGGGTTCATTCTTGAATGAGTTTCAATATGACTCTAAATAAGCTGAAGAAGTGAGTGGAGGAGCACCGAGTGTCTCACCGTGACATATGATGCGTTGATGTAGTCTGACGTCTCTCCTGCTGATGTGGACAAACACACTCTGGACTTCTCCACTGCAAAACACACATCTGTCACTTCTGTCCATCCTTTATCTATCATCCATCCATCCTCTACTCATCAGTTAATTCATCCATACATCGGTCTGTCTCTTTTCATCTGTACATCATCCGTCCATCTATCTGTCACTTTTCATCTGTCCTTACATCAACCTGTCTGTCTGTCTCTTTTCCATCCATCCGTCCATCCATCTATCAACCTATCTATCTGTCTGTCTCTTTTCATCCATCCATCCATCTATCCATCCATCTATCAACCTATCTATCTGTCTGTCTCTTTTCATCCATCCATCCATCCATCCATCCATCTATCAACCTATCTATCTATCTGTCTCTTTTCATCTGCTCATCCATCCATCCATCCATCCATTCATCCATCCATCAACCTGTCTGTCTCTTTTCATCTGTCCATCCATCCATCCAACCAACCATCCATCTATCTGTCTCTTTTCATCTGTCTGTCCGTCCATCCATCCATCCATACATGAACCTGTCTGTCTCTTTTCATCTGTCCATTCATCCATCCATCAACCTGTCTGTCTATCTGTCTCTTTTCATCTGTCTGTCCATCCATCCGCCCATCAACGTGTCTATCTTTCTGTCTCTTTTCATCTGTCTGTCCGTCCATCCATCCATCCATTCATTCATCCATCCATCCATCCATGAACCTGTCTGTCTTTTTCATCTGTCCATCATCCATCCATCAACCTGTCTGTCTCATTTAATCTGTCCATCCATCCATCAACCTGTCTGTCTATCTGTCTCTTTTCATCTGTCTGTCCGTCCATCCATCTATCCATCCAACCATCCATCTATCCATCCATCCATCCATCCATCAACCTGTCTGTCTATCTGCCTCTTATGATCTGTCTGTCCGTCCATCCATCAACCTGTCTGTTTATCTGTCTCTTTTCATCTGTCTGTCCATTCATCCATCCATCCATCAACCTGTCTATCTCTTTTCATCTGTCCAACCATCCATCCATCCAACCAACCATCCATCCATCCATCCATCCATCCATCAACCTGTCTATCTATCTGTCTCTTTTCATCTGTCTGTCTGTCCGCCCATCCATCCATTCATTCATCCATCAATCCATCCATCCATCCATCCATGTACCTGTCTGTCTCTTTTTATCTGTCCATCCATCATCCATCCATCTATCAACCTGTCAGTCTCTTTTTATCTGTCCATCCATCCATCCATCCATTTATCCAAATATCCATTCATCCATCAACTTGTCTATCTGTCTGTCTCTTTTAATCTGTCCATCCATCCATCAACCTTTCTGTCTATCTGTCTCTTTTCACCTGTCTGTCCGTCCATCCATCTATCCATCCATCCATCCATCCATCCAACCATCCATCCATCCATCCATCCATCCATCCATCCATCAAAATGTCTGTCTATCTGCCTCTTTTCATCTGTCCGTCCATCCATCCATCCATTCATCCATCCATCCATCCATCCATCTATCAACCTATCTATCTGTCTGTCTCTTTTCATCTGTCCATCCATCCATCCATCAACCTGTCTGTCTCTTTTC
The DNA here is from genome assembly GCA_032359395.1 of Enteromius anoplus. NCBI lineage: Eukaryota > Metazoa > Chordata > Actinopteri > Cypriniformes > Cyprinidae > Enteromius > Enteromius anoplus. The sequence continues at coordinate 9,252,343 of JAUMHG010000079.1, read as the reverse complement.
ATCTGTCCTTCCATCCATCTATCAACCTATCTATCTCTCTGTCTCTTTTCATCTGTCCATCCATCCATCAACCTGTCTGTCTATTTTTATCTGTCCATCCATCCATCCATCCATCCATCCATCCATCCATCAACCTGTCTGTCTATCTGTCTCTTTTCATCTGTCCATCCATCCATCCATCAACATGTCTATCTGTCTGTCTCTTTTCATCTGTCCATCCATCATCCATCAACCTGTCTGTCTCTTTTCATCTGTCCGTCCATCCATCCATCAACCTGTCTGCCTCTTATCATCTGTCCATCAATCCATCAACCTGTCTGTCTCTTTTCATCTGTCCATCCATCCATCCATCCATCAACGTGTCTGTCTATCTATCTGTCTCTTTTCATCTGTCCGTCCATTCATCCATCCATCCATCAACCTGTCTGTCTCTTTTCATTTGTCCATTTATCCATTCATCCATCCATCCATCTATCCATCCATCAGGTCTGTCTCTTTTCATCTGTCCATCTATCCCTTCATCCATCCATCCATCGATCTATCCATCTATCCATCTATCAACTAGTCTATCTGTCTGTCTCTTTTCATCTGTCCATCCATCCATCAATCCATCCATCAACCTGTCTGTCTATCGGTCTCTTTTCATCTGTCCATCCATCCATCCATCAACCTGTCTGTCTCTTTTTATCTGTCCATAATCCATTCATCCATCAACCTTTCTATCTCTCTGTCTCTTTTCATTGGTCCATCCATCCATCCATCCATCAACCTGTTTGTCTATCTGTCTCTTTTCATCTGTCCATCAGTCTGTCCATCCATCCATCCATCCATCCATCAATCCCATAATGAAAAATAACAACAAACACACCAGGAATCAGAGAGCAGTTCCTGTTCTTCATTCTGTTGCAGTCACTCAGGGCACTACTGTACTCGTTCTGTTTGGCATTGGACTGGCACACCAGCTGCAACAACAAGGTCATTGTCAGGCTATGTTTCATTTACAGCTGTGGTGATACAAATACTTCCAGCTGTGCTCTCCAGAAATCACTTAAGGACTGAGAGCACACTTACTTTAAACTGCTTCTCCAGCCGTGTCTTGCATGAGGCCCCTGGGGTCAGGAGGTTGTTAACATACTGATGAATATGGCTTGATGGCACCTCTGTCTCTTGACTCAAAATGGCCTCTACTAGAGCATCATGGGTAAAGATGTATTGCTCCTGTCAGAGTACCAGAACAACTGATGTTGAGAAGGAAATATTTATTTTTATTGAGCACTATAAAGACTTTAATTGCTGTTCACTGACCTCTGTTTGAACTAGATAGTTCCGCTGTGTACGAATGTGTTTGAGAAAGCCCATAATGTTGACTGTCCCCTGTGCTTTAATCTGTTTTAACATGCTGTCCAACACTATGTACGTCCCTGTTCGGCCCACACCAGCACTAAACACACAAAAACACATGTCAGATGTGTCAAATATACAATATGACACTTGATACATGTAAAGTAAGTCCTGTACCCTACCTGCAGTGTACAATCATTGGCCCCATGTGCTCAGTTTGGGATCTAGAGGACTTGTAGACGAATGAAAGCACAGGCAAGACATACTCAGGTACACCCATGTCTGGCCATTGTGTGTAGTGGTAATGTATTACCGTCCTCTCGTTACTATGACCTCTCTGAGAACCCTAAAAAATAATAAACAACAAGAATACATAATCTTTAGGCAAACAGAAGTTAATGCAATCCTGCGACTGTATCAGCATGCTAAATTGAAACATTTAATTAAACAGTTAATATGAACTAGTTAGTACTACTAAATATTAAAATGATTTTGACTTTTGTCTGTGTTTTTAAATATGAATTTTAAATGAGTTTGGCAAAGGTAAATGTAAAAATAAAGAAAAAAACATTCACAATTAAAAATCCAACATCAACAGATACAATTGAATACAAATAAATACAAAAATATCTAATATCAGCCCATAAGTTGATACCTTCTTTAAGCTGGTGTTTCTGATGGTGAAGGTTCTCTGGAAGTAGTAAGCGAGAACTTTTGTGCTCTTTACAGTAACCAAGAAACAGCCATACTCTTCCTGGTTCTCCAGAGGCCAGTACTGGTCACACTTCCTCTGTGAAATGGACACAGGCTGAATGAACCCATATTTGTTTTTGTCTCGTCGACTACAAAACTAAAAATATCACAACTTACTCATTCCAATCCTGTTCTAAACCCTTACAATTTTGAAATTCCTACAGAAAAAAATCTTCTGAAGCCATCTAAAAAACTTTTTTTTAAATCTATTTAGGTAGAATCTAGACTAAAATGGCTCACCCTTCCTTTCTCCACCAGGTTTGTGATCATAACAATCACTCCCACGTTCTGCTCCCACACCATCCGCCAGAAATCCGCTGTGCTGGACTTTAAGGGTCCTTGTGCTGCAATGTAGGCTCTCTGTTTGTTAAAACCCTTTTGTGAAACAAAAAGAAGCGGCAGATAAAGCTATGTGATGGGGAAGAGCAAGTATTCTTGATTAAAACTTTAAAAAAGAACATCTCAGGTGACATAATATTACAATAGGGGCCCCAAACACTTTCTCACACTCGCCACCAAGCCTGACCTTCCTATGATTGAATCAATAGCATATCAGCAGTGCTTTTTAGGAGTATTCATCACTTGTTCTAGTTAAACGGTTACACTATGAGGCAGTCATGCTCACTGATTAAATAATGCTAAAATGATGATTTGCCTGGCAATGCTTCGGAGTTCAGGTAAAATCTCTTACTTCAACGTAGTTGGCGTTTATATAGTCGCCTCCACTTCTCCCATCTTTGTCATTTAGGGGTGCGAGTCGCACTCTGCTGTGATCATCTAAAGGATGTAATTGAAGATATTACAACTTTATACTAGAAACATGCATATAATGCTTATATGTATTCGTGGCAGTGGTTCTCACAGGCTAATATGTTGACGTATCGGTTCTTGGTCTTATTGTCTGGATGGCTGGAACAGTCTGTTGTTGTTCCAAGGTCCACGGTGCATGTCTGAACTTCCTAAAAAAAACACAAAACAACCCTTTATTCCAACAGTCTGCCATAAAGTGACAACGCTAAAGACATAGTCAAAGACTCTACACAAGTGCAGACAAGTGAGCATCACGATTTCATGCTAAAGCTATCAAAAGAAAACATATCAAAGGGAGATGTGGCTTACCTCAAAATACTCTTTCAATATCTAATGGGGGGTGAAAATGCAAAAAGCAATGAAATACAGTGACAAGCACCAGAAATACACGCAACACAACAATGCAAAAGCACTGACAGCCTGGGTTGGATTCTGCTTATTTAACGGTCTATAAGTTTCGTTTTTGGATGCTGATTGGTTACTAAAACAAGAATTTAAACCACATCGTGAGATACTGAGTAACACTGTGTCAATGAACTTAATGAAAATGAAATTAAGTTGCGATATAAATATAATTATTTATATAATACAAAACATAAAGTCACTCTATGCTACAATGTTGCAATTATCAGAACTACTGTACTCACAGCTGTGATATGAAATCACAATTATGATACAGCTGCAACTGCAAAATAAAGCCCTAATTTTGAAAACAAATTCACAATTACAAAAAAAATAAAGTTGCAGTTGTAAAAAAAACAAACATAATTGTCATATATGTATAGTAGCAGTTTGAAGAATTTACATTTGAAAAATAAAGCTATATTTTTAAGATATACTGTAAATTCGTAATTATAATAAATAGTTGCAATTGTTAAACAAAGCCTATAAATTCCAAGAAATAATGTTGCAATTATGAAAAACAGTTGCAAAAATAAATGCATTACATTTTTATTTAAAGCCACAATTGTAAGATGTCACAATAAGGAGACATAAAGTTGCACGTGTGGGATATGAAGTCAAAATATTGCAATCATGAGAAATACGTGCATTTATCAAACTCATCATTAATTGTGAAATAAAGCAACAACTGTGAGATACAAAGTCGCTAAGGTTGCAAATTACATAAAGTTACAAGGCAAAAACAGTGCAAACTTTATTTCTTATATATCTTTGTAATCTTTTTCTGTACTCTTTATGGCTGCAAAGATGGAAATATATCCTAATATGTAATTATCTTGGGAAATAATTAATGTTTTAAATAAAAACTGAGGTTTCAGTTTGATCCAGTGCATATTCCACTCATTTCTGCTAGAGTAACAGAAAGTAAAAATAATAAATGAATGGCACTTCATTTCTGGGAATCTTTTTCCCTGAATGGATGTAGTCGCATATATCAACTATGTTCAGTTAAAACAGACAGAATCCAAAGACCCGCTGCCATGGATTGAACAAAACGTGCAATCAAACACTACTGTTTGTATCAGTGCAGGTGTTTAACATAAATAGCATGCCACAAAAACATATCACTACAATAAATCAGCCTGAACATGACACAAAAAGCAACACAGGAACTTCTGAAACATATTTATCGCTTTTTTTTTGTAGGATGTGCTTATGACAAGAACTAATAATTAGGTTTACTGCCTGGTTTGTGTCCAATTAAAGCTTTCTTGATTTTTGCATGAACTAATGAAGTGTGAATAATTTAATGTTACGGTGAGAATCTACAATCTGACACTGATTGATGTTAATGAAGCTGTAACTGGGTCTTTTTGTGCACCTGACTGGAACATAGAGCCGAGTGCGTTACTGACCTAATTATAACTCAAATTTATTACCAGCAACCTGCGTTCATGCATGAATGGATAGAGAGGGAATATACGTGCCTGAATGAACCAAACAATTAATTTATAAGACATGTCTTAATGACATGTTGATCTGCTATATCAAGGCTCACATGAGACAGCTGTCCCTTGAAGAGTGTCAAAAGAGAGGGGGATGATGGGATACGAACCTCAAACTCTCTAGAAAAGGAGCTGGTATTGTGAAGCTCAGCCACGTGCTTCACAAATTGCTTTACTGACTGGGGTTCATGTTCACCTGGAAGTATAAGACGTGTCTGATGAGCAAAACAGCAGTGAAATTATTATTTGTAATCATTATTTGAGCATGAATAGCATTTGAACATAATTTTGAGGTGCACACTAATTAATAATGATGTAAAACAAATAACAAGACCAGATAAAGTTGCATGTGGTTTAGTTTTTCCCTAAACTGTGTTGACCAAATTAATCTAAATCTAAAAAGTTATCTGGTTTAACCATCAGGTAAAAGTCATAAACATATTTTCCTTTGAATATGTTTTGTATTTTAAATATATATATAAATATATATATATACACATTTACAATCGTATACAAACACCATTTTAGGGAGTTGCACCACATGACAGTAATCTGAGTTATTCCCCTTGACACAAGAGAGTCTGTAAGGGCTGTCGCTTTGATTTCATTTTATTTACAGCAAGTTGGTTGCACCACATGACAGCTTGCTAAAGATTTAGGTTTCACTTTATTTTGATGGTCCCTTTAACATATTCTGTTCATTATAAGTAACATTCCACTTACATATCTACTAACTCTCAAATAGAGTGCTAACAGAGTATTTGAATACTGGTAGGGTTAGGGTTAGAATAAGTTGACATGTACTTGCAAAGTTACTTTTAGTCAGTAAAGCGTCTTTTGGGAGACCAACACAATAAAGAGTTAGCAGATATTAATTAGAGAGTGTACTAATATTCTAATGAGAGTTAGCTGACATGTAGGTGCAAAGCTACTTATTGTCAACAGATTGTTCTAAATGGACCATCAAAATAAAGAGATTTAAATTAGTTATGTTGAAATAAATGTATATAATGAATTACAATATTAATAGGTTATCCCAAACACATTTTCTAGAATTAATTTCTAAATGAGGCATTTTGCCCCTACCACTTGACATTTTAGAATTGAATCCTCCCCCCAAAAAATCTATATTATATTTTTATTTAGAAATTAGTCAAAAGCCATCCCCATTTACAAGATGTATTGAAGTACATGAATAAAATTAGATTTATAGATATAGATTTTTTTTTTATTAAATTAAACGATGAGCATTAAGTTACTGACCCACATATCATTAGTATCAATAGAAACTACCTATTATGATAATGAAAAGGTATGTGTGTTACCGGTCGGGCTCAGCAATGGTGAGGAGGATATAACCCTTGGTGATGTGCTATCTTCAATGTAGAAATGAGCAGTCTGAAAACATTTCCTGTAACAGCAATAAACACTTTTTCTACTCTTTATGTATTATAAGTAGCCTACTGTTGACTCAATAGCATTGCAAAGCAGATGTACTATACAAATGACTTTGACTCAAAGTTAATAAAAACACAGAAAACAGCTTTGATTATTATGTTTATGTCTTATGCACATATGTGTTGGAAGCTTAAAAATCTTAAAAAATAAACACAAAAACCATATTTAGTCTATCTAATCCACAACACGTTTTTAACAGGATCACCCAGAGGACTTTCTGAACTGTTCTGTCTAAAACGGAAACTTCTTGAAAGGGATTAGTAACCACAATAACGGGTGACACAGATTTAACACTAACGTTTCAAGACGTCCCATTAAGTGCGCATCTGTCTGCTCTCCAAATGAGCACCATGTAGCTACAGATGGACAAGCAGTCGAACATGCCCATGTTCTGCTGAGATTGAACCACCCACGGCTGCACTAACAAGACATGAACATGACTTGGTCGTGTTGAACATAATCACGTGGAGGTTCTTTCTCCAGCCTGGCAGCATGTGTTCCCTGTAGGCCCACAAACAACAGATCAGCATATCGGAGATTTAATCACCAGCTCCAAGATTACCGATTTAATCTCCTCTCAATCTTCACGGTGTAACAACAAAAAGTCAAGCACGAGCAATATGCTGAAGGGGCAAGAGGCACGTCGGAATGAGAAATGTACAATCTTGTGCAGCTAAACTGTTTACACATCTGAGACGTGCTTTGATGGGATTGCCAAAGTTGCTTATTTCACGGTTGGGAATATCTGACGGTAAACAGGATTTCAGACTTCCATCCTGGTGTGGACAGACCATTTTTTACCGCTTTGGTGTGATTTTTGGGTGCTTTCACACACATATACACACACACAGAGAGAGACGATCACCACATCATGGCTTGTTTATCTTGTTTCCTTTTGAGGTGGTCCCTCACCCGGTGGGTGTGAGATTGGGCCTGTGCCCAAGATTAGACCCCCATCACAGACAGACAACACGCTCCTCATGGGGCCACACTGCTCCCCCTTCTCCTCCTTATCAACGATTGTTATGATTATGGATTAGCAACAATATGATAGAAATCATGAGCAGCTGTCTTGGAAGAAGTATATTTTTGTTTTCCATGCATCCACTCCGACTATGCATGACTGATGCCAAAACAGAGATAGATGCGCAGAACAAAATGCTTGGGTAACATTTGTGTCAAAAATATGGTGTAAATATTATTTAATTGTGTTTATTTTTTAAGGATCAGCAAGTGTATGCAAAATAAAAAAATTAAAACAACTTATAAAAAAATTATATATGTTAATTAGTTAAATGAGTTTCACATTTCTGTTAAATGTATCATTCTATATTCAATAAGTTACCCATAGGACTTACCTCCAGTAGATAAAAATGCCAATTAAAACAATGAGACCCAGGAAGGTGAGGGTAGAGACCACAGCCAGAGGAATCACAGCCGCCTTCTGGCGCTCTAAGCTGCTCGCTAGGCCCACCCGCGACTCATGGCTGCTGTTACTGGCGTCTAAAGGTTAAAAACACCCTGCTCAGATCAGAGCATCATCAGCAATCAATGTTCTTGATGGAAAATGTAGTATCCTATTAGACTGATGCATAAACGTATTTGGCACACTGAGATAATTAAACAATAAAAAATATATGATAGACAGCACAAACAAACTCACCTTATACATTTTTTACACACCTTCAAGACAAGTGGAACTAACACACTTTACGTAACTTGTAACACTGATCAAGACTGATCTTACTGTACTAAAATGACATCATTTGCAAACCAGCAGGCCTTAATATATGCAATAACTAAGGGTAAAAATCAAATAACATAAACAAATTAAATGAAAATTAAAAATGCCTTAAAACAATGTAAAAACAATTAACGGACATTGACAGTATGTACGCGCAATAGCAGTGTAGTCAATAGAAATGCAGTTGATAATTAACAACAATAAAAATTGATGGTTTTTGGTAAACTGAACTCAAAATCTGATAAAACCACTAAAACCACCATTTGTTCTTTAACATATTGAGTTCAAGCTATCAGACACACAGGATAGTGACTAAGTTTCTCTCTGATTCTTAAAGACCCTATGTCATCTATAAGGATTGGTTATAGCACCACTTAATCTATTCCATCAGAAATGTGTTTTGACACTAAGAAGCTAAAGAGTTCACAGGTCATGATTCATAGCAGACAGACGTTTGAGAGATTAAGACCTGGCCTAGGATTGTCTGAAAATGACCTCGGCGTCCCAGCCAAAACACAATGCTGCTACAGACAGCTGTCACCTACTATTGACCAAATAAAAGAGATTTGCTGCTCTCTGTTGGACAAAGAGTGAAATGACTTATCCCATGGAAGAATAATCAAACAGTGCTAACATAGCCTGCTAACATAACCCAAATTAAACTGATATACTGACATTCATATAATTCAACAATTTGAGCCCATTAAAGTAAAGTCTTAATTTATAACCAGTTCTCTTGGATTCAACTTGAGATGGAAAACATGCTGTTGGTAAGTTTCTGATGACAGATGTAAGCATGCTAATACACATTTTAGCAACTAATCACATGAAGAACATGCAACACAGAACACACAGGAATCACATGGGACTAGGAATCAGACACATATTGTGATGATGGGATTGTTTAGTTAAGATGATGGATCTTTACCCTTTAGTCTGAATCTAACCTTTATTCTGAAGATTTGATGGATATGTTAATTAAGGATCTTCAGTCTTTCCTTCCCATTGAACTAACTTCTACAAAACACTTTCAGGATGAGGTTTTAACTGTTTAGGTGACATTTGTGGTGGTTTATGGTATTTTTAGGATGGATTAGTTGTCCTTTCAGCAAGAGCTGTCAGGTACTTCAAGACTCTTCACTGATCAAGCTTCTGAGCATGCCTAAATCAAGAGGCACCTTCAGGGATGGATGTCAACAACCGAGAACTTTACCTTCCACTGGTTCCTCCTCTGAATTCCTCTCACTGCGCTCAGGAATACTGAAGTCTGAAGATGTCTCGTTATCTGTGAGGTTTTCACCTGATCCGCTCTCCTCTTCCCCAGTTCCCCTTAGAGTCCAGGGCGGGCTGGGGCGCACAGCAAGTTTGAACTCGGTAGATTCAACATCTGTCGTATTTTCACCCTCGAAGTAAAAGGAGGAAGAGTGTTCCTCGTTCCCTTCATCTGTCTCATCAGGAGGTACCTCTGTAGGAGTGGCAGTGGTTATGTATGGGACTATACTGTCATCTCCTGATGCAGAGCTCTGACCCCAATCTAAGTCAAGAGCCCAGCCCGAGGCACTGTTCTCCAGCTGTCCATCTGCAGAGTGTGTAGGCTTGGAACTAGACTCTGGAGCAGAGGAAACTGCAATGGTTGGGGGCACCACAGGAACAACCACGGAGACGGATTCTAGGGCAGAGGTTGGTGCAACAGTTGGGGGCACCACAGGAGTAGGTATGAATATGAATTCTGGAGAAGAGGTTGGCGCAATAGACCAAGACCTTACGGGAGCAGGTACTCCCTGGGACTGTTCAGTTGCTTTTTGTGCAACACTGATGATGGTGGCTGAAACAGAAATGCCGAGGTCACTAGAAGGCATGGTTGAAATGGAAAGAGAAGACAAAAGAGCCTCGGTGTGAAGGTCCAATTCTGTGTCGCTGCACAGAGGAGTACCAGCACCAGACAGAAAGGAATGGTGTTCTACAGGACTAGATGGGTCACTCAAGAGACCACTACACGGGGACAGTCCCAAATCAGAGGAAGGCAGCAGGAAGTTAGAAGAGGCATGCAGAGAGATTTCAGCAGATTCACCACTGTCTTGACTAACTGTAGGAGCTACTAGAGATGAATCTACCCATTCCGTCAGCAGTCTAGTGTCCTTAACGCTACCTGAGAGAGAAGAGTCAGTGTCAAGGGTTGTCTTCCTCAAAAAGTAGTCGTTAGAAACAGGAACTGTAGGCTGGAGATGTGCAAGTGTGCTCAGCATGGAGGCAATACTGAGGGACCCAAAGAGGTCATTTTCTGACTTTGGCTGCATGGAGACCACAGAAGCAGTCACCTCTGGTAACGTTTGAAGGGTACTTCTACACTGAGGGTCAGCAGAGATGGACCCAGACAAAATATCATCATCACCATCATCATCATCATTACAATCACCACTAGAGACAGGCTCCATGTCTGAATAAGACATAGAGCCGGTGGGGAACAGGGTAGGGTAGGAAGGGGAAGGGGTGATCGACTGTGCACCACCATACACCAGCTTGGAAACAGTGTACAGGATGTCCCAGTCAGGGATAGGCTCAGACAACACACTGCTTAAGGAATAGGGGGACACAGGACTTGCATGCACGTAGGACAAAGTGTCAGATACAGAGGGGGCATACGAGGCACTCTCACCATTAAACACCGGCTGGGTGGTCTGCAACAGAACAGTGCTGAAAGCGGCAGTAGTTGGAAAAGGCAAGCTAGCAGTTGTGGGCCACAGAGGGACCTCTGGGGGTAAGGTAGAGATAGTTGATTCCAATGGGATTTCAGAAAATGGGGCCACAGGCACTGAACTCTCCCCATAGCTATGTGATTCGCTTACAGGCTGAGTCACTCCCTCGACCTCTGAAATGTCTATTGAAGGTGAGATTACAAAAGTTTTAGAGGTTACACTTGTTTCAAGGGTTCTGTTTGTTTCAGGGGTAACACTTGCTTCAAGGGTTCTGCTAGTTTTAGGGGTAATGCTTGCTTCAAGGGTTACACTTGGTTCAAGAGTTCTGATGGTTTCAGAGGTATCACTTGCTTCAAGTGTTCTGCTTGTTTCTAGGGTAACATTTGTTTCAAGGGTCCTGACGGTTTTAGGGGAAACACTTGCTTCAGTTGTTCTGCTTGTTCCAAGGGTAACATTTGTTTCAAAGGTTCTGATGGTTTTAGGGGTAACGCTTGCTTCAAGTGTTCTGCTTGTTTCTAGGGTAACACGTGCTTCAAGTGTTCTGCTTGTTTCAAGGGTTCTGATGGTTTTAGGGGTAACGCTTGCTTCAAGTGTTCTGCTTGTTTCTAGGGTAGCACGTGCTTCAAGTGTTCTGCTTGTTTCAAGGGTAACATTTGTTTCAAGGGTTCTGATGGTTTTAGGGGTAATGCTTGCTTCAAGTGTTCTCCTTGTTTCTAGGGTAGCACGTGCTTCAAGTGTTCTGCTTGTTTCAAGGGTAACATTTGTTTCAAGGGTTCTGCTTGGTTCTGGGGTAACATTTGCTTGAAGGGTTCTGCTCGTCTCGGTAGTATCACTTGATTCAAGGGTTCTGCATGTTTTAGGGGTAATGCCTGTTTCAGTGGTGAAGCTATGGAGGATGTTTGTTTCAGGGGTGATGCTTGATGGAGAATCTATAAAGGTATTGCTTTGGCCATCAGACTCTGAGGATACACCTGCTACAATCCTAGAGCCATCTTGTCTCGTGGTATGTACGTCAACAACAAAACTGGTGGTTTTGGTTGCGTGGACGGTAGGTTGGTCTGTGTATTTCACAGTAGGTTTATCTGTGTATACTGCTGGAAAATAATGATCGTGAGTTTTCTGGGAGTCTTCTACTGGAAGTCTTCTTTCATGAGTCCTTGGTGTCGTCTTGAAGACTGGATGGAATGGATGCTGTGTTGTAGTAACTCTTGGTGTCGTCTTGAAGACTGGATGGACTAGATGCAGTGTTGTAGTAACTCTTGGTGTCGTCTTGAAGACTGGATGGACCGGGCGCTGTGTTGTAGCAACTCTTGGGCCGGTTGTGGTGGTTTGGAAGGGATATGGTAGCGGATTTGTGTCAGGTCTAATCAAAAAGGGATTGATGTGATACTCTTCCTGAAATAGACAAAAGAGATGGACAAAGAGAAAAGATGTGTTTAGTTCTACTGTAAAAAAACACTAAACTTTACACTAAAATAATGCTGACATTTACCTCTTCATCATACTCAAATGAGTCTGAGTCGTTGTCTGTTTCTGAAAATTAACCAAACATAAAAGAGTTAAAACACTGTATAAGTTATAGGTTTATATGTGAGCTATAGGTATGTTTTCTATGCTCTTTATTTTTTTTATATATAACAGTCTATAACAATGAAACTAAACCATCTTGTTTTTGAACTATTGTATAAAGAGCAGATAATTGGTGAACATACCCAATAGTGACAATATTTTAATAAGTCAGTCTTTTTTATTTAAAAAAATAATTTTGAAAACTGTCACATAATGTACACAAACGCACACCTCAAATCCATTTGAAAACCAATCAGTGCTTACAATTTCATCCTTGATGGACAATGAAACGCTCAATGTCACAGAAACAAAATTTAAAAACATAAACTGGTTTTCAATTTGAGAACCAAATGCCTTAAAGGGACTTTTCTAGCATTTAGTCTTCTCTGTTGCCGTTGAGATTGTACTGAGGTTAAGAAGGAAGGAAAGGTCAACCAGGCCACCACCAAATAGGAAGATTGTTTAAATTATTTTCAACACAGAGAGAATACAAAGGTACAATCTTGGGGTCAAAGGGTCAGTTTTTTATTAAATGCATTGTATTACACAACAGGAGAGTTTGGACACCTTCATGCATTAAAAAAGCTTCCCAGCACAAAGAGATAGAGACAGCTTACATTCTCTTGCAGATTCTTACCTGTCATGGGATCAAACTCAATGACAGAAATTTCGTGATATGTGGACAAGATCGGTTTGTGAAGCATGGAAACATTAAAAGGTAGAAGATGTATGATTTAATCAGACAGATTGGCCACTTTTATTTACATATGTAAACCCAATCCACTCTCATACATTCACATAATGATTGAAAAAATGCTTTGTGACTTAGGAAATGTGTGGCAATTAGAAAATGACAACACATACTGTATATCCATGCACACTGAAATATGATGACAGGGATTCTCAGAGAGACAGATAAGTTTATTATAAATCAGTGAGCAAAGTACAGACCCAACATTCCAATGAAAGAACATAAAAAGCACAAAAAGTCCACTGAAATCAAGAGTATTTGAAAAAAAAAAAAAAAATTAGTATATAGAAGGAAATTCAAAATGCAAATAGTGATGACAAAGTATAAGACAGACAGAGAATAAGAGGAAAATCCTATAAGACAAGTTAACAATTAAAAAAGAAAATATTCTACCTAAAACCAGAAATTAATTTTACAGTTCAAACTAACATTTAAATAAATATAAATAAATTATAATATTTTACTGAAATTGCCACCAATTTAAGTTGTTTTCAAATGTGCAATAAGTTTGAGTTAGCCTAACAGTAAACATTACAGTACTGATTTGTACTGATCAAATGCAAATACGTGAACATAACTTAAACGCAAGTTTGTGTATTGCTTTAATCCAAAATGTGTCAGAAAGTCTTTTAATACCTGGAGAAAATGTCCATTAGAACAAACTGTATGCTCTTACAATGCATAGGTCAAGCATTCAAATCTATGCTTACATAAACAAAAACTAGTTTCTGGCTACAAGTTGTGAACCACTCAAGAATTTTGTCCATTTCTTTATAAATCTTAAATGACGCTGCACCATTTTCTGGACAAGGTGACTGGTTTGCAAAGGATCTTTTTTAACATTTGGAGGTTTTTGTCTAACATTTGCACTAAAACTATGTGGGGCATGAGTGTTGTAAACTCATTCTCCACGGATGCGAGGGCGGCGGGCGCGATTGGTCTTACCAGGATCATCCAGGGGCATGTCCACGCTAAGCTGGTCGCTCACTCTGCCATACAGACCGTTGGTGCACACAGCAACTACCTGCACCATGTAACTAGTGTTTGCCAACAGGTCTTGAATGATCGCCCCCTGGTGGTGAAAAAAACCTAAATTAATCATAACTGATTATCAGATGATATTAATGTTAAAAAAAAAAGTATAAGTAAACGTGACCTCAATAATGCAGGCCCGATTTTCAAGATGTTTTTATTAATATCTGATGTTTATGACAAAAAGTTAATGTATTACCACATCCTGATCTCCATCAGTCAAGTACTCTAAGGCCAATTCATCATCGCCCTGGGCCGGCCGGTAGGTGACTGAGTATCTCTCTATGCTTGAATCATAAACAGCCCGCGGCCGCTCCCAGATCACAAGCATACTGGTGTGATTATGAGGGTTGACTTGCACATTCTCTGGCTCAGAACTACAAACTACAACAGCAAACACACACAAACACAGTGTTAATATTACGACCTTCGGACCTTTTTTTACATTATACCAGAATGGCAGATGAAAAGATAACACAGTTTCTATAGGTTTCACTCAATACCATTAAAACATTGAGCTCTGTAAGATTTTTTTGTTTATGTAAGTCTCTTTTGCTCACTAAAGGTGTATTAATTTAAACGAAAATATAGTAAAACGAGAATATTGTGAAAATTAATTTACCATTTGCAGAACAAGAAATGTATTATTTTTATTAATGTTATAAATGTTATGCAGCTAAATATTTATGTGGTTACTGTGATATATTTTATTTTTCATGCATTCTTTAATGAAGGGAACATGGCTTATTTGAAACATAAAATGATTTTTATTTATTTATTTTTAAATAAATGTCTTTACGATATATCAGGCCAGATTATGGCAGACTGGTTTATTACTGGTTTAGTTTACAGTAAAACTATCATTTTGAACACCCTCAGAGTTCTCAGCAGCAAAGCACACTGATGTGTAATGTTTCTGATGTACCCCACCCATCAGCTTCTAACACAAGAGGGCAGAAAGCACCTGCAGATGAACAAAATCTACTATCAGAATACTTAAGTGATTTCCATTCACTTAAAAGCATTTTATTAGAATAAAGATTTTTTGTTAACCCTGTAACAAACTATAATCACTTTTGATTTAGACTTATCTCAGTTTTGCTCATTTTTATTAAAGAAAACTATGTATAATTATGTGTGTAATATTCTGTCAAAATGTTAAATATTTGTGTGAAGTGTAGCAGAATATATAAAGAACTTTGTGACTTTCTATCACAAAATATTGTCTTTATATGCCATTTTCTTGGAATGAAAGATTAGCATTAATATTAAAATTAGTTAACTGTCATGTTAAATGCCCTCTTCACTTTATATGTTATTTGGTATAGAGTTTGTTCAATCACAAATGTCCCTATGCCGATGTAATTTCATTTGGAAGTGATGACAAGCATTTACAGGTCGTCTTGCAATCATCTCAAACAAACTTCTAAAGCCTAAGGTTGTGACTGAACAGCTAATTATAAAAATTGCATGTGCCACATTTTCAATTAACAGGATGAGAATAATAAATTAAGGGAAAAATATAGTCTAATAAAAAAAAATGCATTCAGTCATTTCACACTAACATCCATTTTGGTCTATTAGGTGTGAACAGTTTGAACTGAATTCAGCCTGTGCAAGTGAGGGGGCAAACAGAAAGAGACAGTTTCCTAGCAACTCAAAACTGTTTTCATACATGACCCAGAGACAGGGAGAGAGAAAAGCAGAGAGATTGATGTGACCGAATAGTGGTGAGTAAACCTTGTTAATACTGTGAGCACATGAAGGAAAGGATAAACAAATCTGGTTTGCCTGCTTTCGGTTTTACATTCCCTTTCTGTGTTACTCTATGATTGCAACAGTCATACAAAGAATTATATATATAATAATCCAAACTGATAAGCGTAAATATTGGCCCTTCCATCTATTTAAGCACATTGCCACCCTCATGAGTGTCATAAGTAATCAGTCAGTCTTTACAAAGTAATAATGCAGCATTAAGATAGTGAATGACATTCCCCAGGCACTGATTCAAGCTTAGACACAAGTTGGAGCGTATCTATGTTTGAAAGGACACAAGTGGGACATTTTCCATTGCCGATGGCCTCTGTAAAAACAACTCCCACGTGCCAAACGTGCCAGTTCACCCCGCAGCAGAGGAATCAGTAAATGAGGGCATCGATGTTCCACTAACGATCAAACCAGTTCGAATTGGTAAGTGGTTCTTTCTGAACAGGTTGGATTGAGCTATCGATTTGTGGAACACATTTTTAGAGGTAAATGGTGCTTCTTTAGAATGTAATTTCTAAAGTAATATAATAATTTAATCATTATTATTTAACCTGCAAATTAAGAATGAACACTGTCTAAATGGCTAAATAAACAAATAGTAATATATACACACACACACACTAGTCAGCATTTATAATGGATCAAAACTATTCAACCTTGTCAACTTTGATTAACTTTTTTTGATCCTCTTCAAATGTTGACGACTGTATATATATAAATTTAAGATTTTAATTAATTTAAGATTGATTAAGAAATTACATTCTAAAGAAGCACTATTTACCTTTACAACCTTGTGGCTGACAGTTTTATATTATTATCATATACAGTTCTAGAATTAAATAAGTATAGTCTTTTGTGAGGGTTTTAAAATCTTACATCATGAGTATGTTTCATATAAACATGAAATGAGTGAGAATTATCCATAAAGGGTCATGAAAGCATTGCGTATTGCTAAAAATGGGCCAACTGTCTGTCTATATTTATAAATAGAAAGTAGGAAAATGTCTGGAGGGCTTCGTCGTATAAATATAGAAACCTTATTTAATTGAGAAGCAGTTGTTTGGGATTAGAATCATGTTGGAGGCTAATTGGATCCATGACCCTCAAACTGCCTGAATGCTTTAAGACCTTAAGAGTGAACGATTCCAGACACATACTCCCCCAGTGTGTTTATGTGTGTGAGTGTGTTTGTGAAGTACGCACTAGGAGTGTGGACCTCCTCGATGCCAGTGTAGGATGAGAAGACTTGTCCCATAAATTGCTCCTGCTGCTCTCTGTAGTTGTTCTGCAGGTAGTCCATAAGCATGACATATCCAGCCTGCTGCATGGTCATCACCTCACAGAACATCTCCAGCTGTGGACACACACAGTGACACAGATAGACAACACATCTGGAAACACGACTCTTTCTGTTACCTGATACGAGCTCTTTGAATGTGTACCATGTTGATATTCAGTGCAAGAGTATCTTGCAACTTAAGCTTTTTTCTATGCAACAGTTTATCAAACAAGAAGTTCCATTGTTTTCCATGTAAACTTGCATTAGACAACTATTGAACAGATGTATTGCACATGCTGTACTTAAAAACTAACTTGTCCAAATTAACTTTTTAAAAGTCTGCATATTGGCTATATATATACATATACTGTATAGATATATTAGTACTGTCAAACAATTAATAATTATTAATGTGTGCTGTGTATATTTATTAGGTATATATAAATAAAAATATAAAAATGTTATGTTTATATATTTCATATATTTATACATAATTTAAAATATAATAATATAAATATATAAATGTATAAAATTAATATATTTTTAAAAATATATACTGAATGATATACTGAATGTGTGTATATATACGTAATAAACAAACACAGAACACATACATATATTATGTTAACAAAGAGAGCGAGGCACAAAGTAACACTTTTTGACTTTGTCAGTTTGTCACATGGGGTTCAGAGTATAATGTTTTATCCACAGTAATTTAACACTTGTTTAGTACAAATATGTTTCATAATTAAAGTGGATGCATTTTTCTTTATTTACCCTCAAAAAGGGGAAATGTGACAACATGCCCCATAGATGCAGTACATTGAGGGGCATGTTGTATGACAGTATGACCCTTAAAATTTTATCTAATCTCACGAAAAACAAATATACAATACAAACTAAATTATTTACTATGATAAAATGTTGAGCGATATCTTAAAAAGACTTTTTGCCACACTTTTTAAAATATTTAAAAATAATATTTCAAGCATGTGCGTTATAACTAACCCTGTGCTCTCCTAGACATTTCGCTCTCTTTAGATAACTGTAAGACAAATACACAGAGTTTTAAAGTTTCTTGCTCAAGTTCCCGAAAACCAAGACGGCACAAAGCACAGTCTGTTTGCTTTGATTAATTTATTAATTTTTGTGGTAATTGGGAGTGCACACAAATAAACATAATCTTTACAGATTGAAAAGATGCATTACTCTTACCTCTGTGACCAAAAATATATTTTAAAAGCAATCGATCGCACGTAACCTGCATAAAAATTCACTTGAAAATACCTACTACTAATAGACAGACTGGCAGTAATGTAAATTATAATGTTTAATTATCTAAATTGGTATACATAAATAAATAGGCAAAGATGATTTAGCTTACAGGTGATGATAAACTGCTATTTACTGTACAACTTCATTATGAGGCATTAACATACCTTCCTAAAACATAACTATATTGAATCTATAAAAACTACAAACAGTACTAACACAAAGTAGCCCAGCGGCAAGACATCCACTATTGTGTTCAGACATCAAAGCTGCTCTTTAATGTGTGTGAGTCAATGTCATTCCTATTGTGACGTCGACAGGTGTGGGTTTACCTTGCGGGTTTGTAACTCCTGCTTTCACCGTGTGTTTCAACTGTAGCTTGTATCGACTTGCAAGTCACTCGAGGGCAACAGCCCCAGACCGAATGACACACAACACAAAAGGCCGCATTTAAGCATTTACAGTCTTTTGTGACGTGGTGTAACTCTACGCCCGCTCCCTCTAATTCCATTTAATGACAGCTTGCTTTTGAATGCCTGCCATCCAGCAAAACAATAATCAAAAATGTTGTTGTCTTCCTCTTTTGGAGTGAGTTGACTTCCTATTTGTGTGAACATTAGTATTTAGTGCCAAAAGCACAGCTATTGTTATGACTATTGGACACGACTTAACAGCTTTCTAAGAAATCAAATGTCAGATCCGATTTAAAAATATGCGCAGGAAAATAGACTGAAGATAACACTCAAATTTGTATTTGTAGGATCAGTTCAATTCCAAATGATATTTGTATGATCTTGTTTGGGCTTGTGTGCCAGTTCTAGCTAATTGTTTTTAGTTCCTGAGAGTGTATGTCATACAGAGTTAGTGTTGTGCAACAGACGCCAAATGACAAGTAGTCCAAATGAAGATGGCCTCAGGGTTTTTTAGGTAGGTAAACAACAGAATTCCCTTTTTGGCAGTGAAGTTGCTGCATTTTGAATTATTCATTGAATTTGTACCAGACAAAACAAGGTAATTTTCATTATTTATGGGAGAAATGTGTTTGTTGATATTAAACAACTGCTGTTAGCAGTGTGTTTGTTTCATTTTGACCTCATCTTTTAATTTGTCAGCACATGGAGCTCAATAACAGAGTCTGTCTCCGGTGTTTGTCATCTACTACATGTATGTCAAAACCTTTTTTAGGAGTCCACCCAAAAATGTTGTTCCCAAACCAGTATGACTTTTTTTCTTTAATGAAATTGAAAGAATCTGCTGGCCACTATTTTCCAAGCAGTTGTCATACAAGTGAAAATAAATCAATTCAAAGATGTCAAGATGCCTCGAAAAATCTGGAATATGGGGTATGGACCACCATTGATTCTTTGACAGATTGTTAATATATATATATGTCTAAAAACGGACACCACCCTAAAACTGTGCATTATACTGACCTGAACATCTGAGATGGTCACTGTGTTTTTGAAGACAATCCACTCCACGGCCTCAGAGCAGGGTGGGGTGGTCAGAGAGCCGTTATACATGAAGTACTTCTCTGTGGAGTTGGGCAGGAGACCCTGCAGGGTGAACGGAGAGATGGGTCCGCTCTTTCCTGACCAGAGAAAACACGAATAGTTCAAATGAAAATTAAAATTGTGTTATTATTTACACATCTTGACGGCATTCCAACCCATGTGACTTTCTATTTTTGTTATTTTGTAGTTGCCAGTGGGCAAATATGTTTTATGTACCCCTCAATGTCAAATCTGAACATCTTTATTCTGAACATCTTTATTCTTTATTTCTGTCATTATGAAAAATAACAGAAACCTGGGAAAAATAAATGCAGAACATGTTCACATTGGACACAATTAACACAACTATATGCATGAAACCATTCAGAAAATTTTGGCCACAAACAGGTTAAAGGGAAATGATTTTCCTGCAATATTTAGCAAAAGTGTAGAATATGACACTTGTAAATATATATGAAGACTAGGGGTGTAACAATACGCGTGTTCACATTGAACCGTTCGGTACGAGGCTTTCGGTTCGGTACGCATACGAACTAAACGATTCAGACAAAAAAAAAAGTGTGTAAAATATAATGTTTTCAGTGCTAAGCTCAACAAGGCAGCGCAACGACGGGACAGGCTACGTGTTGTCTGCCCCTTCCAACCCCAAACAGACGGAAACTAGAAACATATTAAAAACAATCCCTGCAGCATTCAGGTTGCACAGACGTAAAAAAGCTAGGCGTAAGCCCTATGCTGGACTTTGCAATGTCTAGCTTTACGATAAATATATACACCTGTTGCAAAAACTAAAACTACGACCAGGCGCAGCTACGCTCGGCATAGACGATCCGCGTCCTCACTGACACGTTCTCTCACAGTTATGGATACAGCTGAGACGAGCTCGCACTTCTGAAGTCACTGCGCCATGATTTCATTGAGGAAACATTTTCTAACAAGTCCGTTTTTCTATCTGAAGTCTCCCTATATGTTCCATGGCAGATTTCTTCAAATAAACATAAAAAATTAAGGCAGCAGGTTAAGAAAGATATATATATTTTAGCCTAAAAAATCACAACGTTTTGATGATCTTGTCACTAAATAAAAATAAAAGTAGACTCTCTACAGTTCATGATTGACATTTAAATAACGGTGTAGGCTATTTTGTTTCTGAAAAAATGAAAGTGATTGCGCTTTTACCTCCGTGTCCTGCTCAGCGCACTTTTATCAGGGGCGGACTTATCCATTAGGCAAAGGTAGGCAACTGCCTTGGGCCCCCAAAGATAAGGGGCCCTCAAAATGCTTTTCACGAGATGCGCATTAAGCACGGACATGCGAATGGTAACAGTGTTTATTACCACGACCGTCTGCGTGTCTGAGTTGAACGTGCTTTGTAGCACGCTTGTAGCAAACTAAAATATAATGTATCTAAGGCTGACTGCAGCACGAGCGCGAGGTCTGGATCTTTCCCGCAGCGCAGCTCTCTCTGCGTCTGTTCAGCCAAAAACTATTGCTTACATTAGGTGCGTTTTCTTTTTTAAAAGCATAACTTTACGCGCCTGTCCCGGCGTTTTCCACCCTCAAAACAGACACTTTTGAAAACGCTGCAGACCCTGTTTTAGTTTGAAAACTCCAGGGAAGGTTTAACGCCAGTGTAAACAACGCCGTCTTAAAATGGAAACGGAGCGCGATAAAATTATGTCTCATTTTAGATTTGATATTCGCCTATGCTGCTTTAGGGAGCGTCTGCAAATTTACATCTCAGTCCTAAACAAAGTACAAATTTCTACTAATTGCGCCTGTTTTCACATGCCATTACCGCTGTTGTCATTATCTTATGTGAAGCCTGTTTGATTTAATCAGACACATTAGGCTGTGTAACCTAAACAGGTTTGTGTCCGTAAATATAATAAGTAATATAATAATGTAAATAACTGTAAATCAATTGCTATGTTGTCTACAACATGAAATAATAAAGTGTCTGCTAAATGAATAAATGTAAATGTTAATGAAATAATTGTAATATGTACATGAAAACTGTAGAAACACTGGACATAACTACAGGGCACCAATGTGCAGCAGCAACTTTGACAACAAAAAAGAAACCTCAAGGATGATTGAAGCAAATGTGTGCAAATGTAGGGCCCCATTCCCATATTTGCCTGAGGCCCCTAAATCACTAAATCCGCCCCTGCTTATTATAGCGCATTATTAACATCTAAACATTGTTATACGCTTGAACTATTTTAGTAGCTATAGTTTTATTTTAGACAAGTCGTGATGGTTTGAGAAGGCTAAAGTGATCAAATATAGTTTATGATCTGATGGCCGCTTGGTCGTTAGCCTACTTTATAAAACAAAAACTTTTATTTAACAAACGAAAAATACTTAAACATTGCTCTAAATTAACTTAATAAAAAGAACCTAAACGAAATATAATAATTTTGACATTAAACACAAAACTGATCTATTTTAATCTAATTTTTAATTAATGTCTGCCTTTAGACAGCATATCCTTTAATTTTTAAATTGTATCACTCATCGCTTTAACGTTTAAAATAGAGTTTATGAAGATGTATGTGACTGCAATCATTAGCTTTGATTAGCTCGTAAAGCTTTGTCTCTTGTCAAAAGGCTCAAGGCGACCGCAGACTTTGCTGAACACTGCTGGCAGCAGCGACGTCTGTATCCTTACCATTCATATCAATGACAGCGTAATCTCCCTGATGCCAAAGTTATACAGTACATCTCGTATCTCTGATAAAACATGATTTTGGGGAAATGTTGCGTTAATGTTGGTACGCAACAGCATATGATAGCAATATAAGGTACCAACTTTCACCATTCAATGTTTACAGTAATAACTTTTGTTTTTCATGAAAAATAATGGTTTTGGAGATGGAGCCAACACAGAGCTTCGTGATTGTCTGCTGTAATTATTTAAGAAACAGACATGAATCCTAAAAACGAATAATGTCGGGGCAAATCCTACGTTTTTACTTTACACCTACGTCTGACTAGGCGTAGATTTAGTCTCAGACGAAGCACTACGCCACAAAGCGCTGTCAGTTACAAAATAATGTTTTGGATTTTAAACTGCACGGCTCTGTTGAAAATAAAGAGCTTGTGCGCGCAAAACGCGCTGCATGTGAACATCCTTTTATGTTAGTTTTAATAAATAAAAATGTGAAAATAAATCAAAGAAAAAAAGAAAAAATGTTTTTTTCTGTATCGAAATCATACCGAACCGTGACACCACCGTGATTTTTGTGAACCGTTACACCCCTAATGAAGACTGCACATACCATAACGGCTGACACTGTTGACTGCATCAATAATGGCCGTGTAGTTTTCATTGTCCTCTGTGCTTATCTGTGGAGTGATCCATAAAAAAAAAAAACAAGAAAATATTTAGCAGTTACATGATAATTGACATGGCCAAAAGATTGTGGACATTGAAAAAACACGCACATTTTGCTGCCTCTTATCTTAACCACATAGATCTGCTTTCAGAATAAGACATGTTCATACAAGCTACACTCTCAAAACATGCAGAGGTAAACTGACTAAACAACACAATATACACGAGCACACAGCTTTATGAAGTATACCAGAATATCCTCAGGGAAAAGCAGACATATTACGAAGCACATTATGATTAAGTACTGTCAGTCTTTCCCATCAAAACAGTCTTGTGAAGATGAGGATTTCTGAAAATGCTCTGTACCTCAGGCTAAATGCAGGGCGAGGGTGGGGTGAGGTTTTGAAGAGTGCCTAATCTATCTAAGATTATTCATTTGATGGAGTGTGGGTGTTCAATACATGAAGAAGCAAGTATGTACTGGAGAATCAATATATAAAATATATATATAAAGCTGCTATATGTACCTCAAACAGCACGGCCAATGCTGTGATCTTTCCTCCTGCGTTGAGGGCCTCATCGAGGCCACTGAAAACATCTGCCTCGTAACAGTATATCTGCATCTGCACCAGAAACAAACAGTTGAATCAACATTTGTACACATTCGCTCTTCCTGTTAAAGAATGATATAACATGCATTCAGAAAATCTGAAAATAATGACCATTGTCCTGCTTATTATAAAGTAACTTAAAAAATAAACAATAAAATATATTCAATTATTTATTCAATTTATTATATTCAGTCATGTAAATAGAAATATGATAGATGAATAAATAACTACAAACACATAAATAAATAGAAATCAATTTGAACTGCTGTTATTTTAATATATGAAATACCTCTAGGGGGAATTTTTTATCGTTGAGGCCGTGCTCCGACCCGTCAGAGGAGGCGTTGCACAGGCCCCAGTGGAAAGTGATACGTCCCACCTTAAACTTGGACCTGAGCCCCCCTCCACTCACAAAAAAATCTCCTCCCACATCAATGGCCACTGGAGACAAATGACACATTACAGAAATGAATATCCATTCACATCAAGTCTAACTTTTTTTGATTTTTTCACCTGTATATGATATAGACGATGCACAAAAACTCTGTATTGACCTCACCTGTTTTCCCATCATTCTTCACTGTAGTGGAGTCTGATGTCTTTTCCGCCCATCCCTCTAATCTCAGCTTCTGGAACTGAATTTTGACCTGCGCCAGGCTCTCCTCAATGTTTATTGGTGATTGTTTGGCATTGTTGCATGACGGGTATTTCTTTGCCCAGTTATTTTGGTTAAGAGTTCCTGTGGGAATTTAATTGGATGAATAAACCTCTTAAAATCATTCATAAATGTCAGAGGATGATCCTCTGTGCCTCGGTACAAACACACAGACACACAGGTGCTTCATTAGATATGTAGTGGTTTGCTGGTGGGTTAATCCGAGTCCTCTCTCTGGAGGTCCTTAGAGCACAAAAACAAAGCCCATGAACCAGGTCACCAGCAGTTCTAGGTCACTGCCATTAGCATATCAATAGCTGCATTACACCCCCAGCTGAGCCATAAACACTGGCGTATAGTGGAATACAGTCAATACAGCAGAACACAGACTGTACATGAATGAAGAAATAAAAGCACAAAACAAAGTCCAAAAAACCCTGACATGTAAAATGTTTTCTAAAATCACATTAATGCAGTCTTAAGTAGCTTATTGGTTGTTTTAAGCATTTAAAACCATTGTATTATTATTATTATTTTAATATTATTATTAACATTTTAAGGACTAATTCCCACCAGCATACTGGCTGTATTTTAGCACTTATAAAGCACATATTATTATATGCCTTATTCTGCATGACCATCTATTTATCACAGTCATACAGCAGCAAGTGTAAATCAGAGGACAAAACACAAATTAAACGTCTTCATTACTTCTCTCCTTCCTCTGTGAAGGACTTGAACAGATGACAAACTCTCAAGGCTGTCACGTTTCATTTGAATTTGTCTATGTTTGTGTCCTTGTGATTTCTGTTCTCTCACAGCCTAAGCAACATCAGAATATGTTTCAGAGGGTTTTGTGTAAACTAAAGGAATGAAAGGAGTTGGCACAAGCATCTACTTTTTAAAATGTATTTTGCATTTGTTCTGCTAAATAGTGATTGGATATTTAGTCACTCTTTTAAATCTGAATATTCTTATCAAATATATAACAATAATAAACGTATGATAAACAAGAGGCATGGAAAAACACAATTGCACACAATTGTATATGTACAAACCAGCACACATTTCCATTTCACCTTCCAGCTCTTAAGAGAAATACAAGTATAATTGCTTGCTGTTGCAAGAGTTGTAAGATCAAAGTCTAAATGAGTTTAGAATGATGTTTCTTTTTTAAGCTATGTTTATATATTTTTTCTACCTGAAATTGAGAAGTGACTTGTGAATTAGTATCAGAAGCAGCAGGTCTGTGTGATGTTGGTGTTTTAATGCTAATGGATGAGGATTTTTCAAGGCCAGGAGATTTACAGCAGACAGACCAGTCCTGAGAACTTTCTTTCTCTCTCATTATTTCTTTTCTCTAACTCATCTGTCTCTCTATTACAACGTTCAAGTAATAAACAGTTCATGCTCATGCCTGGGATTAAGAATTCAGAGGCCCCTGGGCACAATGTCTTGTAGGACCCCCCTACACTTACATATTTAAAATATAAGAATAATATACTGTACAGTACTTTAAATGCATTTATAATGCATAGCTTTATTAAATAATTCATTTCAAATGATTTGCAGCTATGTTGAGATTTCTTTGATATACTTAACTATGTTAATGGAATCTTTAAATGGTATACCCGATATACCAGATATAACATCTCCTTTTCTTTTCAAAACAGTTTGAAGACATCTGGATATTAAGGTTATGAGTTTCTGCTCTTTTGGTGTTTTGGGTCCCATTCTTGCCTCATATAGGTTTCCAGCTGTTCATGGTCGTCTTTGACATATTTTTTGTTCTGTTTTGTTTAATGATGCACCAGATGTTCTCGATCTGGATTGCAGGCAGGGCTATTCAGCACTAGGCTCTTCTACTATGAAGCCATGTTGTTGTAATAGCTGCAGTATGTGAAGGCCTTCCCTGAAATAGACATCATCTGGAGGGGAGCATATGCTGCTTTAAAACTGTATAGAAGGCATATGAAAATGTCTTTCAGCATTCCTAGTGCCAAAATTCCTTAGCCCAGAGGACACAACAGGGCTTCTGGACCATGTCATATGGCTTTGTTGTTGGCAGTTTAAGGATGGTCCTGTGTGCATCCTCACAACTACCACTGAAGAGCAAACCCAATTGCAATTTCAGTTGCTTTTTTTTCTAATTAAAGCAACTTAGACTATTTTCAGCAGGTCCCCAAAGCACCCACATGATCCACGCTTCACCACAATGTTAACTTGCCCAAATACACCATAACATAACAGAAAGTCTTTAGAATGTCAAAGCAATAGAACCACAGACATTAACAAGTCTTGTTCTCATTTCGCTTAAACATTGCATAAAATTACACTTTATTTCAAAATGTATCTCCCTATATCCAGCCCTGTGCAAAGCACGATGGGTAGTGTAAAACTTCTTTTGAGCTACTTGATTAAAACATGTTATTTCTAAATAAAAATTTAGCGTCAAATTAAGTCATTTTAGCATGATGCAATCACGTTTGAACAAGAAACCTGCAAGAATTGTGTTAAATCGAAATAATTTGTTTAAAGAAAGTGAACGTCTAGGTTACTATCGTAACCCACGTTCCCTGAAGGAGGGAACGGAGACGTTACATATGGGAACTCGCCAGAG
>JAUMHG010000079.1:9178171-9193579 GCA_032359395.1 Enteromius anoplus | reverse complement strand
TATCACTGATGTTCATCACAGTTTAGTACAGGTATCATAACCACTTTCTCAGGTTTGGTTTGTATCTTTAGATTCAACCAGGACTAGATGTATCATTTTCGTTTTTAGTCTAGACCAACGGAACCAAGAAAAATGAACTGAAAACACAACCTAAAAATAACAGGCATTTGTTTGGAAATCGGACTACACTCATTACTACCCTAATGCTTTCAAGGGCTGTTTACATTATGGGGGGCCCCAAGCAAAATAGGGGTCGTTTGCAATTGTGTACTTTGCACGGTGGGTAAACCGACACTACTGAGCTCTGTACTGCAGGTTGCAGCACACATGTAAATAAGTAATGCAGAAAGCTCTGTCAAAGAGTATTTAGTACTTTATTCCATTCACATCAGTAATGGTATTTAAAATATTAAATTAGCACATAAATCTGCTTATCTGCTGTCTAGATCTTACTCAAATTCCCCTTTAATAATTTGTGTGTGTGTGTGTGTGTGTGTGTGTTTGTGTGTGTGTATTATCATATACAAAGTGAAAATGTATAGTTCAAGTATAATCTACTGAAAAGTAGCACACATCTCTTCAGCAAACTTGAGGAAATCTTAATGTCCAAAACAAAGAGTAACGCTTTGTTCACATCAAGAACAACTTACATTATTTTAATTACATTTCAACACTGAAGGTCAGTCATGTGCCGGCTGGGTATTCTCCAACCTTGTGTCATAAAAATATGTACCTCTGTACACTTTTTGTGCAATACCGTTTTTAAGTGTCTTACTGGGCGGATCAGAATTGAAATATCCGTGCACTGTCTGAAAGCTAATGCTCCATCATGTTGGAAATATGCCTTACATTGCCAATATGTTAACAAATGCAAAACATATATAATAATGCATTTGTTGATGCAACCGTGCCATTTCAACTTCTTTTATACGCAGATTTGAACCATAGTTACACAGGGTTTTGAACCGGAGCTCCCCGTCTCTCAAGTACATCTCTGTACTTGGTGAGCTACCGAACAAACCTACCGCCTATGAAATCTCATAGATATGAAGCTGGATATATGTGATGCTGACATTCAAAGCATCAGTTTTCAAATATCCCAGCATATTAATATTGGTTTGAACATGACATACTTCAAGCAATTGTTCAAAAATTACTTTCTTAATCGAAACTTCGAGTTTTACTGCCTCTAGAGTTTCTTTTGGAAACCAGTGATATGTACTTATTGGTACGTATTTCGTACATTTATGCCATGAGACCTGGTAATATGACAATTCCAGTTACATTTGTGATTTAGAAGCTATTACAATATACCCATAACTCCTTACCCTGTGAGTGCTGCACATGTTGAATAAACTTCCCTCACTCTTCTCCTCTTGTACCCAAGGCCTTCCCCAAGAGAGTGCATTAGCTCTCCTATCACATCCTCTGTCTGGGCCCAGGGAGCTCTATTGTCACCCCATACAACAGTCCCTTTGGCACCCCGGCTGCTTAACACCCTAAGGCTCCTTATTCTCAATACCCGGGCTTCCAGCAGGAAAAAAAGGGCCTGGGCGTACGTCACCTAGCGAACCGCCTAATCTTCTTGCCCTGTGCATTTGCACCAGCCATTCTGTGGCACGAATCAAAAGCCACCTCGCTAATTAGAGCCCTCCATCCTTTTACTGTTATTCCACCATAGAGAAGTGATCTCTGTCTGCGTATGTATAGACGTAAAGGCAATAAAATGCATGCGGTCTCAAGGATGCTTTGGAAAGCTGTTCTTTAGTGGAAGTCGCAGAGCCTATTTACAAGCAGAAAAGCACTTAAGAGCATGTGTGAAAACGAATGCCGGGAATTTACGCATTTCATTTAAAGCTGTGTTGTTGTGTGACTTCTGGCATTGAGAACTTGAACTTGAATTTGAAGTGATTCGAAATTGGTTGGCCTCTAATCTAAGTCAGACTCAAACAAGCAATGTATTAGCTTTTGACACTGGAGTGTTTTTTTCTGTGAATGAGAATCAGCATTTCTCCACGTCAACATATTGCATATTTAATTCAGTCAGAATAATAGTTGTGAATCCTAGATAGACATGTGGTATTATGACACGGAGATGCCAAATTTGATTGCAATCAAACAATATTTTAAAATCACTCTCAAACTCTTAACTGCATTAAACTTAAAGATAACTTTTTAAATATAAACCGCAAAAAACATATTACTTATTAGTATTTTGTTTTGTTTTCCAGAATAAATATAGAGAAGCAAAATGACACAGGATATTAAGTCTTGTTTTCAGAAAATGTATCAAAATTAAGTGACTTAAAACAAGAACAAATATCTGCCAATGTAGAGTAGAAAAAATTATATTAAAAAGAAACATTAACACTTAATTTGAACAGTTTTTCAATGTTTGTAGTGTTGCTAAAATGTAGTTGAGAAAATTCTTACCAAGCATTTACTGAATCAAAAATAAATATACAGCAATATTTAAAATAATCTAAAATAACTATTTTCTATTTTAATATATTTTAAACTACAATGTATTCATGTGTTCAGTTTTCAGCATAATCACTCCAGTCTTCAGTGTCACATGATCCTCCAGAAATCATTCTTATTGCTAATGTGCTGTTTTGGAAACATTTCTTCTTATTATTATAATTGTCAATGTTAAAAATATTTTTTGCTTCTTTACCTTAAAAATGCGTTTAAATCAAGCTAATAATTTTAAATAATAAAATTCTTTCTCCCATACAAATTCAGCCAAACATTAAAGCTTGTATCAATAAAGTTGTGAACTTTAAGTATCAAAGAGTCTCTAAACATTTGCCCATTTAAATAGTGCCCTCTAGAGGAATAATTACTGTATTACAAAATACAGCTCAGAGATGATGTTATTTTATTAAACAAATTAAAATACAAACATTAAAACAATAAAAATGTCTATAATCAAAAATAAGTCCAAAAGTTGTTTCATTTTGTTTATGGTTAATGTATAATGTCAAACCCAAAAATGCGGTTTGAAGCCATGGCAACCAAACTGTGGGCTCATTCACCAGTGCACCACACAGGGTCTGTATTCTCTCTGCTTTCTCTTTTCAGCACAGCTCTGCTAGCTCTGAGCTTCATTCACGCCCAGTCAGCGCCACCAGTGTGCTCTTTTCTCCACTCATAAATAGGTGAGCTCAGGCAGAAATATTCAAGCCCAGCACACCGTAGCCATCCAGAACAGAGAGTATGTGATGCTTTATGGCCACACGCCAAAAGACCAATATATTCAAAGACATTCACCTACATCACTGACTACATATCAAAAACAGCAATTTTATATGAAACAGAAGATAAAAAATAAAGTTCATAAAAATTAAAAAAAAAAATCAAATTAAATAAATATATATTTTTATTTTATATTTCTGTTAAACTGGGCAGATTTAAGATCGAACTAGAGTAAATAATAGGCCAATTAAATATTATTACTATTATACTAACATAACACTAGAGAAAATAGATGAATAGATATTATTTATTTATTTTTCAAATAAAAAAATTAATTTAGTTTCTTTTTTATTCAAATAACCAATTCAACACCAACCTGGAGAACTAAATAGATCAATATTATCACGTATTATATTAATGTATTATATTATTTTATCATGCACATTCTATGAATGCATTTAAAGCTATAGAAAAAAGTAAATAAACCAATTAATATTTTTATTATGTATTAAAGTATATTGTTTTCTCTTAAAATTAAAGTTAAACATTATAACTAGAGAAAATATTTTTTTCTTTTTAATTAAGTGAACCAGTTCAATCAGCATGCTGGAAGTGATACATATTGTATCTAATATATATTAACAACTAAAATAATAATAATATTACTCATACTAATATTATTATTAAATACATCCCCTATCTTATCTCAAAAGACAAACATCAAGATGGGCCTGACTAGCATTTCATGTGCCGACTAATTTGGTACTGCCTCTTGGCCACCTTTCACAGTGGGGTGTTATATACTAGCGGCACCTTGAGTCCTTAAAAATTTAATTATCTTTAATTTGCTAGCACCACGTTGATACATGCTTGTGAAATGGATTTGAGAGACATATCATTAGGTCCCTCTGCTTCACACTGTTTAAATAAATAAGCAAGCATTAAAAAAAAATACAAGCCTGGCTCCACAATGGTCCAGGGGCATCTGGTCATAATATTACAGGGTAAGTTGACCCAAAAATGAAAATGGTGTCATTAATCACTCACCCTCATGTCGTTCCAAACCTGTAAAACCTACATTCATACATATTCAGAACACAAAAGCTCTTGGATTTCATAATCCAATTTCATCTTGTGGTCTGAAGATGAATGCAGGTCTTACAAAGGTTTTATAATATAATCCTTTTTAAGACATGGAACCTGGCCTCATAAAAACACGTCTTTAAATCCACAAGACTATATTTCATGATCATTTCAATATTTTCAAAACCTAATCCAGTTCAACTTGCTTATCTCCACAAGAGAAGTATGGCACATTTGTCGCTGGTTCTCTGAAAACGTTCATTATAAAAGTATGTCTCACGTCTCTGAAACCCCTTTCATCATCAGCCGTTTCTGCGCACTGCCGCCATGTCATCCATCTTAATGAGATTTGGAGACTAACAAAGTTCAATACATTGGTGAGGAGAAGCATTGCGTAAACATTAACCAGAAACCTCAGTCAGGAGACTAAATGTGAACTGTTGGCGTGCTGGCTAAGGCTCTGTTGTTAGGCATCCACAAGATTTCACAAGTTTGTGAGGAATAGCCAGGCCAGGTCTCTAGTAATGGAGATGGAGCTCCAGAACTGTCTGAACATCACTTCCACAGGAAGATCTCCGCAAGCAGTATGCCGCCCGTAGACACTTTTGATACACACGATGGCCACCTCCTTCATGGGATGGTCAGCAAGCCGCGCAAGGCACGTAAGAAGCTGCAGGTGATTGTTTGTGTACTCTTTGTGGAGCTTTTTGAGAGGTTCACCTTCTTTGGGATTGTTTGCAATATGATCCTTTTCTGCACCATCAAGCTGGGATACAGCAGTTATCAAGCAGCCATGGTGAACACATGCTTCGTAGGAGCAAGCGTACTTACACCGGTTCTTGTGGGATGGTTTGCCGAGACGTGTTTGGGAAGGACAACCGTTCTCTGTTTTTGTGCGCTGCTTCATGTTTTCGGTTAGTGAATCCTTAGTAGACTTGGTAATCTACGTATGAATAACATTTATACTTAACTTATCTCACTTAAAGCCACTTGTGTTGTTCAGGATTTCTTCAGGATAACTCATTATGTATCTACATACAAGTGTAGCATATCTGTATATATGAAGAGTTTGAACGCAAACACAAATTTTAACAATTCTCAAAAATCATGTTTTTTCATTGTGCATCACAATTAATCTCTGCAGTTGGGTTATTTTGACTATAGGTTAAAAAATAACTTTAAGCTAACACTATAAAACCTTTAAAAAAACATCACAACATCTTAGAAAACATGATTTTTAAAAATGTAAAAATAGATAGATGATAGATGTAATTTATTAATGTAATGATAAAGCTGAATTGTTTTAGCAAACACTTCAGTCTTTAGTGTGATATGAGCCTTTAAAAATTATTTTAATATGATTTGGTGCGAATGCAAAAACATTAATTTTCTCAATGTTGTAAACAGGAGTCTTTGATGAATAGAAGTTTAAACTAGCATCTGTTTAAAACTACGGAAGAGGATTAGGGCCAAGCAATAATAAAAAAAAAATGTATTCATTTTGAGATTAAAGTCGTTAAATAACAAGAAAAAAGTCATTAACTTACGAGATTAAAGTCGTTAAATAACGAGAATAAAGTCATTAAATTACGAGATTAAAGTTGTTAAATTTTGGAAAAAGTCGTTAAATAACGAGAATAAAGTCATTAAATTACGAGATTAAAGTTGTTCAATTTTGAGATTAAACTCATTAAATTACGAGATTAAAGTCTTTAAATAACGAGAATAAAGTCATTAAATTATGAGATTGAAGTTGTTATAATTCGGGAAAAAAGTTGTTAAATAACGAGAATAAAGTCATCAAATTACGAGATTAAAGTTGTTATAATTCGAGAAAAAAGTTGTTAAATAACGAGAATAAAGTCATTAAATTACGAGATTGAAGTTGTTTAATTTCGAGATTAAAGTCGTTAAATAACGAGTATAAAGTCATTAAATTACAAGATTAAAGTTGTTACGAGAAAAAAGTTGTTAAATAACCAGAATAAAGTCGTTAAACTACAAGAACGATTTTTTTTGTTATTTAACCAGTTTATTCTTGTTCTTGTTCTTTAACGAGTTTATTCTCAACATTTTATTTCGATTTTTTCCTCGTGATTTAACAAGTTTATTCTCAACATTTTATTTTGATTTTTTCTCGCAATTTAACAAGTTTATTCTCAACATTTTATTTCGATTTTTTTCTTGTGATTTAACGACTTTAATCTCGATATTGATACTTTTTTTTATTATTATTGCTTGGCCCTAATCATCTTCCGTATAAAACTGAAATATTTTGTAATATCATAAAAGTTCCTGTCTCTTGATCAGTTTAATGATCAGTCCTTTCTGTATAAAAGTATATAGTACATTTCTTTAAATAAAAAATTTTAAATCTAACCAGCCCCCAAAATTGTAACATAGTGTATTTTAAAAGTTTTAATTGATTCAAATAATTTTAAGTTTAACATGCAAATAAAATTTATAATTGTTTTTTTGTATTAAAAAGTTTACATTATCAATTTTGTTTTCAAATGTATTCTATATATTGTTTTTATTAAAGATTTTACAGTACCTACAAGTACTGTAATCACAGAATAACTCAAAGTTAATTATAAACAGAAACTCAGATATATTAAAATACTATAGTACTGGAGGAGATATCTTAGCATACATGGAATAATTCTATGCTGGTCCAGACTGGTTTAGACTGGTGTTGATAAAAACTAGACAACTGACTTTCTGTTTCTGGTCGATTTTTTTATAGGAACCGCCTTGCTTCCTGTGGTCGCATTCCCTTTTGAGGATTTCTATATAAACACACATAATATTGTGCATCGACTTGAGCCTCACGAGCAACACGTGCTATTCTACACTGGGCTTGTTGCTGTGACTCTTGGCATTGGCGGCATCCGTGCCATCCTCTGCCCAATGGCAGCCTATCACCTTCAAAGCTGTGATCAACACCAGCTCCTGTCTTTCTTCAACTGGTAAGATGCTACAATACAGCATTTTGTTGCGCTGGTAGAAAATGCAGTTGTCTTGTATATATGCAGACACCTAGTTGTGTGGATGTAAAAAGCATAAGATTACAGTTTACATGGTAGAAATGTGCTCTGACTCTCCATAGACAGCAACACAACTGAAATGATCCCAGATCCAGAAAAACGTGTTAAAAAAAGTCCATGTGATATCAGTGGCTCAACTTCAAAAATACAAAAAACTAAAATAACATTATATACTCAACCATTCTTCTCCTGTGACTTACGTCTTCCGCCGTTTTAGAGAATATTGCTGCATAAGCGTACACTTTCTTCTACGCGCAAGCAGCCGCAGATTGTACGTGTACGTGATTTCACCCTGATGTAAACAAGGCTGATTACGTCAAATATGTTCAAGCTTGCCTATGCGGTGCATTGAGCATGACAGAGGACGTAAGTCACAGGAGAAAAGTAAATTATGTAATGTTTGTTTTATATGCACAAAAAAGTATTCTCATTGCATCTCAAAAGTGAGGTTGAGCCACTGATGATGAATGAACTAACCCTTTAATGAGTGCATACTTAAAACACATTATACAACAGATCCAAATGCTGAAGTTGTTTACAATTCACAGGTTTTACTGGCTGGTCAACCTGAACTCGACAGTTGTTTTTTTGGGAATTGCCTACATTCAGCAGTCAATTGCCAAAAACCTTTGTTTTCTCATCCCTTTCACCTCTGTTCTCCTCACTCTCATCGCCATTCACATGGTGCGTAACAAGCTCACTTTCCGACCCCAAAAAGGTAACAATGTCATTACATTTACATGTACATTCACATACGCAGTCACTGAGAAATTCAGTTATAAAAGCTGTTCCTTAACATCTCTGCATTTTCGTCTTTGGATTAGGAGGCAGTTCCTTGCTAACTACTCTGGGAGTGTTCCTCAATTCTCTCAAAATGTGCTGCCTCCATTATCGCCATTTAAGTGGAGATGTCGCCAACTGGTTAGACCGTTCCAAGGAAAACAACGGGGGTTGTTACAGTGAGACCAGTGTGGAAAACGTCAAGATCCTAGTCAAACTTTTCCCTCTCTTTGGCCTTCAGCTTTTATATCGAGCTTGCATTACCCAGGTGAGTGCGCTCAGCTAAATCTATACTTTTGTTCAGCAATTAGCTTCTGTAATATCTTTATTTCAAATCTTTTAACAGATCCCTTCAGGCTATTATCTGCAGACGATGCATTCCAACTTAAAGCTCAACGGCTTTCTCCTTCCTGTAGCAGCGATGAAGGTCATCAGTATACTGCCGGTGTTGATCTTAGCACCAATGCTGGAGCTTCTCAACACCTGCTACCAGTCTCCAAAGAAAATATTGCCCTCACCAGCCACATGTATAAGTAAGCATCCAAACTATAGCTAATGAACTTCTCGTGTAACTCATGTGGCCTTCGTGCGCAATTGGAAATGTCCCACTTATGCTGGTTGAACATCTATTTACATCCCGATAGCAATCAGTAAGTTAAACGATCTAAATGTATTTATCATCTGTGGAAAGTGTAGGACGGTAAAATGCTCGGCCAATCATATCTCTCAGTCCAAGGGCTTCGATAGGCCAGAGACTGTATTACTATTAAGAGGTGAGAAGGTCTGTATTACTTACTATTGTAGAAAGCGTAACGTCAACTTGGGTCACATGTGCCTTGACAACCAATCACATTACAGACTTGAGTTGAGTCAGTGAGCTGTGTGCTACGCTCAATAACCATATGCATATACCAGAAGAATGAATGAGAAATGCCGTAAGCTGAATCCCATCCATCGCAACGTCTCTGCAGCTTCTCTGATAAAGCAACATTTTTTTGATGTAAACTATTCAAACTATTGTTTAGTAGTGTAAGACATCTTGTAGTTTAGCCAATATAGGCTGTCTATTCATTAAAGGGTCAGTTCACCCCAAAATTAAGATTCTGTCATTCATTACTCAGCCTCACTTTCAGAACACAAACGAAGATATTTAGATGAAATCAGAAAGATATCTGACCCTCCATAGACAGCAACACAACCGAAATGTTCCCAGATCCAGAAACAAGTATTCTCTTACCGTCGCAAAACTTAAGTTGATCCACTGATGTCACATGGACTGTTTTACTGATGTGTTTACTACGTTTCTGGATCTGGATCATTTCAGTTGTGTTGCTGTCAATGGAAGGCAATTTTTCTCTCTGATTTCATCAAGAATATCTTTATTTGTGTTTCGAAGATGATGGTCTTATAGGTTTGGAACGACATGAGGGTGAGTAATGAATGACAGAATTTTAATTTTGGGGTGAATTAACCCTTTAATTAATTAATTTTTACATTTCCCTGCAGCTATGGGTCATGCCTGCGCAGCTCTCTCAGCACTACTGGCAGGAATCTCCGAAATTCACAGGAAGGATTATCCACAAGTGGAGCAGACGCTATCAGGAAAAGTCCTGCATGTGTCCTCTATGACCTGTTTCCAGCTTACACCCCAGTACATTTTACTAGGAGTGGCGGAGGCCTTCGTGACACCAGCGTGTACGTATTCTCGATTCAACTTTCTAAAACATGATTCTTCGTGACGCTAAGGTGCTCATTAGGCAACATCAATCCAGATGTTTTGTTTTTGCTTAGATCTGCCTCTCTCCTGTTCCTCTGATCAGGCTCTCTCATATCCTTCTGTCTGACTCCCAGCAACCTTAGAGGCGTCTCCTTGCACTTCCTAACCCTCTCGTATGGAGGTGGCTGTTTTCTAGGGGCTTTCCTCATTCACGTTCTTTATTTTGTGTCGGGAGGTAAAAAATATTTCACTTTCGAAAGTTTTGAAGTTGTTATTGGGGTGCAATTGAACATGAACTCAATATTGTGTTTTATGATGACAGGAAACTTCTATCCTGGTAACCTCAGCAGTGGCAACATGGAGAGGTTCTTCTTTATTCTGGCCACATTAATGGCTATAAACACGCTGGTGTTCTGGAGAATATCGCAGAGGTGCGGTTCAAGCTTTGAATATGACAAGATTACAGATGTGATTACAGACAAACCTTTGTAATATTTTTGAGCAGGTATGCAGATCTGAGCATGGAGCTGAGTAGCGGGGTAGGAAACAGTCACCTGTACGAGAAACTCCTGCAATACAAGACCTGTCTGCGTTTTTATGACACACTGGATCGTTCGGACACCCTGACGTCCATGGAAACTGTCTTGTGAATTCATCCTATAAATCCTGTAATGCTGGCGTTACACAACAGACTTTGAAATCAAACAATGATTTCCATTGTTTGGAACTACAGCAATAGCTGTAAATAATGCAATTTAAATGTATTTTAAAAAATAAAGCTATTTTATTATATAAATGAGTTACTGTTTCTACAAAACCATGTTGCAAAACAAAAACATGGCCGTAGCATGTGAATGCTTATGTTTAACATTTACATGACAATGGACAGATGTTGCATTTTGGTTAAGAATGAAAATTGTCAGCATTTGATATTAATTTAAAGTTGGATTTTCCTTACACAACCTAAAAACAACAAATAACGACGTCGGCTTTAGACATCAAATTAACATTGACAGTATATGCTAAATTTACATTGAATTTTAGCCCGACGTCACAACAGAAATCTAACCAAATAATATCTTATGATGCTGTTGGCCTGCTGGGTAAAGTGTTGTAAGATGTTGCTAATGCTATAAACTGCTTTTTTGAAACATTGTAGGGGGAAAAAAAACTAATTTATAATGTGAAACCCAAACATGTGTCGGTAGAAATAAGCATGTCAGATAAAAATATTATCATAACCTTTTACAATATAAAAAAGGCTTTTACACCAGTTTGCTAGGATGATAGTTTTTGGTTTGTTAAAGGTGCCATAGAATGCATTGAGAGAATAGGTCCTTTGTACAACCCTAGAATGAAACAGTCTGTTTTTGCCTTATTTGGAAGGTTCATGAATATTAATGAGAAGGTCTGCTCTGATTGGCTGTTTCTCAGCGTTGCTCATTTCAGTAGCAGAAACAGATTTCTACTGTCCAGATAGATAACTAGATAAAAAAACTATTTTGAGAAGAAAGTCAGAATTAATTTGCAAATGCCAAAAGAAAAGGGACAGGCCTAAACTCCCAATTCAATTCCCTGACAGAAATAGGCTTCCATAATTTAATTAATTGCAAAATAGATAAGACTATACCTGATTCATCCGAACCCACCTTCCTCATCATACACTCCAAAAAACCCCGGGTTAATCTGAGCAGTGTGTGAGACAGTGAAAACACACCCCGTCATCACAACTGTATGTGATGAGATCCGCCTTCGTTGCTACGGACTCGCGTCTTTTGTTCCTCTCAATATGGACCTGCCTGAACCCATACGGAGACGGCTTGGAGATTTCTCCAGAACCGTGTTTGTGGACCAAAGCCGAACACAGCCCTCTCCGGAGGAGCACGCTGACTTTCTGAACCAGAGTAAGTGCGTCTGAGTTGGCGAAATGGTGACTTTGTTTATAAGTGCTAGCTGCTGGGCTAATTCATCTGGTTAGCCGAGTGTGTGCGTCACGTAACGTTACCGTTAAGTCAGTGTAGCTTCTTCATGTTGCTTACCTGATTTACAGATACACTAATGCTTTATATCGCTGCTAAACGGGGGTGGTAACATTCTTTTCCTGTGACTCAGACTGAGCTGACTCGTGCCTACCGGAACCTAAACAACAGCGAATCGATTCATTGTTTTGAGTCGGATCTTTTAATGAATCTATTAAACATGTTCACAAAACCGATCTGAACAAATAATTCAGAAATCGATCGGTTTGTGTCAAAACAAACAAACAAACAAAAAATAAGCAAGTGAAAACCTGAAAATGTAGTTAATGTGGTTACAATTAAAAATACTTTACGATTCAATTTATGACGTACAAAGCAAGTGTTTAAATACTAAGGAACTTTTAATTAAAGGTTTACTTTTTCAGCCAAAAAAGATGTAAATAAGAGCGATACAAAGATGACATAAACGAACTGATTCGCGCAAATGAGTCGAACTTCCATCACCGTATGTTCTTTGTTCACCAGATAAGGATGTAGTGTCAAGTCTCCCGCTTCAGATGTCACTTTACTTTAACATGTGGTTCTTTCCTTTCTGGTGGATCAGTGAGGTTGTGATTCTACAACTAAAGGTGATTCTCCACTAATCTTTTTAAACCATTCAGTCTGGAATCACTGACTTACGATGCTGTTTAATCACATTCTGGGATATTACTGCTAATAATAAATAATTATGCTTTTTTCATTTAGTACCCAGCTCTTGTAGATTATTACAAGTTCATCCTGAGCACAATTCTTATTTTAATGACCCTGATTGAGGCCATCAGACTCTACTTGGGCAATGTTGGAAATCTGCAAGAAAAGGTAAACCCTATTTACCTGAGGTATCTAATAGGATCGTTTCCCCCTAATCATATTGTTTTTACACAGGTTCCAGAATTGGCTGGTTTTTGGCTGCTGACTCTTCTGCTCCAGTTTCCCCTGATTCTGTTCCAGCTCTTCAATGAGGGTATTCTCATTCAACCTCTGGAGAGAGGAGTTCATATTATATTGGCGTTATTTATTTTTGCAGAGGTATGAATTTATGTATATTTCTGTATCAATATTTGATTCTAATTAGTTAAATGTTTTAAAGAAATGTAATAATAAATATTGTGGGGGGGGGGGGGGTTTCAGGCTCTTTTTGGATTTGTTGCCTTGCGTGCAATGGTCCGACACACTGAAAGTCGCTTCCATTTGAGGCAGTTTGATGGGATTCGGGAATTGAGGACGTGACGAGACCTGCACTGATGGACTATTAAAAACACTGCAAAGATTTCTTTGAAAAATACAAAGACTTCATCCATTGTCAGTGGCAAGCACATAAGTTGTTGAGTAGAATTTTTACTGTGGATGTTTTGTTGCCTTATTTTATACAAAAAAAATCTCCTTGTATTATATGGATTTTGTATGTAAAATAATTATAAACATTTTTTTTTTTAAATACTTTAATAAAAACAAATGAAACACTCCATTGTTATAAAGCACTAAATAATATTATTTATTGATTTGGAATTTAACAAAATTACAAATTTAATTTATTAAATAAATCAAATCAATAAAAATCAGTTCCACACATTATGCAATTAGAAATCAGAAATGCCATCTCTTCAATAGAAAAGAAGTTCATATTAAAATAACCTTGGTGTACTATTTCAGAATATAGCTATAAAAATAGGGACAAATGTCTTTGTTTTCCAGTGTTTATGTATCTTTTATTAAATGCATTTTTTAAAACCAGTTAAGGATTGCACAATTGAAATGTGAATTACATACAACTGCATATTCAGGCACATGGCTTCACAGAAAATGGCCTGCTCATCATCTCTTCCTCTTCATTTGCTTTTGTCTGGCTTGATTGGCTTGTCATAAGACCGCAGCGTGTTAGATGTTTGGTGCCAAACATCTGTGGACTCGTCCTCCACTTGCATGGAGTCAACTTTGATGAAACCTTGTGCAGGAAATCAGCATCTGAGTTAACGTGCTATGGCCGAGAAAGATGTGTAGAAGTTCTTCCTGCGACATACTTTTCCTCACTGCTCAGGCTGTCTGTAGAAGCAACATTTCTCCTGACAACCTGAGTTTTGCTTCCTTTGGCCAGCCTTCCTAACCTCAGACTGCCGATCACAGCCTGTTTCCCGAACATCTGACCGCTGGTAAAAAGAAAAAAGAAAAGGCACAGAATAACAGCAGTGAGAAGAGATGATGACATTCTGCACTGTATGTGACAAGTGTCAAGCAAACCGCCAGAAAAATAAACCTGTGTAGGTCAGGGAGGAAGCAGGAAGCATCTTGTTTACTGATTTGGTTGGCCTTTCTGGACTTCTCTGTATCTGGTGATGCAAGGCCAGCCACAGCACCTGGAAAATGTGGGAAGTATAATATTATAATACATAATAACACTGCCAAAAAATTTGGGGACTGTGTATTTAAGTCTGATATTGAATTTCAAATAGTGTAGTGCACATTTATAACGCACACCAATTTTATCATAATTTTTCCCATCATTTCAGCCGTACCAGTATTCAAATAAATAGCAGATGTCTACCTTGTCCATCTGTCTTATGACTGATCCTCAGGGTTCCCATGTTGTCTAGTGGCATTAAATGTTTGACAGGAATATGGGTCAGCTGCATCTGACTTTCCTGCCTGAGTTTCTGTTGACTGTGGAAAAATAGTGTTTAATTGGTTTAATATTATCATAATTGTGTGTTTGTGTGTATATATATATATATACACAGGTGCTGGACATATAATTAGAATATCTTCAAAAGTTGGATTATTTCACTAATTTTTCATTCAAGAAGTGAAACTTGAATAATGTATAAAAAAATGTGAAAAAAATAATGGAAAACTCCAAATTTAGTATCTCAGAAAATTAGAATATTGTGAAAAGGTTCAGTATTGAAGACACCTGGGGCCACATTCTCATCAGCTAATTAACTAAAAACAGCTGCAAAGGCCTTTAAATGGTCTCTCAGTCTAGTTCTGTAGGCGACACAATCATGGGGATTGATGATGATTTGACAGTTCTCCAAAAGACGACCACTTTCACCTTGCACAAGGAGGGCAAGACACAAAAGGTGCAAAAGAGGCTGGCTGTTCACAGAGCTCTGTGTCCAAGCACATTAATAGAGAGGCGAAGGGAAGGGAAAGATGTAGTAGAAAAAAGTGTACAAGCAATAGGGATAGTACCCCTATGTGCCAGACCCAACAATGCAGAAGAGCTGAAGGTCACTATCAGAGCAACCTGGGCTCTCATAACACCTTAGCAGTGCCACAGACTGATCAACTCCACGCCGCATTGCCGCAGTAATTCAGGCAAACGGAGCCCTTAACTTAGCATTGACTGCTGTACATGCTCATACTTTTCAGTTGGCCAATATTTCAAAAAATCCTTTCTTTGTATCTGTCTTAAGTAATATTCTAATTTTCTGAGATACTGAATTTGGGGTATTCATTAGTTGTCAGTTATAATCATCAAAATTAACAGAAATAAACACTTGAAATATATCAGTCTGTGTGAAATAAATGTATACATTATACAAGTTTCATTTCTTGAATGGAA
>JAUMHG010000079.1:9166305-9178071 GCA_032359395.1 Enteromius anoplus | reverse complement strand
TTACCTTAACATTTCAAATGTGTGTGGCCTTGCCTAGTTTCTAATGTATTCATTATGCCACTGTGAAATTTGCTGTCATGTGATGTAGCCGACTTACCTCCTCTGTATAATGTTGGAAATATGGGGTATTTCTGTAAGATGCCGCAAAATGATAAATGTTATCTATGTGGTCATAATTTTATTGAAAATCTGCAGATAAGAAATAAGAAAGACCAACCTTTAATTTCTGGCTGAGGTCTGTAATCGGGGTAGAAAGGCATTGTGTATGGCTGGACTGGTACAGTCAGAGACCTCTCTCTGGAGGCAGGTACTGATGGACATCTTTTCTGACCTCCAATAACTTGAAGGGTCTGTCGTTGTAATTGCCCCTGGGGGGCTGATGAGGTAGAGTGCTGATATGTTTTATTGCCAGTATCAACTGAAAAATGTGACATGTTAGTTTTAACTGATTTTATTTACTTCCCTTCATAGAAAGGATTGCATGATTTATGTTTATATATTTAGTTATATCTACCTGAGACTGAGTGGCGGAATGATGAATAACCGTTGTGCAAACTGGTGGCAGGCACAATCTGGAATAAACAGGGTTTGTTTTTGTTTTCCATCTGTATCATTTTAAAAATGATTTGATGGTCACTGCCTGATAAAATATCAATTCAGATCAGTTACCTTTTCTGGTCTGTTCCCCCATAAATCTGAGACATTTTCTACAACACCAATGTGACTGGTGGGATGAGGGATCCAAGACCTCACCGTCTGATTCGCCCTTACTGAACAAGGCATCTACACAACATAAAAAATAAAAACAGTTTTACCACATATTATTTCTTTGGTCTTTTTTGTGTTTTTGCTGGTCATTTTGGACCAAACTCACATAAAGAATTACCTTTTGTTTCTTAGGTTGCTTCACAAAGCACACAGTTTTCTCTTGGATTCTCACTTTGACAACGTCTTCATTTGAGGGCACAGGACCCTTCAGAAACATATACAGATATAAGAATACGCTTCTAACATAAACCTTACATTTACTTGTAATTATATATTAGATAACATTTTACTTTTATATTTTATTTTTTATTTATTTAAACAAATGAATACTTGTACCTAGACATTTTTTTGCATTACGCAAGATCATGATCTATAAGGAATAACCTATAAAAGTGCGTATTTAGTAAGACCTACCAAATGTTTGATGTTCCTTTGAATCATTTTGGGTCCTGCGCTCTGTACTCGTTCTTGTCGGAGTCGGTTCCTTTCTTTGCGGCTTCTTAGGTGTTTTTTCTTGCCCTACATTTGTTGTTTGTACACAGAACATTAAGAAACGAACAGAAATCTTCTTTAGGGTGTCATTGAGAGGGTTTTGCTTCATACTGCACCTGGTTTGTGGCATTGAGAAGATGAACAGGAAGTCCATCTGATTCAGTACTGTTTGATCCACTTGTGCTGCACAGAACATCAACATTGTGAAATAATCTGATATGTAGATATCAAATGTTCACAGGATGTTTTTTACAAACATATTTGAATGGAATATGTTTTATTTGACTGTATTCCTACCTAGACTCAATGTCAATGTCAGACAGATCCTCTAAGGAGTCCACTTCTCTTCCCAGCTTTTGTCTGACCTCTTGTCTCAATAACAGCCCTAACTCCTCCAGACAGTGTTTGGTCTGTTTAAAATGTATTTCAATCAATAATGCACCTTTTAATCTAATTAAAACGGTATTACAAAAGCATTAAAGTTCAAAGACAGGCCACCTTGGCTGGGTCAGGGTCACAAAAATCCAGCAGAGTGTCACAAAAACAGTAGCCCATTGATTTCAGATCCCGTGTGCTGAAGTGCGTTCCCTTCCTGGTGCCTATGAATAATGAAACTCTTCTTGTATATAGAACTAATAAA
The DNA here is from genome assembly GCA_032359395.1 of Enteromius anoplus. Taxonomy (NCBI): domain Eukaryota; kingdom Metazoa; phylum Chordata; class Actinopteri; order Cypriniformes; family Cyprinidae; genus Enteromius; species Enteromius anoplus. Next base: position 9,176,171 of record JAUMHG010000079.1, on the reverse strand, counting down.
AATGAAAAAATCTCACTATAAAATTACAAGAAAATTAAAAATAAAACTATAATAGCGTTTGAATAACACATTAAATAATAGTGTAATAATATGTTTTTATAAACATTTTTTGATAACTAAGTACCCTGTGTAGAACCTCCGAAGGTTGACTCCATTGTGTAACTGTTTCTAATGCCTAGTCTCCACATGACGATGCGGCCGGTGCCCTCTTTGCTCTTGTGCATTTTGAACTTGCAACTCCTAAAAGAAAACTATGAGAGGACAAATGTGCGTTTTAAAATTGAAACACTCATATTTTGCTTGAGATTATGACAATCACAGCCACTGGTAACCTTGTCAGTAGCATTCTTGCTCATCATGATAGGAAAAACCCGTTCTTGAAGACACTGCGAGGGCTCTTTCCGATCGCTGCATCCATACATGAACACGTTGTTTTTCCTGCTATGACCATGAAAGTCACAGTAGACCACCACCTCTCTTTCAGCGAGCAACCTGTGAGATCAAATTAACCGGGTGCACATATGCGGTGTTGAAGGTGTCTGAATAAATTTTGGTTTGACTCTACCTAACAATGACACAATTATTATTACTCACCGTTTCACCATGGTGCGAGTGTTCCAAATGCATGGGAAAGAGTCACGCAGCAGACTGCGGTAGTTGCGGTTCAAATCGCGGCCTGTGAGTGAACACCGGTAGTTTCCCACCACCACACCGTCAGGGTTTAACATCGGTATAACCTGCAGCCAGAACATTCACTGTGGCAAACTGTTTACATCTTGTAACACACTTGACATGGGTATATATAGAAGTTTTAACCAAAACCTGTTCTCCATTCGTGCCCTGCATTCCTTCTCTCACCTTAAAGATGAAAATCTCCCTCAACAAACGTGCGTCAGGCATGTCGCTCAGCAGGAACTCCAGAAAACCCTGCATCATCCAAGAGCTGTTGGTTTCTCCTGGATGCACCCGTGCCGTCACAACAACTGCACGCTTGGCTTTGCGTTCTGCTAAACTGTTGGACGGAGCCGTTACAGTCAACACATACACCGCATTTCCCGCCAGACTACGACAGAGCACCCGCAGCTTACAGTAAGCTGCACGGACAGGGTCTGAGATGACCTCACGCAGGTAATGCTGTAGGTTTGAATATGTATAAGGGTAGCAGTGGGCCAGGTAGCAGGTGTCACCGTCGAAAGGGAACTCCAGAGTCCAGGTGAGGGAGTACAGCGCTTTACCATCCTGTTCAGTGTTGTTTCTGTAGTACCTATAAAAGACATTGAGACATCAGTTTATTCAAAAATTATTTTAAATGTTTTTAGGGGTTGGCATAAAGCCAAACATGTCAAAATGGCACAAGTTCCCTGATATCATAATGAAGAAATATAATGTTTTGGTAATTGTATTTATTTTAGAATTTACTTATTATAAAAAATTGCTTTACTGCTTTAATAATTGCTTTAATAAACCAAAGTCATGTGGTGCAACCAACATGTGAAAACAAAAATTGTAAATAAATTTAAATAAATCATGAAACAAATAATATCAGTATTATATCAGAGAGCATTCACAGACATCAAGTTTCTTAAAATAGCAGATAATTTGACCTATTTATGACAAATTTCAAGTGGTCTAACTCCCCAAAATTGTAATGATATTTATAAATGAGTCATAATTCATAATTTTAAATAGATTTATATATATATTTTTTATAAAGAAATTATTTTATAAAAAATATATATACTTTTTTAAATTGTAGATATGTAAACACTATAATAAACACTACTTAATGTTCAAAGCATATCAAATCAAGTATTTTGAACATTTTCTATGGAAGCCCATTTCCACTTAAGGAAAAGAAAAATGCTTTGATAAATCATAATGGACATAAATGATGATTATAAGTAAATTTTGTCCTACTTAGTCATAATAGAGATAAACAGTTAAAAGTTAGCTATGACATAATTATAATATAAAAACTAAAAATGATGTGATGACATGCCAAACCGAAATCATCATACAAAAAGTCGAAAATAGGCCATAGAAGGGACATGATTTAGCCCTTTTATTTTAATTACTGTGGCCCAGTAGTGCACAAATCCACAAAATTAGCACAATGTGATTTCATTAAGTTAATGTTGAGAATCCACTGTTTGTCACCTAATATTTGCTCCTGTTCGCTGCCATCCTTCGCCCTTCAGCCAGGCAGCGTGTTCAGAGTAGAGCAGTGGGCGCATTCCAGCACTGTACAGACTGCTGGCCTTCATCAGGTTGACGATGGTAAAGCGGTAGGTGACACCAACTCTCATGTTCCTCACCCGGAAGTAGAACCACTGAGTGTGCTTAGTAGTGTACAAGTCAGTGCGCAAAGTCAGCTCATAATCATACTGACCACTGGAAAGCAAAGATTGGACAGTCGTTTGCATTAAATCAAGGTATACAGGCTTTACAGCTTGTTAGAAGAGACAAAACTAGTTGTGGGAATATTAATGAAGCTGTGTGACTCACACTTGCACTGCTTTTTGTAGATTTCCACTCTCAAAACGGGACTCAAAAGCTAGCGTAGGCTCCTCCTGATGGTTGGCACAGGACGTGGCACTTTTAATGGGTCCTCTGCTCCCACCCACACGAGAGTAGGTGAAGTAAGAGGTTTTTGTGGCTAAATGGTGTGGTGAACCAACAGGTGAGGATATAAAACCAAAGTTTGGAGGTAGCTATGGATTTTTACACTGAGGACAGATTGCAAATAAGACATATCATTTTTTTTCTACCTGGGTCTATGCGGTAGACAGTATTTCCTTTCACCCCTCCAGCAGGCATGGGAGCCTTTTCATCACCTGTTGGTTGATAGAACGGCTCCGGCTCTGAAGGGTCCCATTCTGGTTTTATAGACATTCAAAACATTACAGTATTATTTACACATTATGAGAGAAAACTAGGTTTAAAATCTAGTTTCAAAAGGTGGAAACTTTATTATTATCATGCATGTATGTTTGTATGTTTATATTTTTTAAATAGGATGAATTGTTTATTCAATTGAACCTTGCCTTGGAATAAAAAGTAAGTCTGGGATCAAAGAACGTGTCTCCACACAAATCCCTGCTGATTTGGTATCCGACAATAATATTCTATTTATAGTATAAAACATTTATATTTATTAAGTAAAGCACTGATACCTATATGCTGGATCTTGTCACGGATCACTTCACATTCGATGGGCCAGCGGACGCCCTGGAATGGACAGGAGGTAGATGGGATTGTGAAGAGGTCCAAAGGCTCCCTCAGGCGTGGAATGGGTCGCTCGCCGTCAAAATCAAACACAAGCTGCCGGGTTCTTAGAACTTTATCTAAGCTGAAAAAATCTTGCAAGTAATAAAACAGACATTAGAAAATTGCATTTATTACCCAACATACACGCTGTAGTTAAAAACATATGATGAGCATTTGTTACCAGCAGTGATGATCAGAATTACCCATTAAAACCAAGATGTACAGTTCATTGGTACATGCTCCCTAAAACAATTATGTGTTCTTAGTATCTGAATCTTTTATAAAGGGCCATGAATGTCAAATGGGAACTAGCTGCTTAGACTCTTGTTGTTGGGTATTGTGTGACAACTCGCAAGAATTTGAGAGAAAAGGCAAAACTATTTAGTTATTTATTTAGTTATTTAATTATTTAGGTGGTAATAGCAGTGATTTTTTGTAAGTTAAAGTATAGCATGTTTACATGGGATCAACTCTATTTAGATCTTGGAATACTTACAATATTTTAATTGACATATCATATTTTGCTTCATTAAGGAAGACCATATCCACCAACATAAGAAAACGAAAAACTTTATAATCATGTTAAAATTATGACAAACTAAAAGAAACAAAAAAATCTAAGTAATCATTATGAGAAAGAATGACAAAATTAACATACTAAATTATAAGACAAAAATTATGAAATTTTTTTCAAATCAAAATGAATTTATGATTTAGTTTAATTATTGAAAATCTACTGCATTTATTACTGATTGACATAAAAATGTTTTGTGTTTTGACTACGATTTTTAAAATAATGATTTTTTTTAATTACATATCATAACATGGTTTATTATAGAAGCACATTTCCACAACACATTAAAAAAACAACCATACAATAAACCATAATGATTGCATTAAAAAGTAATTTTTGTGAAATAAAAATTCTAATTACATTATGAAATTATATTTAAAAAGTCAAAGAATTATTATAATTATTATAATATAGAATTATTATTATTATAAGCAAAATAATGACAACATTAAAAATAATTATAATAATGAGCGGACAAAATATTGTCTAGAAAATTATGAGAAAAGTTACAACTATAACATAGATTAAATAATTTAGACACATACTTTTATCATTCTGCAATAAAAAATATGAAATGATGGGCGGAAAAATCATAATAATGAGAAACAAAATTAAAATTGACTAAAAGTCAAATTTATGATATGCATGGTCTTAATAATGAGACAAAAATTTAAACGATCCAGTTTATGCCTTAATTACTTAATACTTAACGTTAATTATTGTTTCATATTTCAGAATGTCACAGAGCCCAGAGTTTAGCATATTTACTTTGACATGGCTTGGGTTCCTCCTGCTCCTCTTCGAAGTTGGAGTCATTGCTCTCAGAAGGTGAGTTGATCATGTCTGAAGCAGTCGAATCTTGATTGCCCTCCCACTCTCTTTTGATAGGAACACCCGAATGCACAGAAGACGTATTGTCTATACAGAAACAAACAAAAAAGTACAAAAAACATGTTATATCAGAGGACATAGAAAACCCATGAAACCAGTCAAGCATTGTTAAACCCATACGAAAGCTGATTTGAATAACCTACCTGAGAGGAATCCATAATGCTGAAGATGAAGCAAAATGAACCTCTCGTATGGATCATCTGATTTCTTTTGTTCAACATGATAGGAGAACAAAAAAGTGAGTTTAAGTACAAGCAAAGGGGCAGAAGGTTAAGTGGCATTGAGTATCAGTGAGTTGGCATGTTAACCAAACGGGTAATATTAGACTGTAACCGTAGAGTTCAAAGCAGCAGTACATTTTGTGCCATGATCACTAACCTGCATTCCCGATGCTCTAAGAGATGCGATAGCACGCAGCTCATTAAGGCATAGTAAAAAACGACAAATAAACAAACAATTTACAAGCGCCTGACAGGATCTCAAGTAACACCTCTGGTTAACATAGAACCGACTTGCATTAAACCCCACAACTACATATTGGTTAGTGTTGAAAAATTAAAACGGCCTTAACGGAAAGCTAAACACTTGTTCTTTTGAATGTACATGTACTCGTATCAGTCATAGTTGAGGCGCCGCTGACGTCATTTGTGTCACTGTTGCCATGGGCACGACGCACGTTTCCTGCTTCAAGCGCTTGATAAAATGAACACATTTCCGTTTTGGTAATAACTTTATTTTTCTTAAAAATTAGCTTTAGTGTTTAAACAAAAATGGAAAAGTGTATATATTTAAATAAGAGTAAATGCTCATGGAAAAAAAAACTATATTTGCCGCTTTTTATAAACATGAATATAACGTAACCATTTATTTCATATTTATTTTGAATCTCCGTTTATTTGTTTTGTTTTTATTAGATTTAGTAATTTTTTTGTTTCTAATAGTTAAACGTCTATTTAGTTTATTTTTCATTTCAGTATTCGCTTACATTCAGTTCAAGTACTAATAGTCCAGTACTTAAACCATCACGTTTGCATTACACCTCTTACTTGAATTACACAATTCTTCAGTGATAGGAAATTTTAACTGCAAGATTTGGACTTTCACAACCAAAAATAAAATACAAAAGAGGCTCAAAAAACTTTTGTGGAAATGTTTTATTGTTATTTACACGTAGAAAAGATTTGATGACTCAGCAGCCCCAGTTCAGCAACATTTACATCAATTTTTCCATTTAAAAGAAAGACATTTAGTGAACAATGTTCATTAATATTATGGAGGGGGGGGGAGGGAGGAGGAGTTGGCACATCTCAATGTCATCACTAGAAAAAAAGATTAAAAAGAAAGTTAGTTCACATATGAAGCATACTTTAAAGTGCAAGTGGAATGGACAACATACTCTGAACTGTGATTTTGGAAGCATGGCTGAAACATTTGCTAACTGTGGTCTGTAGGTTTGATCTTTCTATATTCATAAAGACAAACTGGTTTTGAAGCCTAGCTTTTAAAACACCATTAGCCGGATACACAGGTACAGCACTGTTTAATTCCACCCATGACAGCGCAGAGCACACTGTACAGCTGATGCACCCTTGATGTTGTAAAAAACAGGTTTTTATTTCTGAGAAACAGAACATCTCTGGAAAAAAAAAAAAACTTAACTGGAACAGTCCTTTAATGTTGACTATTACATTTAATTTGCAGATAAACCGTGCACAGGTTTCATGGTTGGAGTAATAAAAAAGTAGAACAAAATTTCTGTACATGTTTAACCTTGTTTCAGGTTCACTGCATCTTTAAAATGATTTCTGAACGTTAGAGGCTGTTTTAAAATTTTACAACAAGCCATAACAAAGTATACCTTTAGAAACAAGATGATGCATTTGAATTTAACAGTTGAATGTGCGCTTATATATATATATATATATATATATATATAAAAAAAACATTCATTCAAGTTTGTCCGACTAAATCCAAAGAAGCTTAGCAAGTGGGACACAACACAATAGCACAGTTCAGTCCACCTCTGCCAGAGGCTCTTCCTTTAGTGTCTTCAAGAGCGATGTTATGAATTCTGCATCATCTTTCGTTTCTTTAACAGTCTTTCCCTCCAGTCTTCAGGAAGTGCTTCAAAGTTAGCATTCTTCCCAGCTTTCCCTCTGTAAGAAGAGACAAAAATGACAAGAATTTGAAAAATCTGTATTTGTCTCAAATGCGTGCCGCCAGATCTTAGTAAAAGGTTCTTTAAACTTACGACACGAGCTGTTGTTGTTTCCATTCCTCAATGCGCCTGCTGTTGAGCTGATCTCTGTCTTCATCACTGGAGCTAGACTTCTCTTCTTCATCTAGCTCTTTCTGAATGCTCTGCCACTTCTTTACCAGGGATGGCATCTTTGTCTTGCTCTTCTTTGTCTTAAAGAAATACAATTTTGATTTGTTTTTTGACTATTTTGTGTCTAATATTTCCATAATAAATCTAATTTTCTTTCAAGTAAAAGAACCCAAAAAACATCAAAAAACTAAACCAAACCAAAGAACAAAACTGCAAAACAAGGCAGATGAAAGAATAACATAAAACAAACATATATTTAAAAAAAAACACTAACCAAAGAAAAAAGCAAAACCACTAAACAAACCCCAAAGCAAAAAACAAGGAAGATGAAACAATAACAGCAAAACAAATCCAAAAACAACATAAAAAAAATAAACAGTCACCTTCTCTTTCTTTTGTTTCTTTGTTTTGTCTATGAGTGCTTTGCTTATTGGTTCCAGGGTGCTGGGAGGTTGTGGAGCAGGCAGGGGTGGCAGGGGCGGCAGGGCTGGAATTGGTGGGACTATGTTCTCCGTAGGCAGAGGAGGTGCAACTGCAGCTGTCATCCCCCAGTAAGAATTTCCAACTAGAAGTGGGGCTGTGGATGAACAGGAGAAACATGAGGAACAACACCTTTCCCATAAGAAAATAATGAGGCCTGTAAAAGCAGTTCATTCTCACCGGCTGTGACAATGGGCTGAGTGTAAAGAATGGGGCTGCTGCCAATGGTGACCGTTTTGGGCAGCGGGACTGAGCCTGAGGCCTTGCGTTTCTGGGCTTTAGCTGCAAGTCCCAAAGATGCAGCTGCCTCAGCCGCCTGAGGAAAAGACATCAAAACATATAGCTTCACTATGCACTTAAACATAATAAGTTGAATATTAAATACTCTCAAGATCAGAAAGTGACCTTGAACTCTTCTGTTCCAGGAGCAGGAGGCTCTGACTCCTCATCCTCCATCTCCACTTCCTCGATCTCTCCGTCATCCTCGAGGGGTGGTGGAGGAGGTGGAGGAGGAGATTCGGGTGGTGGAGGGGGTGGTGGCGGTTGCTCTGTAGGTGGAGGAGGTGGATCTTCAGGAGGAAGAGGAGGCAATGGTGGCTGAGGAGGCTGGGGAACCATCCAAAAAGACTGCACATCTCCTAACGAAGTTCCTATTGAAAAATAAAATAATTAGGGCTGTCTTTATATTAGGCATATATCATAGTGTATTTTTATACGTTTTGTTAATAAAAGTACTATGTTCTACGTTGTATTTTGTTGTTGCTTGAATTGCATTCAAGCCATTGATGTTGAATTGCCACTAGAGTAAAAGTAAAATGCGCACAGCTCTTTTTTAAACTATGTTATTTAAAAGGGAAGGAAAGTGAAGGAAAACCCATACGACCCCCCCACAATCTTTACCTGTTACAGCACCAGTGGTTTCTGCAGATGGTTGACTAGCGTCTCCGAGGCCAGAAGTGGGCGGCAGGGGCAGCTTGGCTTCCTCGTTGTCCTCCACAACTGGAAACTCCCACTGGGAAGCGTTGGTTCTCTCGTTCACATAGAAGTACCGTCTGTGCTCTCTAGAGGAGGAGAAACAAACACACAGAAGCGTCTTAGCAACTGTTCCCTCAACTGATTTCAGGGTCATGAGACCCTTGGAGAGTCAAAAGGAAAGTGGGGCTCTAGTTCCCTAATGAGGGAATGTTGAACTGAGCTTCACTGGGAGCCCAGAGGAGAAGCCAGATTGGAAGGGGTGCACTGATAAAAGAACCCACCTTATTCTCTAAGAAAAAAAACATGGCAAAAAATAGAGAAATTTCCAATCCTGAAAAGCTTAGACATTATTACAAATCACTTCGTCTCAATTGTCATGGCAATACTCACACTGACAGTGACAAAACCCCTCGCTAGATGCCTTAAGGCAGGCATCTTCAACAGAGGGTAAAAGACAACATTTTTATTGAACAATCATCAATAGTGTGCATGGAAAAGAAAGCCAGTAAAACAATGAAATAGATTGGTCTGACCTTCAGGCTCCGAGGGCAAGGCATCGTCTTCCTTTACTGATGCTTGTGACACGCTGCTTCCACGTGGTCACTCTGTGTCACTCATTTCTCCCATCATTTTGGGGGCAGTCCTGTAAAGTTCAAAGCTCTCGCACGCGCAACCACTTTCCTAACCCTTTAGACTGACTTTGCGGGGAGGAGATGGGGCCCAAATCTTTGGCGGTCAGGCTGGCCCTTTAGAGACGCTCCCTTATCAGGATTACCTTCTGTCTTTATCCGTGCTCGTAAACACTCCCCAGTAATACAACCAAGTGCAAATCAGTTGCGCATTTGTCATAGCAGCGGAGGCACTGTCAATCGTCACATGAGGAGGGGGACTTTTAAGGAGGGTGAGTGATAAGGATGTGTAAGGTAAGGAGCGCGTACCTGTCCCAGTGGCAGGACCAGCCTTTGGGAGTGGCGTTAAGTTCGTAATGTTTTATGTGCTCGGCAGCTTCCTGCAGCCTGCGCCGGAGATAGTTTCCATTCAGGGCACCCTCTCGCCAGTCTGCGATCCGCGTCTGGAGGAAGAGAAAGGCCATTTCAATACGAATTTCAATACAATAAATATAAACATACATATTATATTTATATAATACTTTGTCATAATAGTGCTATCATTTGATAAATGTTAATTAAATAAACATTTTCTTTGCATAATACTGTATGTTCGAGAGTTGTGTGTATTAATATATAATATATATATATAAATAAAAACACACGCATCCAGAATATTTTTTGTAAATATTTACATGCATTTACATGTCTATATTTATATTATAAATTTAACAAATATATA
>JAUMHG010000079.1:9136018-9153612 GCA_032359395.1 Enteromius anoplus | reverse complement strand
GTAAGAGCATCTACAGCATATCGCATTGGCTAAAACACACAAGGAAACGCGTTGTGAAAAATAATATCACAGACATCCCAAAACACAGACATGGCAGATTTGGATGGGATTAAAATTCACCAAGTACATCTGTGAAACAAAACATTCTGTAAGGACCTCCTGTGAAACTAGTCCCGTCCGTATAGGGCTTTACTTTTAGTCATTATTTAGGTAGCACACATATTCTGAATGCCTTTTCTGAATCTACATTAATCTACATTACATTAAAAAAAATTTTTTTTTTGATTCCTGATTCCTACCAACATGGGGTCAGGAGACTCGTCAGTCAATAAATAAGAAAACAAAGTAACTGGCGTTACTTTTTTGAAAAGAAGTAACTCAGTTATATTAGTCTTAAATTAAAAAGTAATGCGTTACTTTACTAGTTTCTTGGAAAAAAGTTATATTATTACGTAACTCGAGTTACTTGTAATGCGTTACCCCCACCACTGATTTTAACTATATTTTCATAGTAAGCTAGAGGCTTTGGATTTATTAAATGGAAATCTTAAGTAATTTGCATATTTTGACGATAATCTCTTTATAAATATACTTTATTCATTCATTACTAGATGATGACAAGAAACAGACCTTTAGACTTAATCTTAATCACCCTTTCAGTCAGAAAGCTCAAGCTATGAATTCTTAATCAGTGTAACCTGAATTTGGCTGCAGATGTAAAATATACATTATAAATATTCTAAGACATAATCTAAACAGAGTTTGTTAAATGGCAGATGACAAAATTAGTATTCTTAAATCTAACTGCAAAGCACCAGCAAATGAAACTGTGTCCATGATGTTTCAGGTATAAAATGACTGACTACAGTCTAACTGTTTCATCTCCTTGTAACATAACAGAAATCTCTCAAGTGACCTGCAGAGCGTCTAATATCAAGCAGACAGTGTCCAGCACAATTTTCAGTCTGGTATGAAATAAACTGAAGGTCAAGGGGTCAGAGGGTAAAGGCTATTCCCCCAGCATTCTCGCTTGTAGGATACACAGCCATCTTGGATCTGCGAGGAGAGGGTAAATTAATGCGGTTAGTCAATTCCTTTTTCACCAAAAAATACATTGCACAGCAGGGTTTGCATCGCATATACAGGGCCAAATGAACATTTGCAGCTTTGTGCGCATATCCACGCAGACATTTAGTAGCTGAGTGAATGCATAGACACGTTTGCACGGCTTTACTGGTTTCTGTTTTTGTTCGAGGCCAGAGTTAGCCGACTAGCGCTTAGCGCTAACAAAAACAGACAGCCGAAACACAGGCCTAAACCATTTAAACATATAGATACATGTATCATGCCTGTCTACACATCTGTTATAAAATGTAGTCACCACGACTAATATAGATAAAATGTTTTGGTTTCCATTTATATCTTTATCTATGCCGAAAATGTCTTATTTGTAGTTAGCAGCTTAACGGCTAACGAGACAGCTAACTAGCTTATAGAAATAAGAAAATTCCGCGACATGCCGTTTTTAATTTCATTTATGTCTCTCTGTAATTGTGTTCGTAACATCACAACACGCAGGATTCAGTTTTAATATGATTAATAATGTTGCGGTAAATGGAAACGTGTTAAATGTTAAAGTATCTGGCTAGTAATTGATGGTTTTTCATGGATTTAGCTGGTGAATTAAGCAGTTTCTGTGTTTGTTGTCAGGTGTCAGTTTGGAAAGTAGTGTTTATTTGTTTTCCAACCATACGGCGGATATCTGCTTTGTTTTGGACAGCTGAATGAATTATTTATTTAACAGCGTACCGCCACAATCGGCCGAAATGTTCTTATAGCATTAGACTGTCCGCTAAAGTAGATTTAAGTTTAAGTTCACACCTCCTAATGCTATGATTTAGTTGACAAAATACCCTGTTTCTTTTTATAACGTGCTTAAATCAACACACAGCCCTGGGTCTTATTCTGCAGTGGTAATTCATTATTTATTACAAGTTCTCAGTTGTGCTGTGGAGAAGCACTTGTAAATGATATGTCCACTAGACCTGCAGAAAGATTTGGGATCAGCCATGAAATATCTTGGTTTTAACCATCTCCTCTCTTCTGTAGGTGACAAACGGAATGTTCAGTGCACAGAGAAAGAAGTTTGGGGAGGGGGTCGAAAGTGACTACACGGATGACAGCATATACTATGGCCAGCCGTCAATGTTCCCGCATCGATCGGAGAAAGACGTATGTCAATACTAGTTCATTCTCATGGTTATGTATATTGCGTCAAATCCTTTTGTTGACTGGAGGTCTGACAGAATGATGGAATATTAAGCTGAAAAGGATATATTTCACTTGCGCTGTCAACATCTTTACTGACCTGACCAACAAAAAGAGGTCTCTTTTGGTTACCAAACCTGCATTTATTTAATCCAAAATACAATGTACAATTGTGAAATATTTTTACTATTTAAAATAGCTGCTTTTTATTTGAGTTTATTTTAAAATGTTATTTATTCCTGTGAAGAGAGAGATGAATTTTGAGCGTCTTTACTCCAGTGTCTCGTGATCCTTCAGAAATCATTTAAATTATCAGTTTAAATTACTTGATTGTTTTCAACATTATAATGAATCATGATTTTTGAGTGGCAAATCAGAATATTAGAATGATGTTTGAAGGATCATATGACTGGAGCAATGATCAGCGTTGAAGTCACTGGAATAAATAACTTTTTGAAATGTATATTTTCTCTATTCTTTATAATAGAAAGCGGTTGTTTAACTTGGATCAAATACATGTGGGCTTGGTGAGAATGTTCCAACCTTTTGGACTGGTGGTGTATTAGTATCAAAAAATAGAGATTTTATTAAAATTATATTTAAAATATTTTTAACACATTTGTCCAGATAAAAACAAATTTTTTTTTTTCATAGGACATTTAATTAATTTTTTTAATAAACATGCCTCTTACTGGCGTGACACAAAAAAAGCACTCATGTTTTAAGAAGTTTCTTTCAGTTGAAACAGCTCAGATTTACATTCAGTTTATGGATAGTCTTAAGCTGTCTCAAATGTGAAACTGGGGGTAAGTCTTTAACTTCATAAACATATATGATTCTAAACATTTCTGATAATTACATTACTGAGACTCTTTTGAACACTAGTGAACACTAGCGTAAAGTCATAATTTCCAGACAAGTTGGGAGCATGTCCAAATGTTATGGTGGAAACAAATTATGACTTAATTATAAATGTTGATGGTGCAGACAGCGTTTTGTGTGTACACTTTAGCTATTTTATGAGGAGAACTGAGCTGTAGTTGTGTACTGTGGCTATAATTCAGTGTTTAGGGGCCGCACACAGTTTGTCAGTCAACCCCTAAACTCTGAATTCAAGCCACAGTACACTCTGAAGACCGTGAAGCATGGTGGTGCAAGCATCATGATATGGGTCTGTTTCTCTTACTATGGTGTCGGGCCTATTTATCGCATACCAGGGATCATGGATCAATTTGCTTATAACAAAATACTTGAAGAGGTCATGCTGCCTTATGCTGAAGAGGAAATGCCCTTGAAATGGGTGTTTCAACAAGACAATGACCCCAAACACACCAGTAAGCGAGCAGCATCTTGGTTCCAGACCAACAAAATTATGGTTATGTAGTGGCCAGCCCAATCAAACCCAATAGAAAACTTGTGAGGTGACATCAAAAATGCTGTTTCTGAGGCAAAATTAAGAAATACAAAGGAATTGTCAAAAGATCTGTGGCTGGAATACCTGTTTACAAGTGCCAGAAGTTGGTTGACTCCATGCAGCACAGATGTGAAGTAGTTCTCAACTAAATATTGGTTTAGTGATTCACGGGAAAGCTTAATCTTAAAGTTTTTTCCCTTTATGAAGTAAATATTTGAGTTCGTATTGAAAAAGGCAGACACTGCTTTTATTTTAACAGCCCAATATCATTGTTTCCGTCATTTTCTGTAAAGTGATTAAAAAGTTGATCGTTTTTCTTCATGTTTTGATGTAAAATATAATGTGCAGTGTTCCCAATAAATAGAAAAATAAAAATATTTTAAGAATTCTGAGCTTTACTCACGTTTTAAAAAACACTGCTATTATTTTGAACACAACTGTATGTCATTTGTTCTCCATTATGTTGCATTAGCTCAACAAAAAGTAAGTGAAATTGAGAGAGGGAGAAATGTGTGAGAAATACAGTAAGCAGCATGACCACTGTATACACTACTGTTCAAAAGATTTTATTATTTTCATATAGCATGCATAAAATTGATCCAAACTGTCAGTAAAGACCTTTATAAGGTTACAAAAAATTTAAAGTAAATACAGTTCTTTTAAACATTCTATAATAAAATATTCATAAACACATTGTATCACGAAAATATTAAGCAGCGCAACTGTTTTCCAGATTTGTAATAATTTGTAACAAAAGACATTTGAAATATAAAATGTTTTTTTTGAGTTGTAATAATATTTAATAATAGTACTATATTTGTTTTGATAAAAAAATATAGACATAAAACCATAAGGTGCATAACAGACTTCTTGCAAAAACAGGATATGTAATATGTAAATATGTATATGTAAATACATGTATTTTTTTTTTTTCTGTGTCTATTTGTTGGCACATAATGTTAAAAGCATGCAAATTCTAACTTCTTTTGGTGTTCAGATGCTGCCATCTCCCTCGCCGTCATCGTCAAGTCAGTTGTCACAGCTAGGTGCGAGTTTGTATGGTCCGCAAAGTAAGTACAATTCTTCAGTACGGCCTATAGTACTGAAAAATGGTTCTCTGATTCTGAGCAGCAGCTGATCAGTGTTTCTTTCCCGACTCATTTTGTAGGTGCACTAGGTTTCTCAATAAGGGGCATGAGCAACAACAACCCTCAATTGAACCGGAGTTTAACACAAGGCACTCAATTACCGAGCCATAGCACCCCAACGACAGGCGTCCCAACAATGTCCCTCCACACACCACCTTCGCCGAACAGGTACGCCATCTCCTCTGCTTGATTTATGTTGATTTATGATACGATCTGTTAAATCCCGGCCTTGCTGGTGTCCCGCAGGGGCATCCTGCCTATGAACACCAGGAACATGATGAGTTCGCAGGTAGGGCAGGGTATGGGCATGAGCGGCAGGACCAACAGCATGGGCAGCTCGGGCCTGGGTAGCCCTAACCGCAGCTCTCCCAGCATTATCTGCATGCCCAAGCAGCAGCCAGCACGCCAGCCATTCACCATCAACAGGTAAGAATGGTTACACCAGAGATAGCAGTAGCAAACCACTTGCTTTGGTAAGACTTTTTAGGACTGTCAATTAAACAGGTTTATTATTTAAAAAGAAATTACCAGTACAGGGTTACCAGTGCCAGGACTGTGTTCCGATTGTGCTCGGTGATATGGGAAGGAGATTAGAGATTATATTATTAATGTTAATGAAAACATTTTATATAATGTATAAAACACAATGTAGGATATAATATTACAATGATAATGCACTCCTGCATCTTTGCACTTTTTTGCACAATTTAAAGATCTCTGAATAATAAATGATTTTTTGTATTATAAAATATTTTTTGATTGTTTGGTGCTAAAGCCTTTTGTTTTCTTTTTTTTTTTCTTGCAGAAAATTGTGCTGTTATTATTATGCATGCAACAATACAGTTCAATACATAACTTTTCCCCCCCATCAGTTTTCTTCTTTTTTTTTCTTTTTTTTTTTTAGTTTACAGTGTTTAAAATACTTTTTTTTTTTTTTTTAAAGACCCTTTTTGCAGTCTTCGGCGTCTCCAGAATGCATTTGTAATTTAAGCTGAAAATAGATCAGATCATTTATTATATCATTTTAAAAATGCCTATTTTGCGTGAAGGCATAAACATGCCATTTTAGTCCATGTCTCTCTAAATGCAAATGAGCTGCTGTTCTCTGCCCTCTTCCAAGTGAATTCGATTTTGGGCTTGTGACATAAACATGCACATCAACCCGATCACTTTATTTAGCATGTATGTAAACACTACATTCAGATTCATGTATAGGAATGAATTCGGTCTGATTGAAAACAAGACGTGTGCATGTAAGCATAGCCATTGAAACTAAATAACATTTTAAATGATGTGACGTAAAGATAATAAACACTCAGTTGTGACTGTGTAAGCTTGACCGAATCTCCTGTCATCAATACGTGTCTTTTCTGTTTATTTTAGAAATTAAAGATGGTGTTAAAAAGTGGCTTCTCACAATTTTAAATACATATATATGTGTGTATTTTAATTAACTTTCACCTTAGGCCAAGATAAGGCCAATCAAGACTGATTAAGACTGACCTTAACAAAAGGGTCAAATCCTCATGTGTGTCATTGTAGTATGTCAGGATTTGGAATGGGCCGGAGCCAGGGGTTTGGCATGAACTCCTTATCCAATAACATCTTCAACGGGACAGGTGAGTGCTTCGTGAAGATGCACCACGTCAGGAACCGTGACGCTTAAATTGTGCTCTAGAAAGAAAATAGCTCATACTTATATTATTCTTTCTGCTATGGTGGCAGATGGGAGCGAAAACGTGACAGGAATAGACCTCTCAGAATTCCCAGCACTTGCAGACAGAAGTCGGAGGGAGGGAAACGGCAACCCAACACCGTTGCATAATCCGCTGGCTGGAAGGGCACCCTATGGTACGAGTTCATTTTACACAGTCGCATTACTTGCATGAAACTGAAACCTTTATGACATGGCACACTTCTCCTTCAATGAGTGGTGTGTTGTGAATGCATGAAAAGGTTAGAGGTTTCATTCTTATTTCCTCACAATAACCCTTAAATCTTTAATAAAGTGTGTCTCTCTGTAGTTGGAATGGTCACAAAGCCGTCGAACGAACAGTCGCAGGACTTTTCCATTCACAACGAAGACTTCCCAGCTCTGCCCGGGCCCAACTACAAGGACCCGACATTGAGCACGGATGAAAGCAAATCAGTCAGTATTGCCTGAATTTGATCATTCATAAGCTTCAAGTAGAGATTGCATAAATAACATGTCATTGTTTTGCAGGATGAGTAAGGATGCGTGGCTGTTAAAATGGAAGTGATGGCGTCCAGTGCTGTGACTGTGATAGATTGAACTTTAACTGATTGTCGTGGCCTCTGCTGTCTCCACAGAGCTTGAACTCTTCAGGAAAGGGCAGCTCAAGTGCAGATGGACCCAAGTTTCCGGGCGACAAGACATCATCAGCACAGAATAACAACCAGCAAAAGAAGGGGATCCAGGTTTTGCCTGATGGTGAGGCTCTCTAGTAACATGCACCACTGTATTTCAAACCGTTGTCCTGAGCTTGAAAACATGACCGAATACAACAGTGCATGTATTTTCTTCTAGAATTTGTTTTAATGCAACAGGCAGGATTTCCAGTTAAGAGTGTATTTCCGAATATTTAATAATAACAATTCCAAGTCCATAAAAAATAATAAAATATTATATTATGACAAAAATGTGTGTATTTACAGGTCTATGAATATGTACAAAAATATGCAATAATAAGAAATAATTATACTTGTAACTGCACTAGAATTCTGAATGTTATGTAATTTTGTAAAAAAAAAAATTGCATTATTGGGATGTTATATTTTATTTAAAAAAATAATAATAATATTTTGAGGTATTTTTTATTGTAGTTAAAGTATTAGGAATTTTGTTTTTATTATCATTTTCAATAGTCCATATGGTTATTATTTATTGAATTTATTATTTTTATTATTTATTTCTATTTATTTATGAATTTTTATTTTATTTTATTTTTAATACTCCAGGTATCTTAAAACTAAAGTTTTATTAAGTTTATTTTTGTAACAAAACCGGTTTTAGTAAACTATAATAACCCATCTATTGAAGACTCTGAATCAAACTTGACATTTCTTCACATCTTTTCTAGGCAAGGTAACAAACATTCCCTCAGGAATGGTGACGGATCAGTTTGGGATGATCGGACTCCTGACATTCATCCGGGCAGCTGAGACAGACCCTGGGATGGTTCACCTGGCTTTAGGAAGCGACCTAACAACGCTAGGCCTCAACCTCAACTCTCCGGAGTAAGATCCTTTCCTGTGCCCGACATTGATTTCTAGTCAATGGCCTCTTTTTGTGCACACATTCATTTTATTTGGCTTTGCAGGAATCTGTATCCTAAGTTTGCTTCTCCCTGGGCTTCAGCTCCATGTCGACCACAAGACATTGGTAAGAGTTCATTTGACTTAACCTGTAGAGATGACCAACTCATTTGAGCTCTTTTGTAATAAATGTAATTGTTCTTTTAGACTTCCATGTTCCCTCAGAGTACTTAACCAACATTCACATAAGGGACAAGGTGAGGTGATAAACACAGTAAAAGCTCAGTGAAATTGTAATATGTGGACGCTGCTAACCTTATAATGTGCTCTGAACAGCTGGCTGCAATAAAACTGGGACGATACGGTGAAGACCTGCTGTTTTACCTCTACTACATGAACGGAGGAGACCTCTTACAACTCCTCGCTGCTGTTGAGCTGTACGTCCTGCTGATTACATCATTATGCTGATAACCAAACACGGGTGGAAGTTGACAGGTTAGATGGTGCATTTTGTTGTTTGCAGCTTTAACCGGGACTGGAGGTACCATAAAGAGGAAAGGGTTTGGATCACAAGAGCACCTGGCATGGAGCCCACGCTAAAGACCAACACTTACGAGAGAGGAACATACTACTTCTTTGATTGTCATAACTGGAGGAAGGTCGCTAAGGTAAAGATACTGATTTCAGGGTCCTCCTCTTCCTCCTCTTTCTTTTTTACAGCTCCAGACACTTTACAATGAATGTAACAAAGAAAAGTTAATCCAAAGAGGCATAGGGAAAGAAAGAAAAAAAAAGCATACAAGAAGTCAAATCTAACAAACTGGAAGTACAAAATACGACCTGAGAGACATATTCAGAGGACAAGTAGATTAAACAGAGCGGTCAGTTTATCGACTCAGAGGTGTAACATTCAGAAAACAAATGAGTTTTAAGTAAAGATTTAAATTCTGAGATATTATTAACAGAAAGGAGTGAGTATGGTAGAGAATTCCACAGTTTAGGTGCAGTAACACTGAATGATTTGCCCCCCGTTGAAGAGAGGTGGTAATGAGGGACAGCGAGAAGGCCAGAATCAGAGGAAAGCAGTGAGTGGGTTGGAGTGTAGGGGACAAGCAACTTGCACAGATAAGAGGGAGCTAAGCCGTTTAAGGATTTAAAAACTAGGAGGATAATTTTGAATTTAATACGGTAGGAAACTGGGAGCCAGTGGAGATCATTCAAGATTGGGGTTATATGAGCAGAACGTTTGGTATGGGTGAGTATTCTAGCCGCAGAGTTTTGAATATACTGTAATCTGGAGATGGAGCTGGCAGGTAGACCAATGAAGAGGGAGTTACAGTAATCAATGCACGGATGACAGTTTCAGCATCTTTGGTATTGATAAAGGGACGTAGTTGAGCAATATGACGTAAATGGAAGAATGAGGATTTCATGTGAGACTGAAAGGAGAGTCTGGAGTCAAAGATTACACCTACATTTCTGGCAGAAGTAGATGTTTTGATGTGAAAGACATCAATTTCACAAGTGAAACTGGTAGAAATGTTGCTGGTGAGTGCTGGGGTTCCAATAAAAATTATCTCAGTTTTGTCCATATTAAGTTAACATAAAATAATCTGTGAGTAAGAGTGCGGATCGGACCGCATTTTTCTGTCCGAGCCCGGCCCGTGTCCGACAGGCATTAAGATTTATGTCCGAGCCCGATCCCAACCCGACACAGTTATATCAAAATTTTTACTCATACTAATGACACATGCGCTTTTTTGTGTGGAAAGCATGCTTTTATTAAGCAACTGTAGGAAGGCGCTCGGAAATGTCGACAGATGAGAGCATCAGCGCATGCGGGCAAAAACCGAGCCCGACCCGAACCCGAACATCCTTTCTAAATATCTGTCCGAACCCGACCCGGCCCGGGGTATCCATCCTCTGTGAGTCAGTTCTGTGAGTTTCGGTTTATGAAGCGCTCCTGTTCTAGACAGACAGCAGAAACCGTATCCTCTGTTCCTTGTTATTTCTTATTTTATCTTATTTAAAGCACTAAGTTTTGTTGATATTGTAAATGTACAGAAATAAAGATAGATCCTTTACCGTTCCTAATTATGTATTACTCTCACCTTTATGAGCAAAAATTATGGCGTATTTAAGTTTCTACTGAGAAAATAATAAGCAAGTGATCACAATGGTGCCTAATTAGGCGCACATCTAATTAGGTTAAACATTTAAACTAACATGCGATGTGCTTGCCTTGAACTGTTTTATATCTATAGATTTTAAGCAGGTTGTGATGATTTAAGATGGCTATATTTAAACATTGGCTGTGATCAAGTCGCTGCCGCCGGTCGCAAAAAGATTGTGATAAATGATAAGTGCGTCGTCTATGACGTCTGATTCTCGGGCATTTCACGTTGTATGAGTCAACATGGCATTTGCACACACAATTTAAATTAATGGGGGTTTTTTTGTCTCCCAAATTATTATAAGAAGAGAACGATAAAACAACGTTATTAACCGGTTAATTGCATTTTCAAATAAACGTTTCTGTTCAGAACGATTAAAATTTATTTCGTTTTCGTTTCTGTTTTTGTTCCAGTTAAATGTCATTTGTTTCTGGTTTTCGTTTTCGTTCCTTGAACCGGTTCAGAGCCCTGGTCTTGACACACAGTCAGTAATAATGATGACCAATGTGAATTTTTAAATATGATAGTCTCCGTAATATCATACATTATCTCTAAAGCAAGATGGTTGATTCATGCTTAAACATAACATAATATAATGGCACACAACGGACACAATTTCTCAATACTTTGTAAAATATTGTATATTTATAAAATATACATTTTTCATATAAATCTAAAATTATACAAAATATATGTTGAAAGTCTAATATTTTAAATTAGTGTTTATTATTAAAATGTAGATTTGTTTTTTTTAGGTTATTGTCAGGTTTAAAATATATATGTGTGTGTGTGTGTGTGTATATATATATATTTCATTTATTTATTTATTTTTTCAAAAATGATAAAAAAATTAAATGTTGAATTTATAATAGAAATCTATTATAAAATGTAAAAATTTGTTAAAACAAATATTTCATATATAGTTGTGATCATAAGTTTACATACCCCTTGCTGAACATGCAATTGTTAATTTTAACAAAATAAAGAAAACTCATTAAAATGCATTTAGTTTTTTTTTTAAATCAATTGTTATTATCTTTCTTGGGGAGTGTATAAATAAACAACTGTTCAGGACAGTACTAAAAAAAAAATGCAATAGGCTCTCTTATTTTGTTAATATTTTTGATATATTTGGGTATGTAAATTTATGAGCACATTGATGTGTGTGTGTGTGTGTGTGTGTGTGTGTGTGTGTATATATATATATATATATATATATATATATATATATTTATTAGAATATGATTTATATCAGAATATTATTTATATACTTTTTAAAAAATAATCTTTCATAAATATTTGCTTCAATTAAATTGCACCTTTTATGCTCTCTGAATGACTGTTTAAAAGTACCCAATTTTTGTATTCCTGAATCTGAGAACAGGTCAGGTGTGCGTTGTGAAAATTGCTGGAAAAATTGCTCAATATTTATTAGAAAGTGTTTGAAGACTAATGACCTGCACCTGCTTGGTTGACCAATCGGTCACGCTTCCCTATTGATCCTGATCATCTAAATACGTCATGTCATCACTATACTGAACGTTCGAGCGAAGTGTATGTTGTATACATGCAAGTGAAGATCAGCTGTGTTTGTCTCTGCTCTCTCAGGAGTTTCACCTGGAATACGACAAGCTAGAGGAGCGGCCTCACGTGCCAACCACCTTCAATTACAATCCGGCCCAGCAGGCCTTCTGAAGCTGAGTCCGTCAGCTGCAACAGACAGCCAGCCGACCTGCCTGACCACAAAAACCTGGTTTTATTCCTCAACTTCTGGACTAGGACTGCGGGAGGGGGAGGGGGGGTGGCGAGGGTCTCCACCTTGAGAACTGGGGGGAGGGGCCCTGCCTTACAAATTATGTGCTGCCCAAACACAAAACTTCTATATATTTTCATTCTGTTTTTAAATTCCCCTCTTACGTTTTTTTTTTTTGTTTGTTTGTTTTTTTTCTTTTTTTCTTCTCCCTCCATTTCATTTCGAGCAGGGTCAATGTTTTGTTTACTCCTCTGATGGAAAGCCCCTTTTGGTGTTTGCCTGGAGTCTTTGAAGTTGCAGTACAGCACACAAACACATCCATTGGTATTCAAGAGAAAAAAACAAACAAAAAACGCAGTTTGCGCTTTGTTTTCCGAAGCGCGCTGCACTATCAAACAGGACAGACACAAAGACAAATCCAGTACATGTGAATACACAAGGGCAAGAGAAAATGCAATGTTCATTGTTGCACTATTTAGTAATAAAAGAACACAAAAATTGTTTTCTGCTTTTTTTTTAATGTGGGAAAACTCGCTCCGCTCGCGTCGTCAGCTGGAAGGACGCGCGGCCCTGTCATTAACATTAAGGAGGTGCTTTTTTCGTTTTCCCTCCCCGTTTTCTTTCATTTCCCGTTTCTTTTGCTCATCCGGTGAGGTGTTTTCTGATTAGCATCAATAAATCCCAATCAGACTGTTTTCAGTGACCGTTATTGGGCACAACCCGTGGACCAGGCGGTTGTGAGCTTACCGAGAAACATTGTTCCAGAATGAATACGAACCCTTTTCAGTCTTTGTTACGATTTTGTAATAAACGTGTACATTTTTTTTAATTTTTTGACATCACATGAATAAAGATATGTATGTATGAATGTGTATATATATGATATATATAGATAGATGTATCTATATATATATATACATGGCGTCTATTTTGGAAGAAGTACCTATGCTTGACCTCGTTTTTAGGAGGTGAACAGAAAATGGCATTATGTGGTAGAAGCAAAAAAAAAGAAAAACTACGCAAAAAGACAAAAAAAAATTAGTGAACAGTATGTTGAGCTGCCAGACGGGGAATCACGTTTGTTACCCCGTGCACTTAAAGACCAATTCAACCTAACGAATAAAGGCGACACGGAAGGCCCGAGCGAGGACATCTGTATTGCGAAAAAAAAAGGGGGTGGAGACATTTCAGCTGCAGCTATTTGAATAGAAGCATTTCGTAGGAAAGGGAAAACCCATAGTACGAAAAACAGACCAATCTTGTATTTTCTGACCACCTTTAAAGCTCCCTTTCTTTGTAATAAAGCAGAACGGCTTTCCTGAACCAGTGTTTGTACTCTGTGTGGGAAGGGGTTGTTCGGTACGAGCATGATGTGTGTGTGTGCCTATAATGCATGAGTGATCCTGAAGCTCTGCTTTTTTCCTGTTTACGTGATCAGACATGCTTTTTTTCCCAAAGTCTTTTAATAAAGATGGCATGAGGTTAACGGTTAACACACAGATTACTTACAAAAGGTCAGTATAGGCAAGAAAATCAGATGGAATGTCTCTGATGTGAAGAGCGCAATCATGAATACTGTAACAGCAGCAGCTTTAAGGCAAGTGCATTTCAACTTCCTTCATCACAGTGCCCGGGGAGAATTCAGGTGTTTGATTCTTTTTACTGTCGGGGCAGCACAAATAGACTAAACAGAATATGTTAGTGTGCTACATTTTATATCATGTTTCACATATGTTGATGAATAAGTTTTAGGCAGAAAACCATTAAATTAGTACTCAACAGAAAAAAACCTTAAATGGAAAGTCTGACACTGTTTACTCACAGTCTTGTTATTTAAAACATGACTTCTGAGCAACATAGAAATGGATATATATATAATCCTGCGAAATAAGTCACATGACAAAATATAATTTTTTTTTGGTGAAATAATAATTAGTTCTTTGAATTTCTTTAGCTTAAAAAAAAAAAAAGAAATAAAAAAGTATGCCAGGCCAGTTTATCCTATAAAAATATTAGTTGGCGGAGACATTCAGTTATAAGCAAATCAACAATCAATAGGACATTGGGGTTAATGTCACCCAAAACATTTAATTTTTGTCATTAATTACTCCACCCTCGTGTCTTTCCAAACCCACAGGACCTTCGTTCTTCTTGTTGCTGTCTGCGGAGGGTCTGAAAGCTCTTGGATCTCATCAAAAATATCTTCAATTGTGTTCTGAGGATGAACGAAGGTCTTACAGGTTTGGAACGACAATTAATGACAGAATTTAAATTTTTTTGGGAGAACTATCCCTTTAAGAAAACAAACAAAAAAAAAACTACAGACACATTCATCTACCAATCACATTTCTTGAATTTACATGACCACATAACACTTCACAAAACAGCTGTTGAGACTCGTCGTCGATACATCAAACAATCATGATGTAAATCCAAAGCGTTGGTCCGCAGTCAGTTCAGTTGAATGAGTGCAAGTTTTAAGCAGCTGTACAGACTCCAGCAGAAGTGTGGTGGCTGGAGGGTCAATGTTTATAACCTCCTCTGGAGAGAGTCCATGCTGTTCAAGTGATTTATGTCGTTCCAAGATCCTTTGTAGCTTCACTTGGCACCGCTTTCCCCAGGAGAACCCTCGATCGCTGAGGAACCTGGACCAGTTTTGGCACCTTCCTCTGAAAAGAGGGATTAAACGGGTGTTTGTGGTGCTAAAAGTCACCGTGAAATATTCTAGAGATCACGGATCCATCGACATACCTCTGTCTTTCTTCTCCTGGGTCTCCTCGGCTGCTGTTTTATCAGCTCTGAAGAAGATCCGAGCGCTGCTCAGAGAGAAATAGAGCAGCTCGAACTCCTACAAATGGAGAGAAGATGCAATTAAACAAAGCTATTGGGCATTACTGTTGATGATGCTTCCATACCTGCAGATATATGTCCAGTCTCTTCTGTGTCAGGTTCATGGTCTGCATGAGCTTCTCATCTTGGCTGGTGGACTGAACGTTCTGCTCCTTCACCATCGCGTTCATTTCCTTCAAATACTTTTCCCTCACAGCCTGGAACCAGTGCAGCGAGTCAAACTCCTGATACTGGTCCAGAAGCTTCAGGATGTAGGCGACTCCTGGAAAACACACAAAAGCTCCTTGAATATTTAGCCCATGGAAGGGCCGTATATAACTGTATTAAACATGGCATACCCATGGCGAAACCGTCGTCTGTAAACGCAGCTCCCACTTTGTTCTTCTTGTTTAGTTTTTCTTTGCAGCTGATGGAATGTTCCACGAAGTTCACCGTCTGTGCGGGAGAATAAAAGGGGAATGTTATGCAAGGGAGGCCGCAGTTAGAAAGAGACTTCCACATCCAAGAGCTGATTATGGAGACCCACCAGAGGAGGAACGATCATGTAGAAGTTCCTCAAGTGCATGTTCTTGACGCTGCGAAACTCCGGTGCGAAAACCCCCACCAGCATCTTAAAGTACTCTGTTCCTTCGGCGGAGTTACTGGTCAGGTCACTGAGCACACAGTCTAGTTGGCTGAAATAAAAATAAATTGCTATTATTTTTAGAACAATTATAATTATAATTATAAATATATATAAATAATTATTATAATTTTATTTAAAAACTAATTATGTAATTCTAATAATAAAACAAATAATTATTGTTATTCCTATGTAATTACTAGCATTACATTTTTGTTGTATTTATTATTTAATATTTATGTATTATTAAGATCAGTACTACTATTACTATTATGTTTTATAATTTATTCATTAATGACCAATAAATGCTAAACCTAATAATAATAGTTATTTTTGCTTTAATAATAATAGCAACGTATATTTTAGTATTATTTAAGCACTGTAATAAATTATTGTAATTAATACAAGTATAGCCATTTTTTATTGATTACCATTTATGTATTAATATTACTACTACTATTACAATGAATGTTTGTTTATTTACTTGTTTATAATAAATAATAAAGAACTACTAATAGTACTACTAAAATAATCATAATTATTATTGTTATTAACAATGCTTTCCTATTAACAATAACTTGCAATAATTATGCTTGTTGTACTGGTTATGTTTTATTTATTATTGTTATTATTATTAATGTCTAGTTCTGTATTATAATTGCTGTTTTATTGTTGTAATTGTATTATTATTATTATGTTTTATTTATGTATTTATTATTGATTGTATTCACAATAATATTAATTGTGCTTTAATATTTGTAGCATTTATTAATTATCATTATTTATCCACATTATTATTATTATTACTATGTTTTGAGTATTAGCAGTATCTGTTGTTGTTTTATTTATTTACCCTACCCTGGCTGACAGCGAAGTTGCTAATTGAGTGACATCATGAAGTACATTACCTGGCCGCTTTCTGTGTCTCTTCAGAAAGGCCTTCCTCTTTCACAAGCTCCTCAAAGTTAACGATGTCCTCTAGATCAGGAACAAACCTGCAACATGTTTGAATGTGAGTACCTCGCTAATATCTTCTAAAGAAAATGTTTTATATGCGTCCCATCAATTGTTGAGACTATTATTATTATTATTATTTTACTAGTATTACCAGAACTTTGAGTAAATTACCCCGATCTGAATGTCAGATAATGTTTATATGATACCTGATAGCGCTGCTGCAGCAGTGCAGCCCTCCGGACCGAATCATGCGCACGTAACCCATTGCATTGCCTGCAAGACAGAAAAAGTGAACAATTATTAAATATAACTGTATATATCTTCAGATTTGCTGCTTTGTTGTGAAGACCTTTGCATTATTGTGTCTTTTCTGTGCTAATCATATAGCCTTAAGCATCCCAGCATGCACATTATGAAGTTATAACAGGAAAAAGAGTTCCCAGGTGCATCTAAAAACATTACCGATCTGGCTGATGAGCTGTCTGAACTGATCCAGGTAGCTCTGACCATCCGGAGTGAGACCCAGCTTCCTGATGCCGCGGTTGAACTTCTCTGCTCGCTCGAAGGGGTACTACATTCAGCAGAAACCAGCAGAAGATCACGTCTTCATAAAATAACCCATAGCTTCATGACACATACCGACGTGTGAACGGAGAGCAGCGCACCTTTTGGTCGGTCTGATCCTTGGTTTCCCTGAAGAAGCGGATGTCTTTGATGAGTCTGGATTTGATGTGCTCGTCGTACATGAACTGACTGAAGATGTAGAACTTCTTGCGGAGGAACTGATAGGTGAAGTTCACCTGCAGAGAGACACTTCAGGCCATCAGTGTGACGTACAGACGCAGCTAACACAGAACGTTCTGGTGCGTTATGAACAGCATTCCTCCAGCAATAGCAACTTTTCCTCAAAGTTTCTTCAGTAAAGCACATTAAACAAAAATATGATCATTCATGGAACGTTTTTCTAAAACATTTTAGCTTGATGTTCATCTACGTTTTTAATAGTTTAGGTTCACAGGTTGACAGAAAAGTAAAATGTAACATTCTTATGTGCATGTTAAAGGTGCCATAGAATGGAAAACTGAATTGACCTTGGCATGGTTGAATAATAACAGTTCAGTACATGGACATA
>JAUMHG010000079.1:9105972-9123830 GCA_032359395.1 Enteromius anoplus | reverse complement strand
AAATATATTGAATCACTACAACACTATTTCTGAATATACTGATTAAACAGATGTAACAAAAATATAATCCCACAGTATCATAATGTATTTTTTTAAAGAATACAACGTTTTCCTTGTAAATGTACAATTAACACATAAACACATGACATAACACGCACACACACCGGCGTAACAACAAAGGACTTGGCAACATGGACAATAACGGCCCCGCCCCTCGCCCGCATCAGGCCTGATAAGATTCTTCTTTGGGGCTGACCGTAGCCAGCAGCAAGAGAGAAAAAGCTGCTGAAAGAAATACATTCACCAAGACAGAGGAGCACTCCCCATGGGAATGTCCAGTAAGTAGTTCAGTAGTTCCTTGTAGTGAACGATTTGTGTTGCTACGTTTATAATTTGTTCGAGTTGACTTTGAAAACGTATTTATGGCACAGATTTTATTGGATCAGAGAGCTCCGATTTTTGTTTTCGCTTAAAACGAGATGTTTTTAAAGGCAACCAAAGGCAAGTCCGTGCATATTAAACAAATCGATTAAAGATGACATTCTTTATTACGCACGTTATGTTAGAATATAGACCTTTTCCTGTAACGATAACGTTACCTCATGTTTTAACGAGCGTGCTGCTGCTGCTGGGAACCCAATCAACTGTTATTGTTTGAAATGTTTACATTTTGTCGCTTACGATCATTTAGGGGTTTGTGACACCCATCTGACGTTAATCAAGGATAATAGCCCGTTTCACCACGGAATCAAAAGCGAGTAAAAACCCAAAAATGAAAGGAAATTGATCGGATACATCTCAAGTGTATTATAACTTAGTTTGTTTAGAGCGGAAATACTGTGACATTTTTTTTATTCAAGTACGATTTCAGTTTCCATCTCTAGATATGTTCAGTTTTAAGTTAAAAAAAAAAAAATAGATAACTAACTTGCAAGACTAGTCCAAGCATTTTATGCAACGGGACACTAAACTCAGATTTCTATTCTCACAATTCTAAGTTAGTTGCCACATTTTTTTCTTCTTCTCAGAACTGAGTTTACATCTCAGTTTATTATTATTATTATTGGTATTATTTTAACCCCTTAATTTAGCCCCTTACCTTTAGTTATCTGTGTTCATCGTGAAAGTTCATTGTGTAAGGGTTTTATTAGGGTTGTGGTTTAAAAATGTGTTTTTTTTTTTTGTTTGCCTTTTGATGTGAATAAACATCAAGAGTCGTTTGTGAGGACCATTACAACAAGATGGTGCCTTTTGTTTTAAATGCAGAGAGGACTTTAGCGAATGGACGAGGGGGAAGGGTGCTGTGAGTTGTAAATCTCTGATGGTAACACCAGCAAGGGTAAAGGCGAGACGGATCCTTGCATTTTTTCCCCCCCCAAGTAAAGCTTGTTTTGTTGTTGAATGGTCGACCCTCATTTGGAGTCTTAATTTATATTTTACTGACCAATACTTCCTATGCGTATATGGTTATGTGTAAATTTTGAATACTTTGGTTGGATGTCCAAGACAGATGGACTCATTGTTTATACAGGAAATATGATCCTCCGTGCTTAAAGTTGAGAATGCATGTATGCTCATTCATTTTTCCAGGCTTGTGTTGCAGTGGAGAACCACAGGGGTTTCCTGATAAAATAAATAACAGATGTAATAAACATCCAAAGAGTTAATCTAATGCCAGTGAATGATCTTGTAATATGGTATTTAGTTATCTTAATTAATTTATTTTTTTTTTTCCCCAGGGATGTGATTATTCCACTCCTGTATTCTGTCTGGAGATTGTCTGAAGTGAATATTCAGCATGCAAGCCAATTCACAACATTCAGGACAACTGCAAAATTTTCATGGAGATGGAGCTACACCTGGAAACAGGACGAGCCAGAACCTTTACCAGCTATGTTTACCAACTCAAACTGCAAGTCCCTCATTCTCTGGACAACGTGCCACTGGAAATTACTTCACCTGCACCATTCAACCAGCAACCAGCGAGCAGATTTTGGCTAGTGGTGTTCAATCTACCAGTGGCACAAAGCTTGCACAAGAAAATCAGCTTAATACAAACCATACGTTGCCAACAGGAAAACAGAACAACCAACTTCTGTGGAACATGCCCTCTAATTGCCAGATATTACTCCCTGTCAGCAATGCAAATCTACAAGTTTCCCCCTACAATAATGGGCCGAACATGTCACATTGTGCCCTTAACTCCACTAACAGTTTATACATGCACCAGCAAACTACCTCCACAGGAGCTGGCCCAAATAATCTGCAGCAGTTTAAAACAATAGATGTTCAAAGTCTTAATGAATCTGGAATAAATGCAAACACAAGCAACTTGCATAACAAGCAGCACTATGCAAATACTCTTAATTTGCCAAGACACCCCTCAAAAACAAGAAAAAGCTTGCCTAAATTAGGGCCTAAATCTGACCTAAATTTTTGTCCCCCAACAGAAAATGCACATCAGGGCCCAAGTAGTTTGCTTGGTGGATACCCTTACCAGTTGTTTGCTGAGAAATCAAATAATGCTATCGTGCAAATGCTTTCTAACTGTGCACAGAACCTGCAAACTAACAATTCTGCTCAGAAAGCTGTTGCCGTTGTCACACCCTTGTCTCCAATAGAAACAGCACCTGCTAATGTCTCGGACAAATTAGCTAATGTTAAAATAAATGTAAGCTCTGTGCAACAGACAAATATTCTGCATCTTCTGGTGGCCAACACTAATCTGACGAACCAAACGGGACCACCAAATGACCCCTCAAGCAAGCCCCAAAGACCACAATCAGCAGAGTCGAGGCTGAATGATGGCCTTTGCCGCATAGTTGGAGCCAAGAGTCCAGTTTGGGCTAATGAATCAACTGACCAAAGTCTCAGTGCAAGTTTGCAGAACCCGAAATGTGTGGTCGCAGAACAAAACAAGTCTCCTCCAGTTCAAATGCAAGCTGAACCAGCTGAAACGACAAATATGAACTGTACCATCACAGAGAAGAAAACCGTTGACCCAGACACCGTTCCTTTTCTTGAATGGCCATTAGATCGTTTGAAGACCTTGATATCCGTGATTGAGCAAATGGAAAATGGGGATCACAAGAACATCCACAGAACTGATCCTGGGAAGGAGATCTTGAAGCTTTACTGGAACGGAGATTCTAGCAAGTTTACTGAAGCTGCAGAAAGTGGCATATATCTGAGCATAATGGAAGAGGTTTATATTTGCTCTCCGATGAATGAGCCTGTGATATTGAGGCAAATTGTAAACGAGGCACGTAGCAAAGTCATCAAGGATTTTCACGTTTTAAAGCACAATGAAGTGCCACCGAAGATGACGTACACGTCGTCCTGGTTGAATCTTAATGAAAACGTTGATGACATCGACAAGGAATGTGGTTATTCTTGGTTCTATAAGTCTTTTCAAAATTTCCCCGAACATGATGCACAAAACTTGACAAGTGAAGCACCAAGCAAATTGCAAGAAGTCACTGAAAAGCCATCATTGATTAGGACTAAACTATTACCGTCGGGGGTAGAAGACAAAGTACCAGCAGACAATCCAACATCAAACAAGAAGAGTCTACACGAAAACGGGCCCGTTTCATTTAATGGACAATCTCTACCTGTGACTAACATCAACTGCTCACCGAAGTATAATTGTCAGGTAAACAACAGTCAAACCGTTATTACAAATTCTCTGGAGGCCATGGTGGATTTGGCTGGAAAGTCAAGTTTGGATGACCAAAGTGGAACCAAGAGTGTTGTGACGCCCAAATCAGCTAGCCAAAATGTCTATACAAACTCACCAAACCTCTTTCACGTGGTTGCAGAACAACAGGAGATTGTGTCATCTTCTGAAATGCAAGTTGGATCCAGTCAAAAAATGCTTAACGATGACTCTGCCATCCTTGGTAAGAATGTAAGATGTGAGACCATGCCAAAACCTAGTCAAGAACCTCAAACTTTGTTGAACCCACCCCAAGAACTTGACGCAGCATTAACAGAAACTATTAACAGACAAATGCCAGTGGAGACGGCTAAATATTCAGCATCCAGAATTCTATCATTAATATCAGCCCAGTGTAAATCATTTTCAGCTGAATGTAATCAGATTACAGACAAAGTACAACAAGAAAAACAAATCTCCTTGAATAAAAACATCTACAAGGAGATTTATGATGAATCTGCTCCCTCGAATGCTCTGGCTCCACCATTGATTGAAAATGTCCCTCTAAAGCTTAATGAACAACCACCAAATGCGGTTAATCCACTAATGAGCATGAGAAATCTGGTGAGGACACTGGAAAGACGAAATGTTTTATTGAAGTATAAAAAATCATTTGAAAAACATGGTGGTTTGAAAAAGCATAAAAAATCATTTAGACTGGACGACAGTTTTGGTAAGAGTGTTGGAGCCCAAAGTCCCATGTTGATAGATGAATCGTCCTGCCAAAGTGACTGCACAATCAAAGCATCGATGCCTAGTCCTGTGGTTGAAAACCAGGAGATTGTTCCATTAAGCCAAACGCAAAATGAATCCATGACGAATGAACGTCAAGAACCTTCTGTACAAGTTAATGAGAAGTTTGTTGAGGTGGATGCTTCAGCTTCTATTAAGATTAAGGTTCTCCCTCACAAAGTGGCTAAGAAATGGTTTGATGGTCAGTTAGTGCAAGAGAATGACACTGCTGCATCACCAGTTTGTCAATCCAAGGAAGTACGTCCACCGAACCCCAAAACAGATCTGGCTAGGGCTGTAGAAAAACATCAACAACAAACTGGAAAACATGACATTTTCAAAAACAAGCATCAAACCTCAACTGCAACCACAAGGCTCGATGAGCATTATTGTAATGGAGCCAAAAGTCCAGTTTTTACAGATGGATCAGACTACTCGGCTTGCAACGCAGGTCCACCAACACTTCAACCTGTGCCTTCAGAACTATCTCAAGTGCAATCAGATGAAGAAATGCCGGAAATCGATCGTGTACCCACAGATAAGAATGTGAGATGTGACACTGATCTGAAACCTGGTCAAGAATTTCCTGTGGAAACAAGTGAAGAGGAGACTGGTGGGTTGGACACTTCAGTTTGTCTTAAGATTAATGTTCTCCCTCATGAAGTGGCTATGCAATACTTTGCGAATCAGATTATGGAAGATAAAGGCATTGCTGTACCACCAGAGATGATGCAAAAGGCCTGTTTGTTAATTTCACCCACAGACACCGTATCAACAAAAAAACAAACAAACATGTGGAGGTTGGAAGGAACTGATGGAGCCAGAAGTCCAGTGTTGACTGAAGGATCGGCAGGCGTACGTATTTGTGCAAGTCCACCAAAACTTGATCCCGTTACTAAAGAATCAATACAAGTGCAAAACGAATCCATTGAAGAAATGCCTGAAATTGACTGTATGCTCACAGATGAGAGCATGAGCTGCGAGACTGATCTGAAAACTAATGAAGAACTTCCTGGCAACATCAGTGAAGAGGAGACGGCGACTACTGATGGCTTAGTCTCTATTAAGATCAATGTTCTCCCACACGAAATGGCTCAGCTATGGTTTGCTGGCGAGACTGAAGACAAGAACTTGCAGAATGACACTACAGTTCATGATTCCACTGAGGACCAGGTGAAAGTTCTTGAGCTTAAGTCTGAAAAAAACGTGCTCCTAGAAGATGTGAAGTCAGAAGGGAAGAAATATCCAGGTTCTAGTGGGGAATCGTTGGACTCTTACTGTTGTCTTGCTAAGTGGTTTCAAACTTTAGAATATGGAAATGGCTCATTGTGCATGTGCCAGATAAAAGCAGAGTTAAAAGTGAAGGAGACTAAAATTGAGGCCCACGGCACAAGTTCTAAAGTGCAGGCTGAAAAAGACAGTCCACGTGAATTTGAACATGTGGCAATGGATGGTGCTGCTCATGAAAAAACTGATGATTCTGAGGGCGAAAACCCATTGCTGCATGAGCCTAGTACAGATAAGACCACGATTGTGAAGGACATATCAAGTTCTGAAGAGGTCTCTAAGGCGGAGACTGAAACATCAGAGCAGAAAGGAAATGAATCGCCCACAGAATGTGCAACAAATATGACTACTATGAATGATATTGAGCAAGACGCCCCAGCTCCTGATTTGAAGACCAACACAGTATGTCTTGCACTGTTTGGGTCGTCTTCTGAAAAAGGAAGGCAACTAAAGCTAACTAAAAGATGCAAAGAGACTTCAAGTTTTGAAGAACCGCCAAAAACTCTTCAAGTAACTATAAGCTCTCACCTGAAGGATAAAAACAAGAGCGAGTCAAAGAAGCGCAAATGTGTGGAATCAGAAGATGAAGATGCTGCTGACAGGAGAAAGCGAATACAAAGAGCATCTGTGCCAAATCCAGTTCAGCGTAAATCCTTCCCCCCGCATCCCGTTTCTAGACTCAGCAAAAATGGATTTTTATTTAACTCAGTCAGACAACTGCTCGGTCGAAGTTGTAATGTGAAGAGTGAAGTCCATCTGGCTGAAGGAAATAAGCGGAAGAGATTGCATAAGCATACAACGCAACAAATATCAATGAATAAATATATCGTTAGAGGGAAGACCGTGCCATCCAAATTATTGCATTCACCCGAGAATGTGAAGAAGAGTAAATATGAGTTGGGGAACCCTGCTTTGATGCCATTGGATAAGGGTCCTGGCTTGGAGTTCAAAGTACTGCCAGAAACCTTTAACTTTGAAGATGGAGCTGGACTTCAAGCCGACTCATCACAGATAATCCAAAACGGTAACTTTTGAAAATATATATCATTCTTTATGCTGTACCTAATGTATGCTTATAAATTCTTGTTGTTTTTTTCTTAAGAGAGATCAGGCCCAGAAGAAAAAACTGAAAGGGTGGAAACCAGCTATGTGCCAACCCAAGGTACTGGTCACAAGGTTCATGTTGTCGATTCGAAATGTAACATTTGTATTAGCCTCCTATAAAGTAAATGCACCACTTTTGAATTCTGACGAATGAACTAAATTTTACCACTCATTTAAAATGGCTTTGTGCTTGACTCTCTTTAGGTGTCTGGAGTTTAAGTCCCTTGAAGAAAAAGTGCACTGAACCCATTCAGGACTCTGACGTCTCAGGTTCATGTAGCCTCTTTCAAGAGTTCAAAAAGAAATATCAAGAAAAGAAGGACATTGTTTCCAAGCAGAACTTGATTTCCATTTTTGATTAAAATGAAAGCAAATGGGCTTATTTTGTCATGCGTTTACTTCCTGCGAATGATAAACCTCAACAGGTACAGGCTGCAAGTTACATTTTTACTGTTTACTTGAACTTTATTATCTGTTTTGTATTATAAATGCACAATTTGCACTCCGATCAACAGCTGCTATTCATTATTTGTGTTCCAGGTCCATACATTTAAGTACATTTCCTTTTTTAATTATTATTATTTTTTCTATGTATATTGTGTTTTTATTTGGATTCCACTGGTTTGTAAAAAAACTGACAATCTATTTTTGTACGATTTTTATAAGACCTTTTTTAATAAACATTTGGTTACAAATACATTTAATTTTGCTCCTGTTTTTCCTGTTCTTCTTTATTTTAAGGTCAGCAATAAAACAAGTGAACAAATAATTTTAATACTAGCAATATATGAGAACTTTTGTGTTGAGGTGTGTAAATTTTAATTATTTCAAAAAACACCTTTGGTAAGAGACTAGAAAGATTCCCAGATGCAACATTACAAATTAGTAAATATAAGACTAGTGCAATATTTATTTTGAGGCTGTGGAGTTTTATACTGGTTTTGTAGATCGCCTTTACACAGTGAGAGCAAAAACAGACATTAAAACAACTCAAAATAGTAAAGACGTGTAAGAAGAATGCCTAAAAACAAACTAATTTAAAACTGGAATCTGGAACGTTTATGTGTGTCGCTTACGAATGACGCAACACTACACCTCAGACCCGCCCACTATGATACTAGCGAAGGACAGAAAAACAAAACAATGTGACAACGAAGAAGCTAACGATGTGATCACATTAGAAAACACAATGAACGAACATTACAACTGATATCTACTCAGTAAGGCATAAAAAGGTGTATAGACAGCAGTGAAAACGACAAACTCATGGCAACCATAGATTCCCTTATGAGCTTGTGAGTAAAATCATTTTTATTGAGCATTAACACTAATGACAGTATCAAATCTGTTCATGAATTCCAGTTCTTTTGGGTGTTTTCTCCTCACGCAGGTGCGCTTTTAGCGTTGCTCAGCGCGCTGAGAGGTATGAGGAGATCAGGATGTTGCCTGCTGCAGTTAAAGACAGATTATTGCGAATAATGATGTCTTACGGGACGGTCACCGACTCCAACATCAGTCAGGTAACGCGCCCCCGTTACAAGAGTATTGCTGGTGATTATATATTGCGAACGTGAATCACGTGCGTGTTTGTGTTTCAGCTCGTGCACAACGGAACTCACACACTGGATCTGCAAAACTGCAAGGTGTCAGACTCTGCGCTTCAACAAATCCACTGCCTAAAGCTGAGGACGATCCTGTTAAGAGGCTGTGCAGACATCACCTCTGAGGGTATTCTTTGCACAAATCAGTGCTGTTTATGGGGGTTCATTTGGGATATAAAGGCATTACCTGGTGAATTAACTAGTGTTGTTATAACTGTAACTAAAACTGTTTTTTGGGGATAAACCTATAACAACAACAACAACAAAATACATATACATGCTATATTAAAATTTAAATAGTAATAAAATAATACCGAAATTAACTAAATCAAACGTCAGTTATTAATAAATTAATTTAGAAATGTCTAAATTGATATAAGGGTAAATAATAACAGTGTCCCCATGGTTAATCTTGAAAATTGTAAGAATTTAAACGAGGTCTCGAGTTATTCCTCTCAGTCTACAGTCATTCCCCACTGTGAAAGCAGAAGCAAGAGATTCTGATCATCAATGAAAAGACATCAATCATAAGCGAGATCTCGGGGGAGAAGAAGAAACCAATACAAGTATAGCAGCAAATAAATGTTCTGACAACCCCAGATTAGAAGGGGAAAGGTCCTCCTTTATATAATACAATCTGGGTGCGGTTCAGGCATACATGGAACCATACATAGGCATGTTTTGATACACACAGTATATAGTCTGAGCACACACACATACATATTTTGCACAAAGATAATGTCTTTAAAGAGAGTCGGCATTCAACAAAAATATATTTTAAAAAGAGGAAGTGAAACACTTCTAAATAGATGACACTTGCCAGCTTCGCACATACAGGACATATTTCAAAAGGTAAGAGGCACACTGTGCAAACACAAACATATGATATCTGACTCCAACAAAAATATTATGGGATTGATGATAAATATGATCAATTGTTAATGGTTGTTCTCTACTGGTTAATTGCTTCCACAAGAAAAGTTTTTATATTGATAAAAACATGTAGAACTTATACATTTTATAACTTCTTAAAATCTGATAAGAAAACAGATGTCTGAAGTATGTGATGGTTAGACGTGCAGAATATTTAAATTACTTCACAAGCACAATGTTTGAGCATCATGCGCTCTTGCTATCAGACAGTGGTTTCCAAGGGCCGGAGGGTGTTAGTTTTTCTTGAAACTCTTAGCAGCTGTTTCCAATCACCTCTAAAAAAACCTGGTGTTGGCCAGATTTTTAAGCACACTAACCCAAAGTACAAAGGTATAGAAACACTCCCAGTTGTCCTTAAATTATGCTGACATATATACGTTTGGTATGCAGGACTACAAGATATACACTGATATTCACATAATACATAACCATGGGATTTATGCATAAAATATAACTTATAAGACCTAACTCATAACAGATATTCTTCTAAAAGGTTAAAGCATTAGGTTATATATGAATATGCAAATTATTGACTGCCAATCCATCTTATATGTGCAGTATATATGTATTATATATATGTAAAGACATGAAATATTAGACAAATAGTAAATCTTTTGAAAATATTTACATGCATATATTTATATTTTTAACATATTTAAAACAGATATTTTTCATGAATATATAAGCGCATGTGTTTGTATTTATATATGCATAATATACACAGTACCTATTTTGTAAACAGAAACTTGTTTTGGATGCTATTATTCACTGTTAATTGTTTGACAGCACTAATTATTATTAATAATAAATATTTAGAAATAATCCTGTAATTAATCCTCAATAATATTCATGCTAATAATAATAATTAATAATTGTATTTTTTGTTTAATAATAATAGTAATAAGAATGAAACTTTTTTTATTAAATCATAATCAACTAGAAAATGTTACTAATAATTGGATATACATTTTCCTAAACAAGCTAAATACATGTACATTTAGTATTTTAATAACTACATGAACAAAGATTTTTTATTGCATTAAATTCATCAAAAATGACAAAAAATATTAAGCAGCACAACTGTCAACACTAATAATGTTTAAATATTTATAGAGTACCAAATCAGCATATTAGAATAATTTCTAAAGGACTGAGAACAGTTATTGTAATAGTATCCCACAGTATTTTACTGTATCTTTGACCAAATATAGCCTTGCTGAACCTCCATAAGAGACTTTTCAGACTGACTTTCAGCAAATCTTTGGTAGAGATAATCTTTATTATCGATTTTCCCATTATCTTGGAATGTAACACACAAACTGAGTCAAACTGCAATCTTATTATTCAAATGAAATTGCTAAAGACCTCAATCTTTGCTATATTTCTCTTTCCCTCAGGTCTAGAGGTGCTGGCGTCCCGGTGCCCTTATCTCCAGGTGGTTGATCTCACGGGCTGCACGGCTGTGACAGACTCAGGGGTTCAGGCTCTGGCGCGACACTGCAAATGTTTGGAAGTGATTTCCCTCCGTGGCTGCGCTGCTCTCAGCGACAGAGCCCTGCTGGAGCTGGGAGAGAACTGCAGGATGCTGCACAGCATTTACTTCTCTGGCACAGAGGTCATTTACACTGTTGTCGCCCTTGTTTTGGCACTACTCAAGTCGAACGTCTGGAATAATTTAAAATGTTAAAAAACAAACTGTTTCTAAATCAGCATATTAGAATGATTTCTGAAGGATCATGTGAGTAATGATGCTCAACATTCAGTTTGGCATCACTGAAAAAGTACGTCATTTCTGTTTTATTGTATTTTTTTGATCAAACAAATGCCACCTTGATGAGCATTAGAGTGTTATTTCAAATTAGAGTCTTAATTATTCCAAACTTTTGATTGCTGCTGTATATATCAAACTCATAGTGCTGCTCTAAATCCTTTTGACCAAATACTCACGTCTTGTTCATCATACTATTTAAAGGTAACTGATCAAGGGGTCTTTGGCCTCGCAACTGGAGTCTGTTCACACAGCCTTAAGGTAATGCAAACCGATTTAAAAAATGTCATTAA
This sequence comes from Enteromius anoplus, assembly GCA_032359395.1. Classification (NCBI taxonomy): domain Eukaryota; kingdom Metazoa; phylum Chordata; class Actinopteri; order Cypriniformes; family Cyprinidae; genus Enteromius; species Enteromius anoplus. The sequence continues at coordinate 9,112,394 of JAUMHG010000079.1, read as the reverse complement.
TATTGTATTATTATTTTCAATGAATCTTTTCCTGTTACAGGAGTTACAGATGATAAGATGTCGCAATTTGACTGATGCGGCTGTGACTGCTGTTCTTGCAAACTGCGCCAACATCCGAATTTTCAATTTCCACGGGTGTCCCCTGATTACAGGTAGTCACATGGTCCCTGACATCAAATGAAATGTATATTTTGTTGTCCAGGAATTATGTTTCACTGCATCTATCTGTCTCTTTTAGATAAATCAAGGGAGGCACTCCAAAACTTCATTGGTCCCAACAAGATCCAACAAGTGTCTTGGACTGTGTACTGATATGACTTATCTACTGTACATCCACTACTGCACTTCAGCTTAATTGTCGTAAATGTAATGCACTCAACAAAGAAGATATGCATAATCCTTGTCAAATTTATAAAATTGTCAATGTTTGATGGAACAAATGCTACAAATCAATGCATTTTTACAGCATTTGCATTGTAATTTAATTGCATTGTAATGTTATTTATTATTTAATAATATATTTATGTAAAATTGTTTTGTTTACCTACTTTTCATTTGTACTGTACTATAATACATAATAAATAAAAATATATGTATGAAATAACAGTAATCTGCTGCAGAATATGTTACACTGAACATGTTTTCTTACAGCTAATACCATAAGATGTGTGTGTATATATATATATATATATATAGGTAGTTTACGTGTCCTATAATGCGACAGAAAAGTAAATAAAGATATAATTTCTTACATTTTTGCTGTCACATCATAGGTCACAGTCCAATTTTTTTCTGTCAACTACCCATATATATATATATATATTGCTGTCTAAACATAAATCACGAATTCAAAATAATATATTAAAAACTAAAATAATTTTTTGTTTACATAATATATGTGTAGTGTATATTTATTATGTGTATATAAACACATACAGCATATATTTAGAAAATATTTACCTTATTTATATTCAGATAAATTCTATCATATATAAATATATTTAATATATTACATATTTTTCCTAAATATATAAATGCGTGTGTATTTATATACACATAATAAATATACACAGTACACAGACACATTATTACATAAACTAAAACTTGGTGGAAATTATGAATGCGATTAATCACAATTAATTGTTTGACAGCATATATTTAGTTGCATTTTCTTGAGTGATGTTTTATTGACATCCATACTATACTTACACATGAACGCTTCAACTGTTATAGATCAGGTTTGTAATCGTAGCGCCACACTGTGCTATTTGTAAGCCCATAGTTCTCCTCTTTGACTGAGTCAGGCAGCTCAAAGTGAGCCCGTTTACGTAATAATTTTCTGATGTCATGGCTTTCAAACTGAGCCCGTCCCGGGTCACCAATAAGCACTTGTGTTCCATGTGTGGTGATGCATGTCTGAAGCCACTTGTGCAGACGATCAGCCAGATCTTCATCATAAAACATGTCTCCAAGAAGAATGAGGTCCCAGTCATCAGGTTTTGAGCAGATCATGTCATCTGTCACACAAGGTAAAGGGTCCAGTTTGTTCAATTCACAGTTCATTTTTGTGGCAACGGCAGCAACTGCAATAATAAAACAAAGCACTTTATTTAATATTATGTGGTGTAACCAACATGAAATCAATTTTATTTTACATTTTCATTTTAGTTCATGCTTAAGTCGATTGGTTGAAATTTTGGTAGTCAAAGAGTTTTATAAATAAAAATATGTATAGCTTTTATTTGATTTCATTTAACATTTATTCGTTTATTTTAACATTTTTTCATGGGTTTAGTTTTAGTTAACTATTATAACCATTATAATTGTGTAAATGTTATTATTTAAAAAATTGATTTTTGTATTTGTGTATTTGAAAATCTGGCACATCATTTATGTTTGTTCAAAAGAAAAATATATAATCCAGTGAAAATTAATGGCAAAATAATGTTAGGAAATGTAAACTGATATAAAATATAGAAGTAACCATTTTAGCTGGAGAAGATACTAGTGTTTTTTTTATATATATAAATTCTGCAAGATGGTCTAATAAGGAGGTTTAGTTTACTTCACAAGTTGAATTTCACAAACTACAGTTGTTTTATTATTTTAGTGTTGAGGTGCAGCAGGAACCTCTGCAGAAGCCTCACTTGGATCAATGTCATTGGCAAGAACATGGGAGGCTCCAGTGAGTTTGGCAGCAATGGCTGATGCTCCACAACCACAGCCGAGATCCAACACCTTTCTGCCTTCTGACACCTCGGGCTTATTCAACAGATACCTGAGAAAACAGTCCACTCAGAGCTGCAATATTACTAACGTAAACAGACTGAGCGTATACCGTAACTAACCTAAAATCTACCGTAGCGTTTATTATGGTTAGTGATTTGTTACCTAGCCAGCGCCTGTCCACCGGGCCAGTATATTGCCCAGTACGGATCAGGAAAAGGCCACAATTCAGGTCTCTCCGTCCAGAACCGGCAGGTGGGAGTGAAGAGTCTTAAAGAGATCTCCGGGGTTAAACTTCCGGAGCTCACTATTTCCGTGTTGTCTATAATGAAGTTCTTTATATCATCCTCTGAGCTGCTTCTCACGTATCGACGCATTAAACAGCACGTTCCTCTTTTAAATCCGTTTACAGTGTCCCGACCGCGGCAGCACAGGATTACGCTGTACATGTCTGCAGCGTTTAAAAGAGTCAAATGCCGTCTTGTTCCTTCTGTTTACGTTTATTCCACATGTCCGTCGCGCCTGCGCAGTCAGGCTTGGCACGTGCGATGAAGCGCCGAAACATTGGATCTCGGATAAGTTTAAAAAATGTGTAGATATTTTCTATAAGACAAAACAAAACAAAACAAAAACAAAAGACGCTCTACGAGTTAATATGAAATATTTAAAAAGCCACAGATTATACTAATGATTTATAATTCATGTTATTTTATTTTTTTATGGCACTTACACTAAATAAAATATTTGCAATAGGGTTTTAACATCTATTTCATTCATATTTTCTATTTACACACTTTTGACCAGCAGGCGTCACTAGTGATTCGAGCGCTTCGAAACAGTGAATCATTTTTGCCAAGCAGTGGTTCAATTGATTCGAAGCTTCGAAAAGATTCGTTTCTCCCATCACCAACGTATACAACGTCATGACGTTAATCTCACCAATCAGAGCGCTCAACTGAAAATAGACGCTAACATTTTTAATCTTTGATTTTTAACTTTGTATATTTAAATACAATAACAAGGGAACACATACAACAAACAGCCTATCACTAACCAATAACAAAAGTAACAGTAAAGGATGCTATATTTTCCAGTAATGACTGCTAACGTTAAACTCCTTTGGATCATGTTAGCATGGCAAGAACATTTAACATGTACTCGTTAACATGAATAAAATGAAATCAAAGAACAAAATAATTAATTTATTGTTAGTACTATTTCACACAAATAAAGGTATTACTATGGTAATTTAATATTTGATCATATTCATATGGGGTTGTAGGCTACAAGAAATGCATTTTTGAAGGTGTATTTTAAATCTGTACCGAAACTGATTTGTTTTAAATCATTTAAAATAATGAGAACAATATATAGCCTATGTACACATGTACACTCACACAAAAAAAGGTAAATAAGATTATTTTATTGCTTTTGACTGGTTACGTTGTTCTGGTAGTACATGTTAAATGCTATATTAATTAAATATGGTTTTACTATAATGTATTTTAAACCAAGGTATTTCCATGATTTGTACATGCAGTCATTTTAAATAACATTAAAAATAATTAAAATATTGTCAAGTTTAAAAAAAATATATAATTACTTTAATAATGTTTGGAAGAAAAAAAGATCATAATAAAAAAAAAATTATTTTGCATTAATAACAATATATTCCATTGTTGTTATTGACTGGTTACAGTGTTCTGGGAGATACATGTTAAATCTTTGTAATTATACCTTCCAGGAATAGTCCCATTAGCTCACAAAATGATTATTCCGTGAAGATGTGGGCTGCGTCCTGTATATGACAGTCACCATAGATACCTGCTGCCAAGGCTTCTCTTTCAACAGCACTGCCTGCTCAATAAGGAAACTGAGTGCGTGTCAAGTACAGAGTGAGTGTGAAATCAAAACAAAAGGAGGAAAAACAACCATCACCAAGGATACAAAAGGTACATTATATTGTTTTGCTGATTATGTACTTGCAAATTAATAATTGACAGTTTAAATGACAAATTGATCTCTATTAATTGTACTAAAGCATATTATAAAAGAGCAAATGCTACAAAGCCTCCTCTGCCACAGATACTGCTTGCCTGTCAAGTAACTAAGTAAAAAACAAAAACAAATAAACATAAGACATTGTTTCCATTATGTTGTGCCACTCTGGCGTGCTAGGTTCAAACTGTCGGGTTCGTGTGAAATAGTTTTGTATAAGGGCAGGACATTCCTCAGTTCAGATACACTGCACAGTATCTCAAGTCACTTTTGGATATGGCCAAGTGGAGAGGAGATAGAAGAAGCCTTTCACCTTCAGGATTCTGGAGTGAAAAGGAATGGGAAGCTGACCCGGGCCGTACTTATTTCTGGCGCGCTCTTAGGCCCCGAAGTTCCCACGCTCTCTCGCATCTTGACTTGTGGGATAGTAGATCTCTTCTTAAAGCTCGGGTATGTACAAAGTGAAGCTCTGATGATCAAAAAAAATAAAAATAAAAAAAAAATTTAAGGTGTAACAAATATGCTTTTTTAGAAATCTGCATGGAGTTGTGTAGGCTTATCTGGATTGACTGAGCGCTCAAAAATCAGCACCAGGTTAGTACTTTGAAGGAATAGTTCACCCCAAATTTTTTATCTCCTAAAAATCTCACTCTCAGGCCATCCAAAATGTCACAGTAATTCACAAGTAGTCCATATGAATGAGTTCAATGTCTTGAAGTGAAAAGGTGTCAGTGTTAAGGTGTAACGGGATGTTTATTCATGTCTGCGGGTTGAAGCGACCCCAATAACATGACATTTTACCCCACCGGAATGCGATTTTTACAGAGAATCCCCCTGAAGAGTGCTAGTTTTGAAAAGCAGTTGGGTGGGTTTTGCTGTGAAAACCTGGCAACCCTGCCCTGGGTGGAAGTTTCCACTAATCTACCATTAATATATATTTAACTTCAGACCAAAATACAAGCACTACATATATTAATTTCTCCAGTGAAAAAATCATTTCGTGTGAAGCATATGTGGGTGGATTTTGAGTTAGGGCAACAGAAGATTGATTTTACTGGAGGCTATTTTGTCCAGAAGCGGAGTTTTTTTTCAGTTGACATGATATTAATTGATGGACTGAAGTGGTGTGGATCACATGGATTATTGTAATGATTTTATCAGCTGTTTGGATTCTCATTCTGATCGCAGCAATTCACTCCATAGGTGAGCAAGTGTCGTAATGCCAAACTCCCCACACCACAATGATAATATCACAGAGGAAAATGATGAATTACTTTAAAAATGATTTTTTCCCCCAGCTATGAATAATAAAAACATTGACATCTCTCTAAAACAGCACTCTTGGCAGCCAGAAACACAGGGGCTCCCTGGGCATGACGAGATGGCCATCTACATCCCGTCTGGCTCCAGAAGGAGCTCCGCGATCACACTCTTCTGCTGAAGACTTTGAGCTCAGAGCCGCTCTGGAGGAAAGCAGCATGAGGAGAGCAGAGCTCATCCAAAGGCTCAGAGAGGCTCAGACAGAGCTACTGAAAACCAAAGGATCTCAGCTTCAACAAACCCAAAGCATCTCAAACGACCTGGAGATGAAGCGCAAGGTATGGCTGAAGCAGTTTGAGCTCCACAGATGCTGAATTTTACAGTTGGTTTAGTTCGGTATTGGTTTGATGGGATAGGAAAGGGATGCCAAAGTGTGCTGTTGTTTACAAAGACCCCTCATCACTGTTGACCTTCCTCCCCCACAGCAGCTGTGTGAAGCAGTGAGTGCTCTTGAACAAGACAAGGAAGCGGCAGAGCAGAGCCGCTTTGAGGAAAGCCGACGTCAAGGGGAATTACATGATAAGTGAGTTAAATAAGGAATCCATATTCTTAGTGACAAGTACATTAATGTTAGTTAAAACAACAACATGCAATATTAACTTTTTTGCAAGGATTTTATATAGTATTTCATTTATCCATACATAGGTCTACATTCAAAAGTTTAGGGTCAGTAAGATGCTTTGTATTTGAAAGTCTTTTATGTTCACCAATGCTGCATTTATTCATTTATTTGATTAAAAATTAAGTCAAGTAATCAATATTTTGAAATATTATTATGCTTTAAAATAAAGATTTTCTATTTTAAGCCTTCCTATTTTGGAGGTCACACTCATGGTCCTACCGGTCAAAAGTGACCGGACGCCTGAAATGTAACTTTT
>JAUMHG010000079.1:9039939-9051353 GCA_032359395.1 Enteromius anoplus | reverse complement strand
ATTTGGTAAAAGTAGTTTTAATAAATTTTACTGTGTAAATATTAAGAATTAAATAAAAATAAATATTTAAAAAAGGAAATAATGTGTAATTTTTAGTGTAAATAAATTTAATTTAAGAGCACATAGTAAAATTACTTTTCAGAAACTTTAATGCAAACAATCTTATGTAATTTATAATTTATTAAATGTTTTAATTATTAAGTCTATATAATAATAATATGTAAAATATTTACAAGGTGATTCGTATTTTAAAAAAATAAAATCTATAATTCCAAAATTGTTTTACTGTAAATTTGTGTTTTTAGTTTCAAGATAATATATATAGCATAGCATAACATATAATATATCTCTTAATGTTTTCCTTAAAAAAATTTAATTAGAAAACTATTATACAAAGTATAAATTACTGCAAACATTTATTATTAATAATTTAATGAATGAATGAATGACACATTTATATAGCGCTTTACTGTGTATTGCCATACACCCAAAGCGCTTTACAATCATGTGGTGGGGTCTCTCCTCAACCACCACCAGTGTGCAGCATCCAGCCACAGGACAACGGCGCCAGTCACCACACACCAGCTACAGGTGGAGGAGAGAGAGATACAGCCAATCAATGGATGGGGATTATTGGGATGCCATGATAGACGAGGACCAGTGGGAATTTGGCCAGGACACCGGGGTTACACCCCTACTCTTTACGATGAGTGTCATAGGATATTTAATGACCACAGAGAGTCAGGACCTCGGTTTAACGTCTCATCCAGAAGACGGTACTCTATTGACAGTATAGTGTCCCCATCATTATACTGGGGCATTAGGACACACACAGACCACAAGGTGAGCACCCCCTGTTGGCCTCTTTAACACCTCTACCAACAGCAACCTAGTTTTCCCAGTAGGTCTCCCATCCAGGTATTGACCAGGCTCAACCCTGCTTAGCTTCAGTGGGCAACCAGGCTTAGGCTGCAGGGTAATATGGCGGTGGCATATGTATACATTTAATGTATAAAATGATTAAAATATTGTTAACATACACTACATTGAAAGACATTAACACAATAAAATATACATGTTACAATTGTTTTTTAAATAGTACAAATTATGTACTTGTAAAAAGCTATCTAAGACATTAATAGTAATGCTATATAGTACTTTATAAATAATATTATTTCCCCCCTCCAAATTTGTACAGATTTCTTTTCTTTAGCAGTTTCTACATTGTGCACATGATCTGAAGGGTATTTATGTAAAGACTGGACACATTTCAGTGATGTTAAAGGGACGGTTTTAGATCTGCTGGTAAAACCAGGCCTTTCAAGTGCACTGCCAGCCAGACGCTCTTATTTTAGTAAGCTCCCAGAACAGATAAAACCCAACATGTTGACAATTACTGTTTCAATTACTTTATCAATCTCCATAGACGACACACACTCTTAGCCGTTATCTGCCCGACAACAGAAACCCAGCCGCAGGGCCTCTCCGGCGGATTTCTTTGGAAGTCTTACTAATTTAATTAAAGGGAAATTAGGTCTCAAAGAGGAGCACTGCAGATTGCAACGCCCACAGGGAAATGAAGTCAGAATGAAGTTTGTTTAATGGTGTGAGGAGGACTTCACTGAGAACTTTGGTTAAGGAGGCAATCTCGCGCACAAAGGGATGAGAGGATTCGCTTTTTACTTCACGTACGCTGCTGTGGAAGGATAAATTGGGCAGCAGTCAAGAGCATTTCAAAAACAAACTGTAACAGCAAGTTCCTCTGTAGCGAGAAATATGCAAGCTTGAAAACTGCCCGGGTAATTTTCTTGTTGATGAAAAATTGGAAAAGGGCTCCTTCATGCTTCACTTGCATTCTGGAGCGGTTCTCCCTCACAGCTCGGTCCGGGTGCTCTTTGAACACTTTCTGCTGAGGGTGTCAGAACCGGGCTGGAGTGAGGTGTGCTCAGGCGTGATCTACATTTGTAAGGGTCAAAGCATTCAAACGTTTTCGGGGAAAGATAATAATAACCACACTCGGCCAAAGGTAGAGAGACAGAGAGTCCAGGAAAAAAGAAGAAAGTGGATCATTTATGTCTACGTTAATGAAAGATGTGCTGAGCATTTGCACATTTCCCATCGACTGGAAGAAAACTGGTGCACTTTAGAGTAAATGATGGAGAAAAATCACATGCACGTTATCATACAAAAACGCTTTGGGAAGTCAAAACAACATTTAGCATAGGAAGAGGCCATTTAGCATGGATAATCAACAAATTAAAGCAGGCGACAATAACAAAATATCACACTGCCTTATTTTGTTATTCTAAAACAAGAACAGAGAACGAGTGTATTTTTTTTGTGACAAATACATAGGCTTTTTTTTTTTAATAAAATGAGTGTCTGATCTATATTTATTTTCAATAGGATTGTAATGCATTTACAATTGGAATGATGTGTTTACAAAATGTGTTATGATGCTTACAATGATCATTATTTTAATGGCTTTATAATTGCGCATCATAATTTTGCTTAATGCATTTTTACATGAGAGAAACAATGAATCACGTAATGTTGATTCTTTACAAGTAGCTGAAGTAAACTTAAAATACTGTATTTTTGTTACATCTTTATTTATTAATATAATAAATTATTTAATCTAAAAATACCGGCACCCTTGGTAAAAATAAACAATGAAGGGTGTGAAAATTTATCTGCATTGTTAATCTTTTGTTTTAGAAATTCACAAAAATCTAACCTTTCATTGGAAAATAAGAATTTAAAATCTGGGAAATTAAAATTGACTACAATACAATATCATTATGAAGTAAATGTTTTTCTTTCATACACATTGGCCTCAGTTAATGGCAACCTTTTATTCTGTACTTTTTAAAAACCTCACCTCACTCGTTTCTACAGGGAATCGGGTCAGAGGACTGAAATAGCAGAAGCTTGGTTACCTGCTCAGTGACACATTTTTGTGTTGTTTTTGAGGTTTGTGTTTGGATTATTGTACAGTAGGAAGATTCAAACATTGCCCATTATAAGATTCAGCGAATCAGAGTCAGTGAATTATTGATTTGTATCTGTTGGTATTTGTCACGTGTCTAAACAAGATGTCCAGGACCTCCAACTGAAATATAGACCCACAACATCAAAAACACAGCAGTATACTTCACTGTACACATGGGTTCACCAAACATGTCTTGAGTGTTTGCTGTTGAAAAGCTCATTTTTTTAGTATTTTCTCATTTTTAGTAACATTTTATGTTGATTGGAAATTCTTCAATATTTCCCTGATGGTGGAAATGGGGAATTTTCACTGCTCTAGCTCTTTTCTTAAAGCCACTTCACTAATTTGTAAAGCTCAATTGTCTTTTGTTGCACATCAGATATATATTCTTTGTTTTTTCTCATTGTAATGGATGATTTAGGGAATTCTGGCTTTGTTTCCCTCCCATATATATATATACTGGAGTGCTCAAAATTGTGAATATGAAAGCGAATATACTTCAGAGATATTTTACTCATAAGAATTTTAGGGGTGCCAATAATTGCGTCCAATGTGTATTTGAGAAAGGCATTTATTTCATCTTGACATTTCCCCCCATTTTAAATTCTTATTATCCAAAGAAAGTTTAGAAAAAATGTATTGTTTAATGAATTTATTGTATTATATACTCAAAATGATTATATAGCCTATAGATATGGATAATTGCATGTTCCTAATCACCCTGGAGTGCTCAAAACTGTGAATATGAAAGAGAATATACTTCAGAGATATTTTTTACTCATAAGAATATTATATTCACAATATATATCCCCCATATATTTAAATAAATTGTAGGTTAGTAAATAAATAAGTAAGTAACATGGAAACGGGGAGGGTAAGGGGTCTCGGAGCAGATGCGGGCCTCATGTGGATGTAGCACACTGTTATGAATTATTATGTGTTTCTGCTTCAGAGGAGAACAGAGCCGCTGGCTAAACCGAGAAGTCAAAATGTCCTCTGGGACTTCAGCGCGATGCAGCACACTATTCATTTTAGGGGTCATGACAGATAACAGGCGCACGCACACATTTTTTCAGCATTACGGGGACTTTTCACTGGCATATATTGTTAATGTAAAGTTAATTATATTTTCTAAGATATACACCATCTTAGTTTATAGAAACGTTGGCAAGTGTAGATTTTAATTAAAGACACTATTCAGTCCCCATATAAGCTGTTTTCATTGTTAGGGCTGTTATGAAGTCTTCACAACGCAGGACATTTTAGATTTACTATTATTGTGGGAGCATTTGGTCACATTTAATCCATCGCTTGTCATCATTTAATAAGGAAGTCATTCATAACATGCTAACAAGTTTATTGAAAAATTGCTGACATACAAATATAGGCCGTATGAAACCATGACCCTCCTTCAGATTCGTTTTACGCCTCAGGGCTTCTCAATCCTGGTCCTGGAAGTCCACTGTCCTGCAAAGTTTTGCTCCAACCTTGATTAATCTCACCTGCCTGTAGCTTACTAGTTATCCTGAACATCTTAATTAGCTGGTTCAGGTGCGTTTGATTAGGGTTGGAGCTAAAATTTGCAGGACCAGGATTGAGAAGCCCTGCCTTAGATTGACAAAATCAGACGTGCATTTCTCAGCTGTAACTTAATGTGTTGTTTATTGGCAGTCCTCTTCGCTTAAAGCTCTCTGAAGAGTAAATGTGTACACGATGCCTTCTAGTGCACAGCACCAAACATATTAACATTTCATGTTAAGAGGTTTAAGATCCATAACAAGTGGCGTCACAACACTCATGAAAACAAACTGAAAGAACTCATGGATATGCTGCATACACTAGTATACATACATCAAACAGTACTTAATAATGCGGAATTGATGTAAACACTTTAAAATGGCAGGTTTATATAATTATAAGCCTTTTATATTTCATTCCCAAGTTGTTTTATGCTATTATCTATTCTCTAAGGCAATAGAGACCCCCAGTGGGCAAAATAAGAATTACACTTGTTTTTTCAATTTGCCTTAAATTCGACGCTAATTAACTTAACTGCACTTCTCATGACGTAGAAAAAACGTAAAACAGCGAACATGATGTTGAGACAAAATGAGAAATAAATGACAAAAATGTTTATCAAAAAAGTTACAAAATGTCTTTCCCTTCTTTACACGTAAAGACAAACTTGACTGGAGGCTAGCATCATCAAAAACACCTAGTTTGAGGTAAATATTTCCCATATTTAGTTCATTTGTCCCCGTAAAATGTCTCAAAAGGGTCACAGTGGTGGAGCAGGTCAGTCAGGTTGATTGTTCCCCAATCGCCCGCAATATCTCTTTCTGTATCCGGACGTCCTGTGTGTTGATGTTAGCATCTCCTACCTGGCCGTCCTCGTACCTGAGGAAAGATGGACAATTGTGGGACACACTGTGAGCCAAAAGAGGCAGAATTTGTAAAAAGGCGATGTAATAAAGTGTGAAATTACTCACACAAAAAAGAAGCGTGTGCAGACGTGATCGGAAATCGGACAAACCCAAATATTTCCATGTTTCTGTAGATCTTTGGAAGTTATCACTGTTGAGAGAAACATTTCTTAATTTCAAAGGAATAGTACATAAAATGACTACATCCTTTTTTTGGTGAATGACTATGAATTTCTGGTTTGAGGGTATACATAACTAAATAACCTCATACCCTCACACAGAGCAACACAGTTCAGATTCCGACTCTGAAGAAACCTTGACTGTACGGGTCGACACTGCAAATGAAAAACAGTGCAGATCAGCGGTGATACATACTATAGAACAGGGCTGTCTAAACTCGCTCCTGAAGGGCCGGTGTCTTGCAGAGTTTAGCTCCAACTTGCCTCAACACACCTGCATGAAGATTTCTAACATACTAGTAAGAGCTTGTTTAGCTGCTTCAGGTGTGTTTAATTTATGTTGGAGCTAAACTGCAGGACACCGGCCCTCCAGGACAGAGTTTGGACAGCCCTGCTATAGAAGATGGCAAATGTACAAATTAGTGAAACGGGTGCAATCACAAACGCAAGCTTCATATAACTGCCACCAGGATGACTCACCTAGTCTGATTAACTACAGATTGCACCTGTAATACATCCATATCAGTCCAGTCTCTACAGATGGAGTTAATACCTGTAAGACAGTGTTGACCCGGTTGTAGTGCTGTACTAATTCCTCTTTAGTAGGCATGTGGTGCTGTCCCTTTCCCATTCCTGCACACAAATACAGTCTGAAGTGAAAACTAATGTAACAGTGCTATATTAATAGAAAACAAATGCTTAAGTTTCTTTATTTAGCAGTATTGATGATACTTGTATGTGTTTAATACAGAATGGTTATCCTATTCAAATATCACAGTATTTAAAAGACAGTGATTTTCAATATTTTTTTTATTAACTTCGCAAGGGGCCTCCTTTTTAGAATATGAAGGCAACTGTTTGTTTTAATACATAAAGGCCCGGTTTCACAGACAGGGCTTAGCCTAAGCCAAGATTAGGTTATAGTTTAATAAGGACATTTGACTCATTTTTATAAACATGCCTCAGAGTTACAGGATTAGTTTTGGGTTGACAAATCCAAACCGATTAAATCAGGCATTATTGGTACCATGATGAAGCTCATCAACTTTCTTTGTTAACCCAGGCTTGATCCTGAGTTAATGTAGCACGTGCACATGAAAGTGTGACATCAGCAATAAGCAGCCAATCACATGCTTTTAAACTTTCATTCACATCTTGTGAGAGAGTCAGATTCACTATCAAAGGTTAAAAGATTGAGCAATATGAGGAATTTAATCACATTTACACAGCAAGATGAAACGATCTTTTAATGAAAGAGGAAAACTTGCAAGTGAGCTGTATTATCTATGTTTATATTAATTTACAAGCCTATTACTATTAAACTAAACTGGATTGTGTAATAGATTAAGGAGATAATAATTATATAAATAATAAAGTAAATCTTTAAACAATGTTTTACTATGCTGCGTCCTTTAATTTGGAGTAAGAGAAGCTGGGGGAGTGGCTTTATTGCGTCAGACATGTCTCACCTTGCTGGAAGCTGATTGGTCAAATTTCGCTTTGAGTTCTCTAACCCAGAACATAACCTGCCCCAGAGCAGGTTAGCTGTGCAGCGCAAGTTACCATGGCAATGAACACCAATTGAAGCTGAGTTTCTTTCATGGTACCTAAAACCCAGGATTGGTGCAAACTAATCCTAAACTTACCTGGCTAGCCAGCTAATCCGGCTTCATGGTACAGGCCCCTGGTGTGAATCTTAAGACAAAACAAAGGCACTGACTTGTCTTAAGATCAGTCAGTGCAAGTTTCTTTCAGTTGAAACAGCTCAAATTTACATTTTAGACTAGGACTAGGCTTAAGCCTTGTTTGTGAAATCAGGGGAAAGACATTTATAGTGTGTGATACTGTAAAGTCATGTTGTGTAAATTACCTTAATGGCAATTAATATAAACCATCTAAAATATATTAGATTTGTCTCACAATCTAACCAGAATAATAATAATAATTACTATTCTAAGTAATTTATTTTTTTGTAATTAATTTTATGAATTAATTTATTGTGATTAATCTCAAAATCTGACCAGTTTTATTATAATTTATATTTATTGTGACTATTCATATAATCTCGGACCAGTGTTATTATGTTTTAAATGTAAATAATTTATTTATATTGTAATTAATCTGACCAATAATATGTCATAATATCAAATTCATGTTGAAAATAAATTGCTGGATTACGCATCAAATATATGAATAATTATTTTTGTAGTAAACATACTAGTTTTTACAATATATTACTTTTGTTTTTCTTTCTCTTTCATATTTTATGTGGACACCCGATGGTATTACTATTATACAACTATGGCACCCTGCCCAAAATATCTTTGTCTTCCAAAATATCTTAACCATGAATATTTAAAAAAATGTTGTAGTATATAGACGGGTCCAAAAACTCTTACCTGAGTATCCAAATGAGATGCTGGAGATGGGGCTGAGGTAGATGCCCTTCCCATAGGCCGCCCCATGCAGCTTGTGTCAAAGAAAACAAGAAGGCAGATTGGCCCAATATGCTAAGCAAAAAACTCTCTACAGTTCTTCATTTCCTACAGTAAGAGTAACTGTGGTACCTGCAGTTTCGTGTAGGAGGCGTTTACAAGTCCATTCCGTAGAATAGAGTGCCAGTTTTCAATATGAGAACCACTGAAGACAGAGAAGCAGTGATCAGCCAGTCATCATTAACCATCATGATTATAAAATCCTCTCATGTTAAACAAACCCACTGAAAAGCGAACGTGCTGCCGTGAAGTTTTCTAGCGGTGCGAAAGCGGGCCTCTTTAGCGGGAGGACTGCTGAGGAGCAGGAACTGATGAGAGGTGTGCATGAACTTCAGTTGCTGTTAGCAAAAAAAAACGGAGGAGTGAAACAGACGAAATGAAGGTTTAGTCATGCTGCTATTTGACAGATAATGTGATCAAAACGCTCCTTACCCTGCTGGAGGGGAGCTTGACAATGTGAGACCTGTTGCTGGATATAATCCTGAGAAGAACAGGAAGATTATGGGTCATTATGATAACAGGAACGTCATGAAAACTTGAGAATTCCACGAAAGGAAACCGTGTTACCCTCACCACTGCAGCAGAGGATGTGCAAGCGGGTCCAGTTTGTCCATCTGTTTCTTTATTTCAACATAAGGGCCCTGTAAAGTATGAGTTTATGCGATGTGTGTAACAGTGATATAGCTATTGTGAGTCACAGTCATAGTGCTACCAACAAATTAAAAGCATTCTTCATATCTCAAATAGTGATGCGTCTCTAAAATATGAAGCTATTTTAATAATGATTTAAAAAATGTCTATAAAAAATTGCAAACACACAAGTTTACATCTCACAAGTCATACATTTTTTCTACATCTCTTAATTCTGTTTTTGCACTTTGAATGACTCACTTGTGTTATTTCTCGGATTGATGTGATGCTGTCTAAAGCTCTCTGTAGCCGCTCGTAACTTCTTTTCTATAAGTGTCAAATAATTAAAACAAGTCATTTTAAAGAGGAAACAAGAAAATTCAAAAACTGATACTTATTCAACTGATCTAATAAAGTATCTACCTTCGGATTAAAGGCCAGCGACTTGGGGTCATGAGGGTCAACAACAGAGGGGTAAGGGTCAAAGATGATGCTTTTACGGGCAGATTCGAGTGCAGCATGACACATTGCCACCAGCAGGTCCACCACCTGTACAAAAACATAAGATATTATATAAAATACTAATCCTATAAACAATAGAAGTCTCTGGTATATCTTCATTGAGCGATATAAACGTGTGTGTGTGATACCTCAGCTCCGGTAGCTACGTCTTCTGCAGCTCCTGACATGACACCCAGAGTGTTAAAGGAGAACACGCACAGTTCTCTCGTACAAACAGCAGGCTGAACAATACACGTACACAAAAGAAACTGAGATGATAGTTTTATGAATTTACCAGTGCACTTTAATGGAGTTTTCCAAGAATCTATAATACCTTGAGCATGGAACCATTCTGAAAGACATGCTGTTCATCACAGACCACACAATAATCGTTCAGAGTAGGGATCCTCTGCTCTGAGTACTTCATAACCTAGAAGACAAAAGATGGATAATTAGTTTGTAGTATCATTACAAAGAAAGGATGCAGAGAAAGATAGATTTTTAGTTAAATGAAAGCTAAACAGCCAATCACACTAAATGCAAGGAAGAAGACTAAAGGCATGGAAAGGTGTTTCACATTTAACTCTGTTGAGGTTTACCTGTACGAGGAAGCCGTACTCCAGGGTTGGGATGCTCTTGCAGTGAATGAGAGCTTGTGAGGAGAAGAAGAGCTGAATGAGCTGCCTGGTGTTGATGTGCACGGTGGATCTCGAGCTTGGGACGGCCACAGTCTGCTGAAATAGCAATCATTTGGCATAAATTGCTCAACGTATTAAAGTGCCCCTATTATTTTTGAAAAAGAGCTTTCATGTAGTGTGTAACACAGCTCTAAGTGCATGAAAACATCCTGCAAAGTGCACTGTGTATAAAGTTACTGTGTCTCAAAAGAAAGAGTAGACTCTGAATCACTGAAACGAGTCATTTTCAAAACAAATCCCAAGAAATCCCAATGCTTTATCAGGTGTTACAGGCATGATGAAATACAAATGAGACCAATCACTGCAATTTAGCGTCACTTAAAGCCGGGGATTGGAAAAATTCATCGTTGAGTTAATTTTTTGGAAATCGTTAAGCAAGTAAGATAAATAAAAATGCACCTAAGACAATTAAAGTCCGCCTCGCAGATACAAACTGAATAAATACGGTTTTATTTTTACATTAAAGGATAGTTAACATTAAACGTCGAAAGACTAAGAATTCATTTTATAGTAGTGCTCTCATTATAACGTTATGTATATGGCAATAGTTTGTCCTACTCGCTCTATGCACGGAAGAGATAAGGGCTTTACTGCAGCGTAACTCAACCAAATCCATCTTGACAAAATTAATATAGACAATATGAACCAGCTGAAATTTTGAAATCACTTGTACCCTACTTGACCGAAAGAAATCCAGTCTTTCACACATTGCCTCAATTTGAGTCTTGTTAAAGAATTTAATTAGGGCCGGCCCTGGGCATAGGCGGAACAGGCAAGGGCCTAGGGGTGCCAAAACGAGTGAAGTTTTTTTTTTTTTTGTCAACAATTTATTTTTTAATTACAAAGAGAGAGAGATTGTCCCACAAAAAAAATAACTATTTTATTGCTCTCCCGACTCGATGCATGACCAATCTTTCCTCGTGCAGCCACTTTCACATGCATCAGTGACAATTTATCAGATATAGATTTATAATTGGGCTTATTTTAAGTTTCTATGTAAAATCGACTACACATTTCTCAGTTTAATTTGTGGTGATAACGTTAGAAAGGGCTATAGTTTAGTATAACAGCGCTGCCATCTACTGGAAATCTAACACTTTTCATTAATGAGGTTAATGGTGAATAATGAAATAACAAAAATAACAAATACTGTTACAAATGTAATATCCATTGTTATTTCAAGTTCAACCTGTCCTCCAACTTATACACCAGTATAGGTCGTTTATACAAATAAGTTGACATAGTTTAGGAGGGATGTAGCTCAGTTTGTAGATCGATGCTTTAGAAAATAAGACGGGATCTCGGGATCGAAGTAGAGGTCTGCGTGGGATCGTTTTTTTAGTCCCACGAGGTTTTATTCCGCTCCCGACCGCTCCCGCTGTATATTCAGTCTTTGTTCACCCGCAGCCCGCTAAAAATATTTTTCTACCCGACCCGACCGTTCCCGCTAAATTTAGATCTGGTTTCCAAAATCTCACATTTAAAGTGGGTACTAC
>JAUMHG010000079.1:9004037-9019478 GCA_032359395.1 Enteromius anoplus | reverse complement strand
TGGAGCAGAAGTAATTAAAGTAAGTAAAGACATTTTCCTACTGCTTTAATGAAGCTAGCTACAATTGGTTACGGTGGGTTCAGGTTTCGTCGCTACACATACGTCATCGGAATGAGTGGTCTGATTGGTTGTAGATTCGTCCAGTAGTATACAGAGGCATCTGTTGGACGAAGGTTAAGCCCGCCTCCCAGAAGGTGGGTAGTAATGTAGCTTGGCCAGACTAAAGGACTAATGAGCTTTACAGTCACGGAGGCCGGGCTACATGTTTTGTACTTTGTAATAGACAGTTTTTTTTATATAGGCCTATATATTCTCAGTCTAAACGAATACTCACCTTGTAAGGATGAAATCAATTTGTGTTTCTCTGACGTAGGTTTTTATCTTTGTGGTTGTTGGTGGAATTAGTTTTCCTTGAAGGCGAGATCACAAAAATGAGTCAGTGTGAGTGTCACAGTACAAAAACACAATTTCCCGCATTTTACACTCGCCGGTATAAAATTACACTTCCTTCATTCATGTTTCTTGATACTCTATACATTCTGTATATGTTACGCATCCGCTGGCTTTGACAGTTGCATCATATTAAGTCTTATTTAAATGTAAATCTTATACTTACATTGGCCCAGCTGGTTCGTCATCTAAGGCAGAATGGGAAGCAAAACAACAACAATTTTAGTAGGAGGCTGTAATGGTTCCAGCTGGCACAATATTCACATTATTGAATAAATGGAGTAAACTGATTGCATTAAGTAGCTAAAAACAACTCAATGCCTTATTGTCTTTCAATGTTTAAGATATTGTTGTGCAGCAGAATAACACAGAGCAAAGACTTCGTTTGCTGTGAGTAATTAAAAGGCTTGCCGTTTATAACGGAACAAGAACAGAGAAGGAACACAAACATGCAGCCCACTGAACGAAAATCAAAGATATATGCATCCAAAATAAAAGACATAAAAGCTCATGCTCATGCCAACATGACTCCAGTGAAGAAGATGAAGGTCATTTGAAGGGTAAACGGCAACAAAACAGACAGCATTCCAGTTAATAAGGCCAAACAAAAATCCCATTTCAGCCTAAATAAAAAAAAACACATATGCACGCTAAACTACACGAGATCAGTGAATATGGCCAATAATGTTAGGTTCAATCAAGCCACATGCAAGTCACTTACCACAGTGTTTTAGGTTGTGCCATTCAGAGAGAAAGAAACGTGTTAACGCAGTTAATTCTTAATTGCTTAATGATATTAACCACTCAAAGGTTTCATTTAATTATAAAATAATGGCCCAGTGATTCACAAGTAGGCTAACGCCTGCACTAAACGTGTAGATTAGAAGCTGAACCTGAATTTATACACACAACAATGTATTTTATATTTACTTCTGGACACATACACAAACAATGTACAATACTGAAACACATTTTAATCTAACAAAACGCTTAAATTCGTCGTTTCTATTCCTGACGATGAAATCTATACCGAGGATAACCACTAGGTGGCGATGCTGGACAGACAGCATCCCATTTAACGTCACTAGAGCTCAAAGACGTTAACCGATTGATAAACCAGTTCCTGTGGAAATTTCAATTGGTAATGATTAAATGTCAGAAATAGCACACATCATTGAATCCCAAAGCGAACACTACTGCTTTAAACAGTCTTTAAACATAAAAGAGTTCGTTTTTATATATAGCAAGGGCGTAAGTGAATTCACTGGCATGCAGGATACATTGCTACAGGACTGGCAGGGTCTCGTTTTCCCTCACAATGCATTGTAGTTGAGCAGCTGTTAGTGGCGTGGGACTACTTCTCCACACGCATCAATAATTCACTGCCCACTACCTACCCATACACCGACCGCAGAGTCACATTTCTCTCGAATATCAGATTAGAGTCCAGATGACCTAACACAGATGTCCTACAGGAAAAGAGGTGTGTGTGTGTGTGTGTGTGTGTGTGTGTTTGGTCTGGATGGCCTAAGACTGAATTATTGAAGTAAGAGACCAGGTCAGGATCAGATAACAGAGTGTATGGTTTTCCAATAAACAAGTCAAAGGTCTTGTGACGCAGTGGGACAAAACTAAGTAAGTGCTGTATAAGATGACAATTCTTTCACACCTGATATAATATTACATGCACTACTGTTCAAAAGTTTGGGATTGTTAGAATGTCTCTCACCAAAAAATAAATAAATAAAAACTGCAATTTGTAGTGACAGGCATAATGCATCATATACTATATATATATATATATATATATATACATACAACACAATTTAATGTTAGCTTTTATAATAATAAACATAATTTTTTTTTATGGATTAGATTAAAAAAACAAATTCCCAGAGCTAACTTCCAGAGCCATTTTTGGGAATAAAAAATGCTTAAATATTTTGTCTAAATTAAACACACACAAAAAAATGATTTAGCAAGATTTTACACTGTGGGTGTATTTATTGGGATTATATTACACAAACTGTGCTTAGGACAGTCATGTTTCTTGGACTGGCAAAACCCCCCAAAATAAAACAAATAATTCTCTTCCAATACCAATCTCTTAACGTTTGTGAAATAAATTTCAGCCTAACATCAGTAGTCTATATTTAAATTGTAACCCACCCTTTTAAACTCACCGTCTGGAACATCATCAGGCTTCTTGCGCTTCTCGTAGATGACAATGATCAGCACCAGGATGATGATCTCGGCGAGGACCCCTAGCAGGGGCCACAGGGGGGCCAGGCGGCTCCTGACACGCAGGACTGATGGCATGAAGTTGGAGCCGAGGATGTTGGTGGCGTTGCACTCGTACTCTCCGGGGTCAGAGATGATGTCTAGGTTGATGATGGACAGCTCGGTGTAGCCATCCTTGCTGCTGATGAAGAAGCGGCCAGAGGAGTTGTCAATATCCTGGTGATTGATGGAGAGGGAGGAAAACCCAGGAGAAGCGAAAGACAGGGGAAGAAAAGCCAACGATTACACGCTTGAATAGTACTTCTCATTAAAAAATATTTTCTTTGTAAGGATAAATCCAGAAGGTCACTCAAGTAACAGAAACTACAAGAGATCAGTTTTGCGTAACTGTAAATATTTTTTGGTTTTATAAAGAATATGTAAGAAGAATACATTTGATATTGTTGTTAGTGCTGTTAAACGATTAATTAATCACATTCAAAATTAAGTTTTTTGTTTACATAATACATGTGTGCTGTGTTTATTTATTATGTGTATATAAATACACAAACATGCATTGATATATTTTGAAAATATTAACATGGTATGTTTATTCACAGAATATATTTACTGTATATAATTTATACTAAATATATGTATTTACAAACAACTTTCTTCTTAAATATATACATGCATGTGTGTGTATTTATTAATAACTGATTGTTATTCATATTTCAAGATGAACAATTACTAGTCTCAGGTAACTAAGACTTACTTGATTATCCATACATGTATATATTTTTAGAAAAATCATGCTAAAATGTAAGATATTATTAGGAGATAACAACTGATATTGATATGATATTTTAGCCTCTTATACTTTTAAAATCTCCCTGATTACATTACAATCTATCAGAATTTCTTCTTACTTTATGGCCATATAAATATCATAACCAAAATTGCAGTTTTTGCTTAGTTGGAAAATTTAAGGTGTATTTTTTTCCCTTTTTTCAAGTATGAACACTCACTATATCATACTATATGACCCATAAAAACCTGATTTATCAAATATATAAAAATCTATTTTTTTTCTGAAGGTTCAATAAACTTCTTTTTTTTTTTTTACTACATATGCTTTAGGGATAAAACAACTTGAGGCTAGGCTTAATTTCTGGGTCAAACTGTCTCTTTAAAACGGCCCAACAAAAGATTCAAGATTCACTCATGTGTCAAAATGATCATACCATAATAACGCCGTTATCAAGTTTGCGCCAGCTCCACGTGGGATAAGGATAACCCACGGATTTGCAGTAGAGGACAGCTTTTTCCCCCTCATTCTTATTCTCGCTGCGCTTGTGCCCCGTGATGTCTGGTGCAGCTACGAGAGGAGAGCAGTAGGACGGTGAGACCTTCACTATCACCGCACATGTCATTGCGTAAACCTTATTAAGCACCCTGATCTTCAATCACTACTTGGACGTTTTTTCCTGTGTCATTTGCAATGTCATGTTTGTGTGGTAAATACAGCTTAAAACTAGTGGAGGATCAGGAAAATGTTAAGACAATATACCACGATGGCCCAAACGCATGGGAATAAAACATGCACTTAATTCCACAGCGATTTGATGTGCTGCCACACAAGCCGATTTAGATGAAAATGCTAAAACAATGACGTTTTCTCCTTCACATTTGTATTCATTTGCTTGATCTTTTTTTCCCAAAGAGATTTACAGTGCATTCAAGTTCAAATTTATCCCAGGAATTACTCAGGACTGTGGCTTTTCTGAAATTGGTGAAATGAGTGTGAAGTGTGCTTCAAGATCTTGTTATTAAAACAGACCAAAAAGCATACTTATAACATTAGGGATGCACCAATATTATTGTTATGTTATATTATACAATATCATTATTACTATGGTGGATAACAAGTAAATGACATTAAAATAAAAGCAAAATGAAAAAAAAAAAAAATTTATATATATATATATATTATATATATATATATATTTAAATAAAATATATTTTATTAAATATAAAGTACAAAAATAAAATACAATTTAATATCAGATTGGTATAATTTAAATTAGTGTTTGCGAGGATTCACTTCCTGTGAGTGTTCAACAAAAGCAAAACTGATCTAAATTAGTGCTGTCAAATGATTCTTCGTGATTTAAAACATTATAACAGAAATGGACATTTGAAATTGTAATAATATTCCACAATAATACTATTTTTAAACAAATAAATACAGACCTTTTCAAAGTAAAAAAAACTCACCCTAAAACTTGATGATATAAGTACTTGCTGCTGTCACTGATATATTAAATCTAATATGGGAATATCTCAAAGGAATATATGTAACATATATACACTGAATATATTGGGCCATAATGAGATGATTCACAGTCAAATCTCTAAGGCTTACTCAGTGGAAGCAACAGAGTATATTGAAGCAATAGCATCAAAAGAAGAAATATTATTCATGATATGCCATATACCCCCACAAATGCGCAAAACATTCACATGTAAATCATCTCTACATTTTCTGATTCAAGAGTCAAATAATGAATCATGACAGGAGACTTTTTAAAGGTTAATTCAGTCTAAATGACACCAAATACCTCAGTTAAGAGAAAAAGCCAGAGAAAAAGAGACAGATTTACATCCCCACCCCCTCAGACATGCAGGCCACCATCTGGTGCTTGTGAGCCGACCGCAGGATAACCAGAAAGAGGTGACCAGGACATGCTTAAACCGCATGGCACTTTACCAGCTGATGATCTCTAACACACAAACCAAACAGCCTGGGAGCTTTAAGGGCCATTATTAAACACATGATCGCTGGGAGATCCGGGCTGCGTTTTCAAGATGCACTGATTGTCAGTACAAACAAAATAAATATGTAGATATACATAACATATTGAGAAAGACCTGTAATTCAGGATTCAGAAATATATATTTAAGTCAAATGTTTGGTAAAAACGTAAACAAAAAATATTCTTTAAAATATTCATTAAAAAAGGTACTATATTGTTGTTTCATCACCATGGATATATAAATATTAAATGGAACACACACATACTCTTTTTTTATTTCTATATTTAGGATTTACATTTATAGATTCAGAAATCTAAGTCTAAGTAATATGTATATATTAATAACATCCAAAATAAACGTTTTTGTTTACATAGTAGCCTATATGTGTGTGTACTGTGTATTTGTATTGTGCTAAGAATACACATCCATGAATGGATAAATAATATTATTAATGCCTTTATATTAAATATATGTATATATGTCATAATTTATATTAATATAAATATGTACATTTATGTAAATGTTTTCAAAACATATGCTGTATGTGTGTGTATTTATATATAAATAATAAACACAGAGTAGACATATATTATGCAAACAAATATATATATATATATATATGTGTGTGTTTGTGTGTGAATGAACATATGCTGTAAAACGATTAATCCTAAAATAAAAGTTTTTGCATATATAATATATGTGTACTGTGTACATTTATTGTGTATGCATAAATACATACAAATGCATGTATATTTATTGTATATATATATATTTCTGTATGATATAATTTTTTTGGAATATATAATAAATATATATTTTCAAAATATATGCGGTATGTGTTGTGTATTTATAATAAATATACACATTACACAAAAATATACATTTATCCTTAAAGACATTTATCCATTCTTATAAGAATGTTAAAATTACGTTTGGTGTAGGTTATGTCCATACTATAGTGAGTTTTAACATTCTATAAAACATTCTATATTATCATTTCTAAGATTCCAATTAAAGGACCCCACAAGAGCATAATATTTCTGTTTTTACAATCTCTGTGGGGATATTAGGCCCCCACGAAGTAGTATAAACAAGGATGTGTGTGTCGCATTTTGTTATGGTTTTCATTTGATTTTAACTATGACCTGTTTTTGTTCCAGTTTCCCGCTCCTTGTTTGTCACTTGGTTGTCACTTTATTATTTGAATTCTATCACCCAGTGTATTTAAGTCCTGCTTTTTCATTCAGTGGTTGTCGGGTAATGTTTGTGTGTGGACACACTCTTTCATTGATTTGGCTTGACCTGAGTTTGTTTAATTAAAGAACCATTTATTCTAAGAATTCTGACCCGTTTAAACATTTTTCATCATGTTTATCTGAACTGGATTGTGACTGTTTGTGTATATGTATATTCTGAACTAAATTTGAATTTTCAAGATTTACATTTATATTTAATTCACTTAATTTAAAACACACTGCTGCATATAGCATATAAAATAACCCCTGGCTGTTCTACACAGGTGGAGCTGGGCAACAAGCTCATTGGCTGCATACGTAACATGAACAAATCAGCTTGTGCCAAGTCATTTAACGCTGTGAATATCATTAATTACGCTAATACACATCAGACTGCACCACCTAGAGTTTCATGACTGAACTATACTTGTATACAGTTATATACTAATTATCAATATTGCAAACAATTTATTCACATTAATCATGTACTGCCTGATGAACAAATCCTGGATGTCTTTCCCACTCGACTAGCCAAGCTCACATTCATGCTGTCATGGCCTTTGTGAGCATCCAAACCCCGCCCTGACTCACCATGTGACATGTGGAAGAGATAGAAAGACAAGCTGACCCCATAGACAGGTTCAAAATGTCAACACTCATCCAACCCAACTGAAAATCAGACTCCAGCGAACATTCATTCAGAGAACAATTGAGAAGTGTGTGTATTTTGAGAGGGCTTCTTACCTTTTACCTCGATAGTGGCATTTGTTGAGAGGCCCGAATCGAGTATGTACACACACATATACTCGCCCGATTCCTCTGGCCTTGGTTTCTTAATTCTGTGTAATAGATAAAGTGAAGGTAACATTTTACATACATCTTTAAAATATCTTGGCATAGTATAAAACGATCTAATGCAGGTTAAATGTTAGCAGTACTAGTGTGCCTAGTCTGATTAGATTAGGAGTCAGGCAGAGAGATTAGCAACACGTGCTGGTAGAGACAGAGCCCTCACTCAGGATTTAGAGCAATGCGAAGCTGAGTGGCATCAACAAACACTCAGCCAAGAGCCACTGAGACAATACATTTGCAAAACAAAGCCCTCAGGGGATGGATATGCTTATATTGGCATATTTTGATTTGACAGGCATATTTTGATTGCAATATAATTGACAAAAATCCAATCTATTGTTAAATAAATGTATGCTGTCTGTTGAATTCCAAGCTGTCTGTATGCATAGTGCATGATGTGACAGTCTGCTCATGAAAAATATGTTCACAATATTACAAAAAGTATATCATGTGACATGTAAATTAGTACAATAAATATGATCACGAATAAATGAGTGAAAATATAAATATGCACGCACACAAACACACACATATAGCAGCACCTACATGTATGCCATGATTTTGTCAGTGCCATTCATCTTAGGGATCTCCACCCCGTTCTTCATCCAGAAGTTCTCCTTGATTGTGTTTTGGGAAGCTGTAAGGTTGCACTGAAGCATGATTGGGATGTGGTAAACCATGGGTAGAATCATGTGATCCGTCGACTCAATTGATGGTTCTGGAAACACAGATGCATCGGTCATGGCCAGAGAAATACTACATCTCACACTGACCGAAGGCGACAGGGAACACACTCATACAAGTGTGTGTACGTGTGTAAAAATGTAATATGCTATATCCAGTGGGGTCCAAAAGCCTGAGTCCACATAAGGTCTTTTGCAGTCTTTAAGGATTTAGCATCTCTTTCATTTTAAAATAAAGAAACATTATAATATTAAATGTTTTCTAAACATCTAAGATTCTAAACACAAATCAAATACTAAATCCCTAAACATTAAATACATTATTATTACGGTCTCACCTGATATACTATTATAGTTCTATTTCATTTCAATCATTTCTTTGTGAATGTTTGTCATTTAAATGTACGTATTTAAGATTGAGCTAAAGTAAAAAGAAAATAATGATTTCTTTGCATTTTATTTTAATGTACGTCTATTATATTTCAGATAGTTTCAGATAATGTTTGTGTGTGTGTGAGATGTCCTTTTTCACATAAAACATTGACATATTATGGCTGTATGATTAAAACTTAGTTCTATATGGCATCATAGTGATCTCACCCTTCTAGACTCCCTGTATATATATACAACCCTAGGATAAAAATATACACCAGCTGACCACTAACTACACTACCTTACCAGAATCATGGATTCCTCGGAACAGAAACTGTAATAGTCATGGTCAAACCCTGAAATATCTCAATAAGGAGGACAAGGACATTTTCCACTCACTAAGGGCTTTTTGACTACAAAAATAGGTCACTGCATGGATATGTAGCAGCTACAAGGGCAAGAGTAATCTAATAGGATGGTGTTCTGACCAGTTCATACTCCTGTCATAGACTAAAACAAAAGGAGGAGAAAAAGGGAAGATCCACTACAGCAAACGCTAGCCACGGTACGACACTAAATTGAGGTAAAATGAAGGGGGCGGGTGGTTTATCTTGGCTACTCCACTAGCGGGGACAGTGTAACTCACTCTGCAACACGGTAACTGTAGCCTGGGCTCGTATCCAGGTAGTGGATGGATTCTGGCGCAAATCGTTACGCCGTGGGTCGTTACTGGCCCTGCACTCGTAAATCCCAGAGTCCTCGATGTTGACGCGAGTGATGGCTAACACGCTCACACCATTGACGCCGTACGCCGTGTTGATGGACACGCGTTGTCTGCGCGCTCCATCCCACAGCTGGAAGAAACTGTCAGCTCTGTTCACCTCCGCGTACCACCACTGGATCTCAGGTGTGGGCTTCCCCACAACATCACAGTACAGCTCAAACGTGTCGCCCGTCAGCTTGGTCTCAGAGAGGGGCGACTTCACAAACCCCGCTGAGGGGCGGCACAGAGGCGGGAAAACAGGGAAACACCAAAAATAAAGACATGGGAGGGTGGAAAAAAGAAAACATAAAAGATTCAAACTCAAAGCACGAACCAAAAATGAAACAAGAAACGCATAATTGCCCAATTGACCAATGGGAAAATAAAAGTGTGAATTATATGTTTGGCACCATACTGATTTTGTTAGTGATATTATGTGCGTATGCAATTCTCTTAATTTAGTTGTTCTTTACTTAAAAAATAAGTTCTTGCAAAAAAAGTGTTATTTATTCACTTGTGTATTTTTTTTTTGTCATGTTTTTCCATCTTGAAGCACTGATTTATGGCTAACAATTAATACATGGCTTAAAGTTGCATATTATTTTATCTAAAATAACTTTTGTCTAAAATAAAATATATACATATATATAAATAAGTTTTATACATTCTGTAATATTTGTTTTCTTATTCTCACCATAGCTATTTATTCATTCAAAAATACTGTAAAACAGTAATAATATGAAAGAGTATTACAATTTAAAATGCATATTTTCTATTTTAATATTTTAGAAATTGCTGAAATTTTTAGCATCACTACTTAAATCCTCAGTTGCATAAGTTGCATAATATTTTTTTTGTAGAAACAAAGTTTTTTTTCAGGATTCTTTGATGACTAGAAAGTTCTAGTGATCACATGATTTACCATATACTGTATAATTAAATGTACAGTAAAAACTATATTCAATTTCTCACACCAGAAATGAGAGATCAGGTAAAACACGCTGCAGTGTGGGACATTGTTTTGTACCGCACATTTTTAGCAAAGTGAATACTTCATCTACTAAATTTGCATACTGTGTACAGTATACACACTACCTATTTATGCAGACTAATATGTTACAGGTTTGAAGATAATGCAATTGATTCTACAGAAAGACACAAAGTGCACAGCCTTGAACGGTGCTGTCAATATAGCACTCTGAATCAAAGCACCTCTCACTCATGTATGGTTGTGCTGATAGGCGGGCGGTTTCCGTAGAAGCATACTGCAGCAGTTGAGCCCACCACACTGCATGCATGTCTGCCGTTCCCTCAATAACCGCTGTGCAAGCTGATTGCATTCAATTGTTGCATTGATTGTTTTTGTGTGCATTTCACCATATTGTAACATAGGAACAAACGGGAGCAAAGACAAATTTATTTTTAATTTTTTCTAAATAAAGAACAAAAGAGACACAATGCATTGGGATACATTTAAAAGATTATATTTAAACAACAACAGCCACTGAAACTGAATAATGCAATTGTATGTACTCAGAGCATCGTACTGATAATAATAGTGTGTAAAAATACAAAACAAGTGTGACTACTACGCTAATCATTTATTTAGTTTAAAGGATGTATTATGGGATCAGTCAGTCAGATTTTTTGTAGCCTACTAGTAAAACAGACAAAAGATCAATAGCACACATTTTTAAAAAAGTAATACAAATTCTTTCCTTTGAGGTTATTTTACATAAATATGCAGAGAGGATTTTTAATGGTTGCAAAGTAGTATTATCATGTTAATCAGAACATACTGTACACACAGTAGCCTACTGCTGCTTATTCTGACAATGAATGCGATGGTGAAACAATTATATAAGGGCATAATGATAATAAAGCATGACCAGATATGATTTTTACATTTAAACCAACTTTCTACTAAATGGGTGAAACAGCTTATCAAATGCTGCATTCATAAACACAATAATAGAAGCATGTTTTCTTTTGACCCGATGATTAAAAAAGAGGCACGCAGTAATAAGGAGGTGAAACTAAATGATGAGCTCCTGCTCCACATCCCTGCGTGCATGAAAGGAAACTAACATAGTGCCTGACCTTCAAAACTAACAAGCTTCCAGCAGGTACTTTAAAGTCAATGCATATCACAATCCATTTCATTTACGTAATCTGATGCATTCAGGTGAAACAAAAAATAATCCATGTAAGGAACGATATATATGTACATATATATATATATATATATATATATATATAAAAAGGCAAACTATATAATTAAATAATTACTTAAAAATAGGGATGCATATATTCATTTTATATAAGTTCTATAAAAATCTAAATATAAAATAAAACATTAAAACCTAAAATCAAGCATTTTAAGATGTGCTAAAAATTGCATTTAACAATGTTATTAATTTGCAATATTATTTAATAATATTATTTAACTATATTACTATATTAATATAAAATTGTTCATATCAATTTGTCATATATTTTTATTAGTAGTATCAAATGCTTTTACTTTAAGTGAGCATCAGCAGACTGGTACTCAAATATTGATCAACTTTGTGATACTAATATACAGTGCATCCAATTTTGAAAGGTGTCTCTTTCAATCTAAGTGCATCCTAAGCGTAAGGAACTAATGGACACGTAGTTACTGTTTTTTTGTGGACAGGGCTTGTATGCTAAATACAATAAAATATAGTCACTTGCTAAAGATAAAAGCAAAAATCTTGTTAGCCTAAAGGCAGCAAGCGCTGTTGTGCTTTTATGCTTGTAACCATTTGTCCGCAAGAGATAAAAAGCATGTGAGTGAGATGAAAGGAAAAGTGTTTGGATTGATCTTCATATGAGCTTATGGCCTCTCACAAACAGGCGATGGGAAAAACAGTGGGTTGTAACAGAAAAATGGACCCCAGATCTATTCTGAGAAGGTTGCTAACAAGCAAACAGCAAAAAAACATAAATGCAAATTATAAATGTATTTATATGTATTAAAAAACACTCTTCTACTATCTTTAGTTGTTGACATTTAATATCATGCTTCCAAGCAAAGAGACACAAATATTAGAAGCTATAACCAGGCAAAGATGAAGCAAGGTGAAAGAAAATCTAATGTTAAAGAAATAGTTCACGTAAAAACTGACTTATTCTTTGGCCATCCAATAAGTAGCCCAGATGAATTAGTTTTTCATCTGAAAAGATTTAAAGAAATTTTAGCTCTACATCACTTGCTTACTAACTGATCCTCTGCTTGGGTGCTGTCAGAATGAGAGTCCAAACCGGTGATAAAAACATCATAGAGTGCTGCAATCATGATGTCAAAACGGGTTTTTCAACTTATGAGATGCAAAACAGTCATACATCAAGTTATGTTTACCACAGACCTTTTTTCACTCAAACCCCCATTATAAAAACTCACAGGAAACTCTGAAGGGAACCCGTGGTGAAGCAGTCTTCTTGAGGTTCGCCGTCACGGCTGCAGCACTCTATAATCCACAAGTAATCCTCAAGACTCTACTAGTCCATCAATTAATGTCTTGTGAAGCAAAAAGCTGGGTGTTTGTAATCCACAAATCCATCATTAAGAGGTTTTTTATTTAAAAACTTTGCTTTTGTTGCTTTTAAAGGCATATTTCACCTAAAAAATAAAATCTGTCATTATTCATGTAATTCCAAACCTTTACGACCTCTGTTCATCTTCAGAACACAAATTAAGATGCTTTTGATGCAGTCTAAGATCTTTCATAGACAGCAAGGATATTACCACAGTCTACAGTCATTTTTAGAAGCTCCGAGGATTCTTTTTGTGCAACAAAAACCAAACCAACTTTATTCAGCGATTCATCTCCTCAGTGTCACAGTATCGTGACGCAAGTGTGTGTTTTGATCTGAACATGAATAACGTATAAGCGTGGTTGACACAGAACACGCGTCATGATACTCTCCAAAATGGCACCACCAGGTTGATGCAGAGGAGACGAATTGTTGATCAAAGTAAATTTTTTTTTTGTCTATGTTTTTCTATGCTCTAAAATGATGGTTGCACCACTGGACTATTTTAATGATGTCCTCGCTATCTTGCTGGGTCTCAAACTTGTTGCGTTTCTGTCTATGGAGGCTCAGAAAGCTCTTGGACTTCATCGAAAATATCCTAACTAGTGTTCCAAAGATGAACTAAGGTCTTACGGGTTTGGAACAACATGAGGGTATGTAATTAATGACATTAATAACCAGTTGAGAACCAGCAAATCCAAGCAATCCAACTTAAACTATAATCAACATATATCAACAACATTTCAGTTTTAATTAACTAGTTCTTCCCACAGGTATTGCAAATTTCCGATGTTAGAGGGAATAATAACGATGGCAGTAATTCATAACCGGTTACGGCCAGGCTCATGTGTTACCGCTCATTAACTGAGCGCATTCATGACGTCATAATGCACCGCGGTGCTTCTCCGTTAAGACTTTAACGGGGCCGCGCGCACGGGGAGAACATTAACGCCATGCATACCGCTGCTGCATCGGCTCTATAAATAGAAACATGCAGCAGAGCGGACTGCTGCTATTTACGGCGCTGCAGAGGACCGGTGCTCAAAGCGGGTACCTGCCTCAAGCCTATCTGAAGACGTGCGCAAACGGATCACTTTGCGTCGGAGGAACAAATGGGAGAATTCCTGACTCACTAGCCGCATGCAAATCAAGCACAAGTGCGAAAACGCGCAATTCTGCATTCAGAGCGGTCCGCGTTGGATCAAGCAGGCTTGGGTTTGTGACAAGCAGCCGATGACCCAACTAAACACATCCTAATGA
This sequence comes from Enteromius anoplus, assembly GCA_032359395.1. Classification (NCBI taxonomy): domain Eukaryota; kingdom Metazoa; phylum Chordata; class Actinopteri; order Cypriniformes; family Cyprinidae; genus Enteromius; species Enteromius anoplus. The sequence continues at coordinate 9,005,265 of JAUMHG010000079.1, read as the reverse complement.
TCCTCCAATAAGGGAATCTTCCATAAAAGATATAAAAATAGACGCTCCCATCTGGGACAAATCACGAAATATTAAAATCTAACCCATTTGTGAGAATAAATGGCGAGTCGGAATTGCAATGCTTTTCGACTTTTAAACCTACACGGATACATTTACCTAAATATTTAACAGGCCACACGTAAGTGTCACCGTTCCCAGCCCGGACGTCCTTTTAGTTCTGAATATTTCTGACAGCAATGCTGAGGATTGGTGAGTTTATCCCGTGCAGTCGAGGCAATTACCTGCACATGCCGCAACCGTTTCCTTACCAAGAAAGCCTTCATAATCATCGATGAAAAGCTTCTTTAAACGCCACACATTTTTAAAGTCCTTACCGTTCTGAGCGAAGCCCGAATGCAGCATCAGGACTCCGAATAATATCCCCAGCGCGTTCCCCGCGTGAGACATTTTCTAGGTCGTCTGGCTACCTGGGTATGTGTGGAGGGATGCGGAGGAGCAGGAGGAGAAGAGGGCTGTCGAGGAGGATGTGAGTGAGAGGGAGCTGCTACAATGACGAGGCGACCCTGCTGGAGCTAGAATAGGGTCACGCAAAACGCCCGTCGCCTAGCAATAGCGAGCCGCTACACTTACATTCGGTTTAAAACGAGGCGCGTGAAGACGGTGGCGCTGTCCTCCTTAATTCATGCGATAGCCTGCCTACATCCCTGAGAGATGGACACAGTCCTCAGGTGATTCTCATATTCCTTCATAGAGGTCTTTAGAGGCTTCGTGGAGAAAATGGAGTTATTCATCATTATTTTGTCATAAAAACACAGTGTGACTGCATATAGAAGTTTCTGACCTGTATGTTAGCCTATTAAATCACATAATGTAGCCTGAATAGCTCTACCAACCTATCTGAGCTAATGTATTTCATTGTAAAATATGTTGGAACAGTACAAGTGGTATTAAATGGAAGGAAACATGATTATTTTTGAATGCTAGATGTTTAAAATATTCAAAAACTGATGGGATATTGCTCTAAACTGAGTTTTGCAACCACCTTGCTGCACTAAAACATTAATTATTTTAGTTGCTCTATAGGGAACCTTACACAAACAGTTCATTCATTCATTCATTTAACCAGCACTATAAACGCTATCACAGCCATGATGTGCCAATATTGCCATTCCCTGTCAAAACAAGCACTGTAGTTCTGTAGTAATCTGTAGTTCTCAGGATGACAGTC
>JAUMHG010000079.1:8972177-8989608 GCA_032359395.1 Enteromius anoplus | reverse complement strand
TGCAACATCTGCAAAGTACATGCTAAACAATACCTTGCATGTATACATTTACTTCTCAAAGTAAAAACATCACATTTTTTTGGATTCACTGTATTCTGAATTAAATTAACATATTGGTTTTGAACGCTGTTTATGAGGAACAAAAAGAAAAATGACAAAAAGTGAAACCCTGAAAGCTGAATACTTCTGAGAAGTTTTGGAAAGTTACTTGTAACTAATATTGTTACTAATATAGAAGCAGAAAAAAAAGAAGATATTACATAATGAACCAAGAGCAGAATCTAAATATGAAATCTGGTCTGTGGACTAACAATTAAAACATTGCCAGACCAAATCCTATTTTTGAGATAATTAAGTGATGATAACATCTCAAACCTTACCTGACAACCTTGAAATTCACCTCAGCAAAGTGTAGCGTCCAAAACATTTAATGCGTTTATCGAGCAATGTTTATGACTTTTTCATGCGCATTCAGGCAAAAAGGTTCCTTTAAATGAATGAGCACAGCAAAAGCCTATCAGGTTTCTTTAGGCAGGGTAGTTAAATAATGCCACGATAATAGCAGTCAAACATCTTTGGACCCTGTTTTGAAACTATGATTTCCTATAATTAGGCAAACATCATGAATACATGACAGAATAGGTAACAAGTAACTGAATGTCTGTCCAAATATGGGCTATATGACATATTTCACAAGACCTTGTAACGGTGGCGACCTCAAAGTTAAACCAAACTAATAGAGTTTAATTTATTATTTACAGTGTTCAGGCGCCAGACAAGACAAAGTCTGTCAAGCCAAAATATTTATAGTGAATTTTATTAAAGAATTATTTATTTTAGTCCTCAAATCAGCTCAAAGAATAAACTAAGCCACCATGACACAATGTCTATCACGGATAAGTCAGAGGCGTTCGGATCCAAGTGCATAAAGTTTATTTGAGGTCGACAGATCAGGGTCAAAACAACAGCTAATGGAATCACGAAGATGAGGCAACAGACAAAGTCGAGGTACACAGGCAGATGGTCGAAAAGGCAGGCAGCGAACATACGAGAAATGAGGGAAAAACAAAGATCCGAACACGGATGGGCAAACAAAGGAGAAACGCTCTGGCAATACAAATAGACCAGTATTTATACAGGTAATAATTAGACAGTGATTGAACCTAACACGAAACAGCTGTGGAGAAGAGGTGCATTCTGGGGAATGGAGAGCAGTTGCCGGCAAAGCATGTGTCAAAGTGTCACATGTATCACACAATAAGAATTTACCCACTCAACACAGTAAATTTCTAAATCAAAACATGAATTTTATTTAGAGAAAAAAAAAAAAAAAAACAGAACGACAATATTCAGTTCCTTATCATTTATACAACTTTGGGAAAAAGAAAAAATATACAGCAACATGAACATGATTAGACAATGGTATTGCTCTCGTTCAGTTTAGTCCTTTGACCTTCACTTCCGTTTTTCCTCCTTATATATCTGCATCCTTTACTCCCTTCTGATTGAGGCGATTCCCATTATGCCACACTCTCCCCCCCTTGAGAAGACAACCTGTGGTTGTAAATATTAAGGTAAGCAAGATTAAAATACAAGAAACTCTTCCGCTTTAGAAGATTAACTGAACATTTCGATAATTTTCTCTTTTTCTTGATTTTCTAGGAGGGAAAACACGGTTTAAGATTGCATACATGCACCGTGCGAACATCCTCACCTGTGGATTCTAGTGATATCCGATAGTTTACAGGGCCCACCTGTTTCAAAATACGGTAAGGTCCTTTCCATTTTTGAGCCAGCTTAGTTGTGGAGTGGTGTTGAGCACTGGACAGTGGATGGTTTCTCATCCACAGACGGTCCTTTTCCTTGTAAGTAACGTCTCTTTTTTTAAATTATAACTCCTGAGTTGTCTCTTTTGTGCTCTTCTACAGCATTCCATTGCTTTGGTCCGGAGTTTAGCAAGAAGATGAACTACATCATGAGATGAGCAGTCTGGCGTGAGATTTATAAATTAATATAAATAATATAAAGCTTTTTTCAGGTACAAAAAAGTACTTCTTGCCTCCCCTCATGTATCAAGATGGACTCCATTAGCATATCAAGAAAACAAAAACAAATGCTTAATTGTTTCAATAAGCATTTCATTTCTTCTGGGTTTTTATTTGACTTATGTAATTCCTTACATTCGGACACTGACTTCACTGATGCAGAAAGTCATATCAATAAGGAGGAGTTTAGATTTAAAAAAATAAAGAGTTATGAGGTAAAAAGAGCTCTCAGTTCCCTTGAGATAAATAAATCACCTGGCCCTGGTGGTGTGGAACCTTTATATTTGAAACCAAGAGCAGATATAATTACACCCGTTTTAACTTATATTTCTAATTTTTCATTAGAGTCTGGTGTCATTCCAGAAATTTGGAAATCAGCGTTTATTGTCTCTTTATTAAAGGTCGGAGATCCCACTATAGTAGACAATTATAGACCAGTTTCAAAGCTCTGTGTTTTATCAAAGATTCTTGAAAGTTTTATCTATGAGCAGTTGACATGTTACTTAAATGTGAACAATGTGATATCTGTTAATCAATCCGGGTTTTGTAAAAAAACCCAGCACCACCACAGCTGTCTTAAATGTTAGAAATGATATTGTGGGACTGATTGATAAGGGTGAGTTCTGTGCCACCCTTTTTATTGACCTGTCAAAGGCTTTAGACACAGTGGATGATGATATATTGTTGCGCAAATTAAAAAGCGTTGGTTTATCAAGCCATGTTATTCAGTGGTTTAAAAATTATTTAAGTGGAAGAACACAGTGTGTACAAGCTGAGGGCAAAGTATCATATCCATTGGAGATTGCCAAGGGTGTTCATCAGGGATTGGTACCGGGGCCTCTTTTATTTACCATTTTTATAAATAGTCTTGACTTTGATTCTTTGGACACCAACTTTCATTTTTATGCAAATGACACTGTTGTGTATTGTAGTCCTGCTACTGAGAAACAAGCATTGGATAAGCTTCAGTTTGCCTTCAATGTCATTCAATCAAGACTTTACAATTTAAAACTTGTTTTGAATGTCGATAAAACCAAGTATATGTTAATCTCGGGGTCAATAAGGAAGAAAAACAATTCTGCATGAGGTAAAAAGAGCTCTCAGTTCCCTTGAGATAAATAAATCACCTGGCCCTGGTGGTGTGGAACCTTTATATTTGAAACCAAGAGCAGATATAATTACACCCGTTTTAACTTATATTTCTAATTTTTCATTATAGTCTGGTGTCATTCCAGAAATTTGGAAATCAGTGTTTATTGTCCCTTTATTAAAGGGTAGAGATCCCACAATAGTAGACAATTATAGATCAATTTCAAAGCTCAGTGTTGTATCAAAGATTCTTGAAAGTTTTATCAGTGAGCAGTTGACATGTTACTTAAATGTGAACAATGTGATATCTGTTAATCAATCCGAGTTTCGTAAAAAACACAGCACCACCACAGCTGTCTTAAATGTTAGAAATGATATTGCGGGACTGATTGATAAGGGTGAGTTCTGTGCCACCCTTTTTATTGACCTGTCAAAGGCTTTTGACACAGTGGATGATGATATATTGTTGCACAGATTTAAAAAAGCGTTAGTTTATCAAGCCATGTTATTTAGTGGTTTAAAAATTATTTAAGTGGAAGAACACAGTGTGTACAAGCTGAGGGCAAAGTATCATATCCATTGGAGATTGCCAAGGGTGTTCATCAGGGATTGGTACCGGGGCCTCTTTTATTTACCATTTTTATAAATAGTCTTGACTTTGATTCTTTGGACACCAACTTTCATTTTAATGCAGATGACACTGTTGTGTATTGTAGTCCTGCTTCTGAGAAACAAGCATTGGATAAGCTTCAGTTAGCCTTCAATGTAATTCAATCAAGACTTTACAATTTAAAACATTTTAAACGAATGTCGATAAAACCAAGTATATGTTATTCTCAGGGTCAAAAAGGAAGAAAAACAATTCTGTCTTTCTTCATACCCTACAAGGAAAAGTTATTCAATTATCCTCCTTGGAGAAAAACGCATTGGTATTTACTTATCTACAAAGCCATCCTGTGGCTGTTGACTTTATATCTTTGCTGTCTTTTACGCAAGAGAACTGTTGAGTAAAATTCCCTGTGTTCTCAAAAATGCCTAACTTTTTCTGTTCCCTTCGTTCGGTCCAAATTAGGTAAGAGGGTTTTATGTATGCAGCTCCGTTTGACTGGAATCGACTTTAATCGAATTTAAACTTGCTTAATTTGCTGTCATTGAATCATTTTAAAATGCTTGTTTGACAAATGAAAGCTGACTCTGTGACATGTAACTGTTTTAAGTGATTTTAAACTGTTTATGTTGTGAGATTGTGTTGAACCTGATTGTACTGCTGCTCATTTTGTCCAGGACACTCCTGCAAAAAAGAGATCATTGATCTCAGAGGTTAAATAAAGGTTAACAGATTTTTACCCTGCAACACTTTGTCCATAGGGCTTTGTAGCTTCCTCCCCAAATGAAGCTCAGCAGGCGTCATTCCAATAGTTTCATGAACAGCAGAATTGATGGCAAAACAAAGTTCCTGTGAGTACTGGTCCAATTACCTGAGATCGTTGTCCACATAGGTAGAAATCATACATTTAAGTGTTTGGTTAATTCTTTCCGTCATATTTGTTTGTGGATGATATGATGTTGTTAACTTTTGTTTCACTCCCCACCTTTGACATACTGTAGTTCCTGGAACAACAATGAAACAAACTGTGCACCTCTGTTTGACAGGATGAAATTTGGTACTCCCCATCAGGTCAGACATTGGAATTCTGGTTTCTCCTGTTGGTTTGTGTAAAGGCTACAACTGGTGTGCATCCAATACAGAGCATCAGGTGCCATATTCAACTTCCCTTTACGATATTCAATGATGAAGTCAAATCTTTGAGGTCGTAATGCCCATCTGATTAAAACAACTTGTGGTTTTTGTTGAGGACATTACCAATTGTAGTGCAGAGTGATCTGTTACAACAGTGAACAGTTTGTAATCTAAATAGTGCTGCCATTTTTCAAGAGCCCAGATTACAGCCAAGCACACTTTTTCTGTGGTAGAATAATTTGCTTTTGTTTTGGTCAAGGTTCTGCTGGCATAAACAACAACCTGTTTCCTTCCCTGGTCCTTTCTTTGAGTCAACACTGCACCCAAACAAGAGTTGCTGGCATCCGTGTATACTGTGAAGGGAAGGTGCATGTCAGGAGGGCCTAGGATGGGAGGAGAGGTAAGGCAAGATTTTAGATGTTCAAATGACCTTTGACACCGCAGAGACCAATGAAACGTACAACCCATTCTCTTCAGTGCATTCAGAGGTTCAGCAATTCTGGAGAAGTTTGGAACAAACCGTTGGTACCACCCAGCTAAACCCAAAAAGCGCTGGACCTCTTTGATGTTGTATGATTGTATGGCTTCTAGTTTACTGGGGTCTGCAGAAACTCCTTTGGTATTGACGACATGTCACAGAAATGTTATTTCTGATAAACAGAAATTACGTTTTTTCAGGTTAAGTGTTAGGCCAGCTACTTCTAGCTTGTGAAGAACAGCCTGAAGGTCTGAGATATGTTGTGCAACAGAAGGTGAGTAAATAATTTTGTCATCAATATAGACAAAACAGATGTTTCTATGCAATTCTCCAAGTACACACTCCATCAGCCTCTGAAAGGTTGCAGGGGCATTCTTTAACCCAAAAGGCATTACATTGAACCGAAACAGCCCTGAGTTAGTAACGAAAGCAGTCTTTGGTTTACTTTCTTCATCCGTGCTCACTTGCCAGTATCCACTGTTGAGGTCAATAGCAAAAACTGATGCTCCAGACAGAGACTCCAAGATTTCGGTGATGTTGGGAAGAGGTATGCATCATTTTCTGTGCTGGAATTAATCTTTCAGTAATCCACACAGAACATGAGGCTTCAGTCTTTTTTGGGAACCAGGTCAACAGGGGATGCCCATACAGAATGGGACGGTTCTACTTTGCCTGCAGCCAACATCTCCTCCAGTTGTTCCTTTATGACAGCTTGCTTGGCAGGGATTGTGCAATATGGTCTCTGTTTGATCGGTTCCTGGTATGCAGTATAAATGTGATGCTCAAGAACTTTAGTATGTCCCAGACGAAGTGTGCAGACTTGCGGGTTTGTTTTCAGAATCTGGCGTAGCTGTTGCTTGACTTCAGGCACTAAGTGAGCAGCATTTACAGCAGCATCAGTTAGTGCTTTTTTTTCAAGATTGGCTGGAAATAAAGACATGATTTGTAGAGGAGGGACAGAACTCAGTAGAGAGAGACTGGAATTTTCTTTTTTTCCTTTTTTGTGTTGGGAGTAGATAACTGATACACTGGCATTTCCAAGCTGGATGGGAAATACCCTTTTGGATTGGACTTTTGATTATTTTTGATCTGCCACATTGATCTGCAGGCTGCTGGAGAAAATGAGCCTTAGCAGGAAGAACAGCAGCAAGTATGTTGAAAACTTTAAACTGAAAACTATTCTTATTTAAAACTATTCTTATTCAAAATGATTGGTATATTTACCCATCCTAATAGAATTTTAGCTTCTCCATTGGCCAGGTAGAGGGGACCATGGGTCCATGGAAGAAGACTTTGTACAATGAGTTCTTTACAAAGATTCCCATGCAGTAGGGTGTAACTTACACCTGTGTCAACAATAGCCTTCCTCTTCAAGGTGCCAATGCTTAGAGGTACAACTAATTGTTGTGGGATAGCAGGAAGTAGGGAAGTTTGCTTACCAGTTGATGTCTTTTTGGTGCAGGAAGCAGAAACACAGGGACTAGTAGGTAAACCAACCTTCTTTAAAAACTGAAAATGTGGTTTGCTTACTGTTTAAGGAATAGGGTTGACTACTTTGGAGTGATTGAGCAGACACAAAGTGAGGAAAGTGGCCAGGAGAGTGATGTCCCTTACACCTCCAACATTGCACTAAAGGAGATTTCTCCTTCTCTGCCGAATGATTAGAGATGGGTCTTTGGGGCATGGTTGTGGATTGCTTGAAACTCATTCGTCCCTCATTTTGTTGTTGCTGTTCATAATCTCTTTCAAGCTGTTGGCCTAATTTCACCAGTTCATCAACATTATTTACCCGACCACACAGCTGGCTAGTGAGCTTTAAATTCTTTAAAATCTTTTTTACCAGTTCGCTGTCAGTTAAGGTGGGTTTCAGTCTCTTGCAGAGAGCTCTGTATGTAAAAGCGAAGTCTCTTATGCTTTCCCTTTCACCTTGTGTTCTCGTTGTGATCCTTTCTGCTAGTTCATCCTCATAGTCCTCAGAAAGGAAGGCAGAAAGAAAAGATTCAAATTCATTTCATGTTTTTACAGATGATCGTGCTACTTCCCACCAGTCTCGGGCAGTGCCATAAAGGACAGAGTGGAATGTGGTCAGTATATCAACATCAATAAGAGGATGGAGTGCTAAGAAGTCTTTCCATCGGATGAGATACAGCAATGGGTCAGCATCATCTGATTGTCTACCAAAAGTAGGAAATGTGAGTTTCAGATGGTCACTCTTTATTACAGGGAGAGGCGCTGGACTAGAAACAGGGACTGCAGGTAAGTCAGCAGCAGAGGAAGGTGGTGATGATGGATCTTCCATCTGTAAACAAGCCATCTGACTTTCTAGAGTGTTGAACTTTTTCTCAATTTCAGTTTGAAGGTCTTGTACAGTTATATATAAAGTTTTGGTGGTTTGAGTACACTGAGTGAGTGTACTCCATCTGACTTTCTAGAGTGTTGAACTTATTCTCAATTTCAGTTTGAATGTCTTGTACAGTTATACATAAAGTTTTGGTGGTTTGAGTACACTGAGTGAGTGACATTTGGTCATGATTTCTCTGAAGAGTTACTAGGTAGGTTTTGATATCTTGCTGAAGCTCACCTTGAAGTTGTTCCATCATAAATCGCACCTCTGACACAAAAGTAGTTTAAACTTTATGAAGTTCAGTAGAGATGTCTATTTTCACATATTTTACAAGTTGGTCAATCTCCTCCTTAACATCCTCTTTATTTTTAGATATGCACTAGAACACATCTTTTTGGCCGTGCTCTATTCTGTCAGCAAGTTGAGCAACCAAGGTGTCATAGTGTGCAGACGTTGTTATAAGTTCTTGGGTGAGTTCACTAACAGTTTTTTCATGAGATTGCATGTGTTCAAATACTGCATCCCAATTTCCTTGGACATGGGCAGTGAGCTGATTAATTTTTCTTGCAGGAGTTGGGAGGTAGCCAGAGACCTGGGGTGACGACTGCTGAACTGAGTTGGAGTAAATCGAAAGATTAGCTGACAAGTCAAGAGAAAATCCTTAAGCCAGACACTTCGGTGACAATGTTAATTACATACTTTAAAAGAGTAATCATTTAATGTCCTCTAACAAGTCTCAATCCCAAAGCCAGGATAAAATCTTGTGTGGTAAACAACCAGCCAGAGCCATTCATGTTAACGTTTACCAAGCAAAGTACAGACACAATGGATACATTTACAGCAAACAGCATAACTTAAGACACGGAATATAAATGTTATACTTCAAAATTGAGTTTTTGCAAATTTCTATTAAAAAAAGAATCCGCAACATGTCTGCGCTTTTTCAAGTTTAAAGCGCCTTTCCCATTTCAAAGTTTGATAAATTTCCAAACTCAAATTTCCAAAACTCTCTTTAGATTATCAGAGAATTTAACATTTTATTGGTTCATAGAACATTATTTTTAGCTTTATATTTGGTGTATACAGTGGGTACGGAAAGTATTCAGACCCCCTTAAATGTTTCACTCTTTTTTATTTTGCAGCCATTTGCTAAAATCATTCAAGTTCAATTTTTCCCTTATTAATGTACACACAGCACCCCATATTGACAGAAAAGTACAGAATAGTTAACATTTCTGCAGATTTATTAAAAAAAGAAAAACTGAAATGGTCCTAAGTATTCAGACCCTTTGCTGTGACATTCATATTAAACTCAGGTGCTGTCCATTTCTTCTGATCATCTTTGAGATGGTTCTACACCTTTATTTGAGTCCAGCTGTGTTTGATTATTATGATTGGACTTGATTAGGAAAACCACACAGCTGTCTTTACGAGACCTTACAGCTCACAATGCATGTCAGAGCAAATGAGAATCACAAGGTCAAAGGAACTGCCTGACGAGCTCAAAGACAGAATTGTGGCAAGGCACAGACCTAGCCAAGGTTACAAAAAAAAATCTGCTGCACTTAAGGTTTATAAGATAACCCTTAAATGGAAGACGTTTGGGATGACCAGAACCCTTCCTAGAGCTGGCCGTCCAGCCAAACTGAGCTATCGGGGGAGAAAAGCCTTGATGAGTGAGGTAAAGAAGAATCCAAAGATCACTGTGGCTGAGCTCCAGAGATGCAGTCGGGAGATAGGAGAAAATTGTAGAAAGTCAACCATCACTGCAGCCCTCTCCCACTCTTTATGGCAGAGTTGCCCGACTGAAGCCCCTCCTCAGTGCAAGACACGTGACAGCAGGCATGGAGTTTGCTAAAAACACCTGAAGGGCTCCAAGATGGTGAGAAATAATTCTAAGCGGTATGTGTGGAGAAAACCAGGCACTGCTCATCACCTGTCCAATACAGTCTCATCAGTGAGGCATGGTGGGGGCAGCATCATGCTGTGGGGGCATCTTTCCCAAAAAGACTCATGGCTGTATTAAGTCAAAAGGGTGCTTCTACTAAATACTGAGCAAAGGGAATACTTAGGACCTAGTGATATTTCAGTTTTTCTTTTTTAATAAATCTGCAAAAATTTCAACAATTCTGTTTTTTTTTTTTTTTTTGTACATTAATTAAGAAATAAATTAACTTAAATGATTTTAGCAAATGGGGCCATATAACAAATAGTGAAAAATTTAAGGGGGTCTGAACACTTTCCGTACCCACTGTAGTAATGTAGGTCATATGCAAACAAGAAATATTTTTTTTGGCATGGGAATTTTGCGCATGCTTACACATTACAATTTGTAGTTTTATATATCCTACTTTCAGGGAAGTAAATTATGGCTTTTTTTTGTCTCAAATATCAAGGTCTCAGGTCGAAGCAGCCATGTAATACAATGATAAGGTATTTTGCATAATAAAAAAAAAAAGCACCTTGAATTCATCCAGTCGTATTTTAACTGCCCTCTTAAATCCGAAACGTTCTATTATAAAAATAACCTAATTTGAGATAATCTGAAAACACATACTTTTCCAAGAAAAATACTTAAAATCTAAATTCCTTACTTTTCCAAACCCCATACGTAATCTGTGTTTTCATCAATTCATAATCTTAGAGTTCCTAATGTTTTCTGAAAGGGACAGTTCAATTGTGTCACCAATTACTCACCCTTATGTTGTTACAAACCAATAAAACCTATGTTCATCTTCAGAACACAAATTAAGGTATATTTGATGAAGAGCTTTCTGGCCCTGCACAGGCAGCAGTGCAGCTGACAAGGCCCAGAAAGGTAGTAAAGACATCATCAAAATAGTTAATGTGACATCAGTGGTTTAACCGTAATGGTACTGTCATGAATGCACATCGAAAAATCACAAGGAAGAGAAAAAAATAGCTAAATAAAATCATTTTTTGTTATTTTTCAATAACTTCATCTGTGTTACAAAGATGAACGGAGGTCTAACAGCACAGGGTTTTTGGGTGAACTATTCAATATATAAATATTGAGTTCTTGAAGTCATCGGTCAGACCACTCCAACAAGCTCCTCGTAAAATTCTTTATTCATAAACTTGATGCAAGTTTACAAATATACTGTACATGGTCAAAATTCTCTTGTAATGGAAAAACCTAACAAAAACCCAGAAAGCATGCCAACAGTGTGAGCTTCAAGAACCATTCCATGAGATGGCACCAGAGACGAGTTCTGTTATTGGTTACGGTGATGTTCACGTTCGGTGTGGAAAAAAACTAAACAAAAAACAAAGTCATTACTGTTCGGACAAGGAAAACGGAAGAAAGACTCATCAGTTACAGAAACCTTGGTCAATGCGGACAAGCCCAGGTCAAGATGTACTTCTTGAGATGAATAAACTTCCGAGGAAACACCATTCAGAGAGGTTTCAAATCTTGCCAATGAAAACCCAAGACCAATCTCTGAAACAAGACAGCAGCAATAACTTGGAAAGCAGATGCTTGAGTTATTCAAGACATTCCTGCTGCAGTGGCTCTCTTGAATTACATTTACATGTGACTGGAGTAAAAGATTACATTTGCATCCATGTTAAAGATATACATATTCAAAAGCCTGCCTGTTATGGGATGAAGTTCAAACTCAGGACTGATCCAAGAGGCACAATCACAACATTCTGTGCAAATACTAAACCCAAATATCCCAAAATATTTACAACTGAAAATTGAAGTCGGAGGGGGTGAGGAAAAAACAAAAAAAAACATGTTACATTTGACCGAGCACTTAATTTCTGTAAACAAAGGAATCCTGATAAATTTTTAAAGCCAGAGTTATCTAATCACCATTGGCCTTTAACACTTTTTACGATGAAACCAAGCCTCATCATAAAATACTAAATAGTGGCCACGAGATGCTGTTAAAATCCTTTTCTGAGTTTGGGAACTGCGGAAGGTTCTTAAAGTGGATAGGTAGAGCAAACAGAGAAAAACGGTTTCCAAACAGAATGGATTTTCCTGAGTTTTCAATGAAAAATGCGCCACGCCTTCACATGCACGACTCTTCGACAGCCACTTTTTGTAATACACTGCAAAACAAAGACAAAAAAAGCAGGGAGGTATGGTGTATTTTGACAAGCTCTCTTTCGCCGTGAACGCTGAAGCATTAACTATTCTTAAGACTTTACACTGGACGTTAAGATCCAAGAGGTCAAATAAACAACGCCTTGAGTATTGTGAGAATTGTCCATCAGGCATGGAATGAAACAGTGCTCTTGTAGTGTTGTGCTATGAGAAAAGTATTATTTGCGCTTTTTTAATCAATCAACGCTTACAAAATGAAACTGACAGCAAACTAAGTACTGCTGATCATGAGAGGTCCATTAGTAATGTAAACCTCAAATGTCTCTGTAACAGCTGTTTTTTTTTTAATGGAGCAGAAATTATGAAAATGACAAATTAAGGGTGGAAACAAAAACGAAAAAAAAAAAAGTTATGTTCATATCACTAATATAAATACAATTTTTTAAGATATTACCCCCGTTATTTCGAGAAACATCAACCATTTCCCCCCATTTCAAATCCCCAAGTCCTCGTGTGAAAACACCTTGGATAATTCCCCCACTTCACATAAACACCACATTTAAGACGCCTCAAATCCATTTACAAGTATACAAGTGGAGCTCTGTTCAACTATGGAGCGACGGCAAGTTCCGCTTCGCTTTTTCAAAGCCAAAGCTCGCATTTGTCCATTATTGGTCAGAACAGCCACATGCTAAAAGCGAGCGTAAGGAAACTGAGTGGAATTCATCCTTAGTTGGGAAAAACGAGATGTTGGGCAAGAGTCGTATAAGTGCCCCTTTCTCTCGTCCTCGCAGTTATCATTAACATAAGGGTTGCTTAGGAAGCTTACGCATATAATTGTGGCAAGTAACGATTCTTTTGACAACATCAGCATTAAATGTACCAGTACATGTTAACTCAGAATTCATGAGGGGGAGGGGGGGTCTCTATAGATACAAGAGCAGTGGCACATTGTCTTCACATTGTCTCTAGTTGCATCCATATCCTGTTTTAAGTTCAGTAAACCACCATTTAGAGTCCATGGCCATAAGAACGTCCTTTAAAAGCAGACAGAGAGGATCAGATCCAGCATCTTCATTGAGCATCTCCATCTATGTAATAATCCTGAACAGAGCCATGCTCCAGTAAAAGTGAGGAAGCAACAAAAAGAACAGAGAAGAAAAAAAAAAAAAAACATCTTTCTCTGATCACGCCATGTTAGATGCCTTATTAGTACCAAGGCTCTGAATGTCCCATCAGTATAGAATACATGAGAGAGAGAAAGAGAACATGAGAAACAGACAGAAATCCAGATATCATGGGATCTGGTCAAAGAGTCCAGTCTTGCAGAAGATAAAGGACGATGCAAATTTCTGAGCATTCCAGACAGCGAGAGGGCAAACGTTTTCCCCCTGATGGTTTCCACATACACGAGGGGGCATCATACTCAAGCTGAAGAGGTGAAAACATTAGTAAAATAAAGCAAAAGTTTGACCAGGCATCCCATGTTTGCAGTACGCAAGCGGTTTGATGCTCTTCCTAGCCATCTTCTTTAGGAGGTGTGTACCAGCCTGGAGGAAAAACATGAGAAGAACCTTCTGAGAACAGTTCAAAGTGCATCAATTCTGCATCTCGTTTTACAGTTTCTCCACCTACCGTTCTTTTCATGAATCTGAACCAATGATTTATATGACTGTTGTGCTCTGGCAAGATTGTATTGATTCTGCACAAAACAAAAGGGAAAGGGTCAACGTTTCTGCAGGCAAATATTTTCCGTTTTTTTTAATCATGAGGTCAAACAAACCTTATTTGCTCCGAACTGCACTCTGGCTTTCCCTTTGACTAAGGTGGCGTTGATTTGCATGATGACTGACTCTATTGAGTAGGCACTGCTCCAGCCCTAGGATATCAAATATATTTTATTATTTTGGACTTCTAATTATTTTATTATGTGCAAATCTTAATAAAATTCAATGAGAATTCGAACCTGTTTTGTAAGTAGCTCCATACACAAGGCTCCTCCTCCAAGAACATAGCTAGAGAAGAAACAAAAACATTTAGGAGGATACACCAAACTACCATTTATTTCTCTTCAGATTATGATTATTAAAAACTAACAATATTTGTATCAGTCATTATAAACGAATAATCTTTCTGTGAATTATTTTATAACGGCCTTTCACAAATATATGGGGTATTAAACACAATGCAAAACAATAAACAGCCTAAAATATAATTAGATTAGCATTCGATCGCATAAAAAATTAATAATTAAAAAAAGAAGTATTCCCAATGCACCCATTTATGTTATTCACTGGGGGAAAAAATATAATCAATCTATCAAATATAATAAAATCTGCATTTTTACTAACATAGAAAGGTTAGCCTGATTTATTTACTAGGAAAGATTACTCATGCTCACCCTCCAGACAGGACAGGAGACACAACCCGTACAAAGGGAGGATCAAAAGGAAAGTTATCCTGCCATCAGGAAGAAAACAGAAATTCAGTTGAATAATCTCTTCTTTCAATCAAATTATCTTCAATCTGTATTGTTGTACAAATAAAACACTAACTTTATAAGAGAAATTGAGCAGAATGTAGTCCATGCCTTCTTTTTCCTTCAAAACCTGCAAGTCGCTGTGTAACGGACTGTCTGGGTCAACCCTTTAAAAAAAAAAAAAAAAAAAACATGAGAATGATTTTAAAGAGATCTGAACACTAAAACGATCATCTGTATGATCACTGTGTTGCATATGTTATGCAACCGTACTTACGTCCTTAACTTGACATGCCATTCATACAGGCTATCATTGACTAACTCCACTGAATAGATACCTGGAACAGACAGAATGGTAAACAAACTGATCAGACAGATCTGTAACAGGGCTGAAACAAGATACAACTAAATGGAAACTAAGTGTTGTTTCACAACAGTTTTAGTCATCACATGCGTGTAATCCTGACACAAAAGTCAAAAAAAATATAAACAAATTAAGACCAACCGGTGTGACTTAAACTGGTAACTTCCAAATTTATATAGAGTTAACAACCAAAGCCTTTAAACTACCATTGGTATATGATAACTGCCTAAAGCCTTAATTATACGTTTCTATACTTGTGTTCAATTTCAATTTAGACAAACAGTAAGAGTTTTTAAAAAAGAATTACCCTGGCTCTTTCAAGCTTGATAATGCTGATGAATAGTGGCCACTATTTCCACAAATTGCAGCCAAGAAACCGGAACTGAACTCTCTAACAAACGCACAAACACACCAGTGGCTTGGGGGTGAGTAAATTATGGGGTAATTTAGATTTTTGGGTGAATAATTATTTAACGACACTAATGTCTGTCTTTTGAATGTAATGCAAATGCGCTAAAGAATGCTGAAGTCAAACATAAAAGAGACATACAGCTCACTGTATGCAGCACATCATACAGTGAGTGAAACACACACAAACATACATGATCAAATAATAAGTCAGTAATAGCTTGTTGACTTTGTAAAAGATGTTGTGTGAGTGCGCACCCAAGGTCAGAAGACAGCATTCACGAATGCAAACGAACCGAACATCGATCAAACTTGGGAGCGCACCAAAAAGTGACAAAACATTCCCATAAAAGTGTTTTTTGTTGTTTTTTTTGTTTTGAAGAAACACTCCACTTTTTTGGAAATAGGCTCACTCTCCAACTCCCCCAGAGTTAATAAGTTGAGTTTACTGTTTTGGAATCTATTCAGCCGCCCTCCGTGTCTGACGACAGCACTTTTAGCATAGCTTAGCATAAATCATTGAATCCAATTAGACCAGTAGCATCGCGCAAAAAAATTACGAAGTGATACACACTGTGAACAAAAATTCACACTTTCGTAATTATATTATGCGCTAAGACTGGCAGAAAATGAAAAGTTGCGATTTTCTAGGCCGATATGATTAGGAACTGCTCCCATTCTGGCGTAATAGGACGTTTGCTGCTATAACATGGCCGCAGCAGGTGCAGTGATATCAAACAGCCCCAAGGAAGAACAGCAAAAGTGAAAGTCAAGTACTTCAGGTATTTTAAGCAGCTTGTACCTGTATATATTTTGTACAGACAGCTGTAATTTTCTATTCAATGGTGAAAATAAAATAATGGTTAATGGTGAAAATAAAAGTGCTGATACCAGTTAAATTTGCATGATAAACAAACTGCAAACAATAAGAGCAGGTTTTAGTTTTCAGATCCAGAAATGGAAACATTCAATGTAAAAAATTCCTCAACAGTTTGTGTTCACATGACACATAAACGAGTGATGATGTTTCGATGATATTCACCAAGCCATCATGCATTATGAAATAATCTTGGCTGCGTTTCTCCGAGAGGTATATGGATGAACGCGCGTCTTGTGAGGCGTAGTTACACAAAAAAAAATATTATTATTTCTACTTCTATATTTATTGTGTTTGAATGCAGGAATGTTTTGGCTGTAAGGCTATAAAACATGCAGATGAAGTTTGTTTTTGTATTTCTCCTTTCAAACACGGAGGGCATCTGCTTCAAGTGCAGCACGAGTAGACAAAGCCTAAAAAACAGCTCACATGCAGTTTATTTATGATTGAAATATGTTCTTCTACATGTATAGTGTCCAAGCACTGGTGTGTTTTCACTTAAAGGCTTTGAAACACGAAATAAAGAAGTGATATGAAGCATCAGTGAAACAAGGAAAAAGTCACATGCACTCAACTTAACATGTTCTTATAATTATTAATATTCTTTAAATTATTGATATGGCTCAATTAGGGCAGTTAAGTGAGTTTGCGCTGGAAAGTAGTCCCCAGCTCACAAAACACGCTCCCTGTGCAAGCAAGAGGATCTGGCAATTTTCAGGCATTGCAGGATATCAAGCCCATGTTACGGCAGCAAACTTCCTTGATTATTACGCCAGAATGGGAGCAGTTCCTAATCATATCGGCCTAGAAAATCGCAACTTTTTCATTTTCTGCCAGTCTTAGTACATAATATAATTACAAAAGTGTGAATTTTTGTTCGAAGTAAATTTGAATTACTGTGTAATTTTTCTACTGGTCTAATTGGTCTAATTGGATTCAATGATTTATGCTAAGCTATGCTAAAAGTGCTGTCGTCAGACCCGGAGAGCAGGCTGAATAGATTCCAAAAAGGAAACTCAACTTACTAAAGGAGTTCACTTTTATAAAAACTTTTGCTGATAATTTACTCACCCCCATGTCATCCAAGATGTCCATGTCTTTCACTCTTCAGTCGAAAAGAAATTAATGTTTTTGACGAAAACATTCCAGGATTTTCCCCCATATGATTGACTCTATTGGGACCCAAACGGTTCAAGTTCCAATGACAGTTTCAGTGCAGAGTTTTGTAAGCACAAACGCTGGCCTTGCTCTGTTCTGTGATGCGCGTTGGTGACGTCACGTAATATGCAATTGCGTTGAAAAGGTCTAGCTTAACGCAGTCGGAAGTACCGTGTCAGTGTTTACAAGTTGAACGTGCAAAGAAAGTAAAACGCCGTTTACAAAAAAAAAAGGAAGTTAAAAGGTAAAAAAAACGATAAACTGACACAAAGACATATCAATATGTGTATACTGTACTCCTTCCGCACATTTGTAAACACTGACATGGTACGTCAAGCTTGACCTTTCCAACGTAATTGCGTATTACGTA
>JAUMHG010000079.1:8960372-8972077 GCA_032359395.1 Enteromius anoplus | reverse complement strand
CTTTTCGACTGAAGAAAGAAAGACATGGACATCTTGGATGACATGGGGGTGAGTAAATTATCAGCAAAAGTTTTTGTGAAAGTGAACTTCTCCTTTAACTCTGGGGGAGTTGGAGAGTGAAGAAAAAATGAAGAAAAAAGTGGAGTGTTCCTTTAAAACTGACAAGCTGTATTTGACAAAAACTGCCCAAAAGAACTGCCATTACATTAAAGATGCTCCTTAAAAGGGAGCAGCACCTATGTAATCAGCTCATTAGGTCTGGAACAAACATTAAAAAGTCAATGCTGTAACTGAACTAAAATTACCTGTCTTATAACTCTGTGATCTATAGATCTCCCTGAGTTCCTTCATGAGGCGGTCAGAGGCCTGAACTGAACCGGACACCGCACCCTACGAGACCAATAATGAAGCATTTTAGGGAACATATACAGCAATGCAAGGAACAATCTTTTAAAATGTGCTTTATTGAATTGTATTACACATCACTATACTCCATCAATAATACCAATATTGCTCCACCCAACCCCAAAGTTATATAAAAAGGTACCTTACCGAGTGGACACTTACGTTCAAGTGGTCCTGCCTCTGGTTCTTGCGGATTTTCTCCAGAATGGCCAGATTCTCTTTCTCAATGCCATCGTCCTCAGACTTTTTCCCATCAACAGGTTCCTCCTCTTTCATGTCATAGTGGTCTAGATCTTCAATATCCTGCTGCCACAGCAACAAACAAAAGAAAGTGTTAGGTATCAGCTAGTCTTCTCAACTTGAGCCACAAAAACCCATCGCATCCCCTAAAGCTTAATACCTCTGCCATCTCCTCTTCCTCCTCCTCTTCTGATGTCACTTCATCTGTTGTCCCATGCTGGGAAGAACAAGGACAATATGCTTGCATTAGCTCACATTGAGAACAGGAAGAGAAAGGAGTGAGTTAATACTATGTAGGTCTGTGCTGATTTGGGCTACCTTCTTGTCTTGACTGATGGGTCCAGCAGGAAGTGGCTGATCCAGCATCTCCACATCAGGATGCTGGGGCAGGTTATAGAGTCGGCATAGGTCACAGATCAGCCTTTTCAGCTGCTGTAGAAGCTGCATTAGAAGGAAAAGTGGTAACAAATGGTAAGTAACAAAAACCGGTTATCGCTATATAAATAATAATTCCAATATCATTCATTGGGTTGCATATAAAATACTGTTGGAAAATGTGTTCAGAAATAAAGCTTCATCCTGACCAAAACATGGATTTGGGCTCATTATGGATTAGGACTACAAGATTATGCTAAATATTTGGAACAATGTCAAAAAAATAAGTCCATGACAAAGAAAAATAAACTATTTTAAACCATTTATAATAAATTATACAAATTAAATGGTGTACAAAGTAAAACAAGTTCCATTTCCTTACAACTGTATACACATTTTAATCATTATTAAAAATGTTTTTCATTTTAATGCTATCATTTAGATGTATCTCCCCAAATCAAAATGGTACAGTTAATAAAAAGGTGCAAGTTTAATGTATTTTTTAATTAAATGCATGGATATGGACAAAGATATGAATAATTGCGGATTATTTCCCTTGATATTGTAATTAAAATGATCAATTCTGACTAAATTATATACAAGTTTTTTTTAAAAGAAGATTCTTGCTCACCAAGTCCAAGTTGACAAAAATACAGTAAAAACAATAACATATTTACTATTTTAAAATGTAACCTATTCCTGTGAAGCAAAGCTAAATTATTCTCATATGTTGACTCACTGCTCCAGAAACATTTTCAATTAATATTATCAATGACAAAAACAACTGTGCTGCTTCAGCTGATACAGATTTAATACAGATTCTTTTTAAAAATGTAAAAGTCTTTACTGTGATCAACTTGATCAATTTAATTAATCCCCACCGAATAAAAGTGCTAACATTTTCCATTAAAAGATATCTTACAGACCCCAAACTTTAAAATATTTTGATGATCACAAATTTAAATGTACACATCTCATTATAGTTTCAGAGAGAATTAACACCTCCTTACCAAAGTATTGCCTTTTCTGACATCCTCTAGTCGTTCAAGGACTTCAGTCAGACTTGGGTCATCTGAATCAACAAACCATATTGGTGGGGTTGAAGGATAAGACTCCTATGAAAATATCAAGAGTTACAATATCAGCATCTTCAGAACTGTATCAAAACTCTTTGTCCTTCTACAAGGTTACTAAAGTCGGAGCGGGTCTATTCAGCCGCTTGCATGATAAGCAGCCACATTACCATCTGCCAAACTAATGAATCAAACTCTGCAGGTTCTGAAAACCCAGAAGAGACCATGGCAGATCTGTGCAGTGCTGTTTATTTCAGAGAAGTGCGTGACAGATCTGATGAGCTTCCATGTAAAATCATGTGAACATTATGTCCCCATCCACTAGTTAGAAATCTCCTCCCATCAAGGAATCTCCCGTCGAGGGGGAACCAAAAATGATGGCGATGTGATTTTCTTCTGCTTGACAGGAACACATACATGACCTTACAGCACCTCAAACATCAAGACAGAGGCTCAGCAAACAAGCTGGCCTCAATAACAACAAATCAGCAGCCAGTAGCACTGCAGTGGCGTAGTTTTGCAGTGCGCTTTCATAGACATTGTCCGCCTCCTTCATAATATAATACAGTTCATATACACTTCACATACATGCACATTTGTTCATAAAAACCAGTGAAATTGCAGGAATTGTTTAAATGCGAAGTTTGAAAATGTGCTTATACTGTTCACAGATAACCCGTTACGATAACAGCTATAAATTACGCCAACACTTTGTTACAAATCACGATAGATTCAACTGAATATACAGTTGTGTTGTTTTAAATCTACGCATTTCTTAAAGAGGCCTCGCGAAATGAAGAACTTCGGCAAACCAGTTAATCACAGCTAAATTAGCAAGTCAACATAAAAACTAGCTGTTTATCCTTCTAAAATGTTTTGTTAGGCTACAAATATTCCAAAATAGCATCTCGAAGTCGGCTTGGCAAGCCCAAACAACATATTTAGTCCGAAACGTCGTTCAGCTAGCTGAAGTATCCGCTTAGCTATTTTAGCACACAAGCTAATTACCTGCCAACTAACTTAACAGCAAAATCCCACCGACACGGAATAAAACAACCCCTTTATGCTTTATTTAAACTTCTATTTGATATGGCCGAGCAAACCTGAATATTATCTAGCGAGTTTGTTAAGCTAACAAAGTTAAAGCGACAGCAAACGCAGTTAACTTTGTTAGCTAACTAACGTTAGCATGCTAAATGTGGCTCGTACTAGCGGTGCATACTTGTTTAGCTGTGATTTTGACATTCACTTGAGTATATAATCCATCCTCGTCGGCATACGTGGTTTATTCGCAATATAATGGCTTTATTCGAGTCAAAAGGGATTGTGGGTGGTGTTGTTACACTCGGCCTTGTCTAGTTCGTCTGTAAGCTAACGTTACACACGGCTGATGAATCTTACCGTGATATTGCAGTGAATAATCAGCAGCTTTTCTCCCGTCACATTGAACTGGCAG
Source organism: Enteromius anoplus (assembly GCA_032359395.1). Lineage (NCBI taxonomy): Eukaryota > Metazoa > Chordata > Actinopteri > Cypriniformes > Cyprinidae > Enteromius > Enteromius anoplus. The sequence continues at coordinate 8,968,528 of JAUMHG010000079.1, read as the reverse complement.
CTCAGTTCATCGGGCTTCCAGTCGATTATTCTGAATCGCTCATGGTTTGGGTCAAAAATTGACTCCAGGAACTTTAATTCGGCCTTCAGCCCCGACACCGACATCTTCCACTCATCTCATCAGCAGCCAGGCCGCGGGGGGAAGGGACGCACAGACTACTGCGAGCGCGCAGCTGATCCGGAGAGGGAGAGGGAGGGAGAGAGAGAGAGCGACGGAGCGTGTGTGTGTGCGCGCGCAGAGGAGGCTGGAGGAGAGAGAAACAACAAAGAGGGGGTGGAGAGAGAGAGAGAGCAGCACTGAAAGCTGTGAAGAGACAAGAAAACAACGCCCGCCAAAAAATAATGTGCGAGGGGCCAGAAGTGATCAGTATCTACATGGGATCCTGTTGGTTTTGCTTCATAGATGCGTGTCATCCTTTTTCTGGTCGACCATCATGAACAACAACAACAATAATAATCATTATTATTATATTATTATTATTATTGGGAAGGGATGATTCATCGGATGCTGTTGGTTTTGTTTCATACTCACATGGGTGTTATTTTTTTCTGGTTGAGCATAATGTATAACAACAACAAATATCACAATTATTATAATTATTAATAATAATAATACACCGAAACTATTATAATTATGCTTATTATTATTGTATTATTATTATTATTATTGGGAAGGGATGATTCATGGTATGCTGTTGGTTTTGTTTCATACTCACATGGGTGTTTTCTGGTTCAGCATCATGTATAAAAACAACAATTATTATCATAATTATTATAATTATTATTAATAATAATGTCAACAATTCATCGAAAACTATGAAAATTATGCTTATTATTTATTATTTTTCAGGTTGGTTGACTAGAAATAATTCATATATTACCCCTAAAAAAATAAGCCCTTAATGAGTGTTAATAATAACTTTTGGTAGTTATAGTAATACATCAAATATCTAGCCTATATTATCTAAATTTTGGTATTATTATCTCTTCCCCCATCTTCTAAGTATGGTGACCCATACTTGGAATGTGTTCTCTGCATTTAACCCATTCAACATGCACACACACACACAGCAGTGAGAAGTGAACAACCACACACACAGAGCAGTGGGCAGCCATTGCTGCAGAGCCCACAGGAGCAGTTGGGGGAACGGTGCCTTGCTCAAGGGTCTCACCTCGTGGTGTTGAAGGTGGAGAGAGTGCTGGTTATTCACTCCCCCACCCACAATCCCTGCCGGTAGTTATATTAGTAAAATATAATAAAAAATATAATGATCAGTATTATAACATGTCTGTCTAGTTTTAGTCTTGTTTTCTGGTCTTGTGTTCATTTTGGTTGTCCCCACGTGTCTTGCCCTTATATGGTTTTTCCGTGTTTGTTCGTCATTATTAGTTGATTGCTTCCCACCTGTGGGAACAAGTCATTAGTTCCTGTGTTTAAATACCTGTCCTTTTGAGTTCTCCTTGGTCCGTGATTATTGTATGTAAATATCAAGTGTGTGTTAAAGAAAGTAAACTTTGTTCCTTCGTTGAAGTATCTTGTGTCTATAACCACCGAACGTTACAAGTATACCCAATCACAATATTAATACAGTCAAAAAATGTTGTTAATTGTTGAAAAAAACAAAAAGAATATATTTTGTTACTCTTTGTATTTTTTTTATACATACGGTACAAAGTTATAACCATTTTTAAGTAATACCCAGCTCTGTGCGTGTGTCCTACTTTACAGACCATATATTCTATTGCCCAACACCAACCCTACTTCTAAACCCACTCCTTACAGAAAACCTTCTGCATTTTTAGATTTTCAAAAAACTTAATAGGAGAGTAGAAAACAAGAATAGAAAACAAGTACACACAAACACTTGCACTACAAAATATAAAATGATTTAAATAAATAAATGACTAATATACGACTTTAATACATGTCAATAATAATTGTTAATAGTGCATTAAAAATCCGTATTCTAATTATCATTATTTTTATTTTCAGGATGATCGACTACAAACTATTTAAATAGAATTATGGTCATTCTCTTGAACTAGCATATAACATATAAATAATTGAACAACAACCACTATTATTACATTTATTATTGTTTTTATTATTATTATTATTATTATATATTTCTCACCTGTATGTAGACAGGTTTTGTTCGCAAATCCTGAAACTTGAAATGCGCAATCTGCAACGTTTTGTAAGAAAGCGCAAAAAATATGTTAGAAAAAAAAAAATGATGCATAATGTTTTTGGAGTAAATCCCAATTAAATCTCACGCTTGTTTCCGCTGTGGCTACTTGTCTCCATCTAGCGGCAAATACAGTTTATACTTACACGTGATTACAAGCGACTATATAAATCTTTAACCGAGCGCTATCGACTTGTTCACCGAGTACATGTTCTTGGATCAACATCCTTGAACAGCATTCCAATCAACCAATCAGAATTGAGGGACAACTCTCAGGACATCTGTGCTTTAAGCTTTTGATTATGGTCAGAGAGCGCTGAGAGATGATTTATAAATGGATGTACTAGCGGCACTACTTTTTTTTTAGTTGGCGTGAGCAATTTTCTATATGTCAATTCCCGTTTGATATTCAACGTGCTGCATACTCTGGCAGGAAGTCATTCACAGCAACAAAGCAAGTTTGTACAGTAACGTCAGCGCGTATCAAAACTGACCGAACATGAAATCTCTTCCGCTCCTTCTTCTGCTCCTCATCCTCCAGAACCACAAAATCCACATGGACAGGATTGAGCGGAACCAGGATTGTGCTTGGAGTTGTTCTGAGGTTTGGCAGTTCTATTTTCTTTTATGTAGTCTAGATATAATTTGTAATTTGGAAGGTTTTATACGTTGTTTGAATGATTAATATTTCATTTCTCTTTCTCTCTCACTTTTTTCAAATTGATATTAGCTTGACATTACTTGAATAAAAAATAGCTGCAGTCATAATTTAATGATCAAAGTTAACAATAATATGCTGGAATTAGTAAATGTAGACTGCTGGGAGTAAAACATTTAACTTATGAAAGATTGGTAAATGAAATGAAGTTTGCTTGCTGACAATTGCATTTATGTATATTTAACCTAATTAAGCCTGTGCTTATTTATATAAGAGCTATTTCTGTATTATGTTAGAAAAGTGACTAGTGGCATGGTTTAAAGTATGAGTCATAAATTATGATATCATCTGTAACAATGAAACCCAGCCAGTTATGTGACCAAAAAAAAAAAAAAAAAAAAGCACACATTCACAAATATCCCACTCTCACTGATCTAGGTCATCAATATTGACAAAGTTAGACACATTTTCTTGTAATTTGTTGATTATTGTAATTAGATATGAGGGTACACTAAGCTTACATCATATGCCTGCTAGCCTTGTAGTTGCTCCAACCAGGAACTTCCTAAGGAGTGAGTGGGAAACCCCTTGTTTTACTGTCCAGTACAGACACATTTCCTCTTAAATGATAAAGCAGGTGATGAATAGGAAAGTAATTTACACTGTAATGACTCAACTTAGTGCTTTAAATAATAACTCTTTTGATCTTTACAAACAGGGTCTGCAGTGTAAACCCAGAGCTTACTGTAAGTATTTATCTACTCTGACTGTCTGTGTTTATTCATGCAGTAATTTGTGGTCCTAACACATTTTTTATATATCTTATAGCTCCGCTGTCAGCGTTTCACTGCAGGAATCAGCCTGTTAGCAGCGCTGTGTTCAGCAATATGATGTTATCTACTGTGTTGGCATGTGAGGGGAAGAAATGTTCTCTCCAGTTTAAAATCGCAACGTCAGTGAATGCTACTGGTGTGTATTATTCCAGTCATATTGTGTGAATGAAACGTTTCTGATGTGGTACATGTGATCCTGCATCTTTATTTGTGGATAACATTCGTGCATTTCATAAATTGGTAGAGCGTTTGCACTGTGACAACTTACCCCAAAGTGTTTTCAGTGAACTGTATCCTTTTGCCTGGTGCCGTACCCCTTGAAAAACATCAACGATTGCTATTGAATTGCTTTATAATTACTTTGGTAAACCTACTGAGTCATTCCTACGTCAGTGCATTTTAACCAAATGCTCCAGTAACTCATTGACACAACATTCCCATCTTTGTACACGAACCTTTCACTACAATAAGTTATTAACTGAATACTCTATAATCTGAAAGGTCTAACATTAACTAAGCAACGTTTGCCTTTGTAATTACTACCTTATAGATTTAACCTGAAATGTTAATTGAAGGAGAAACTGTAAAATGACGTCCCTGTTTTGCAGGAGATATTCGCGGAGTTTCGGTGTGTACCGACTCTGCAGGGATGATAGGACGTTGCCAGATTTACACCTTTGGTCATGTCGGGAAAGGAAATGCCACAGGAAAACAGGTGCAGTATAAACACGATACGTACATGATGGTTTCACTATGCAAATTTCTAGCATTACCACTATCTAGAATTTTATCAATGATGCAAATCTGTCACAGTACCACAGAAACTATAATCTCTTATGCTTGTCAGGTATTAACTACTCCGTTTCTGCTTCTAGGTTGATGTGAAGTTTAAATGTGTTCCAGTTAGACCTGGACAGCTTGTGTTTGTGACTCTCAAAACCATTCCTAACTACTGTAAGGCCACGTGGACACAAAGACACCTTGTTCCAGGTATCAGTGTTATGTTTATCAGCAGTCTATGTATATGTATATATATATATAATGCTTGTAGTGTGGTCACATATGATATGAATAACATTAACAGCTATTTCCCTTTTTTAATGCCAGAATGCAGTCATGAAGGTATCAGAGATGAAATTGCAGAGTGCATCAGTAAGTTTCATTGTCATGTCAGAAAATTGATAAATATTCAGATGGATACAGTATGTAAGACTGTAACTGTAGTGTCATTTTGTTGTAGCTGGGAAGCTGGCATACACTGTAGATAAAGCCAGGAATGCATTAGCAGTGAAAGTGACTGATGCTCCAGATGACACAGACTACAACTTGAGGCTCTGCCATAAACGGAATATCGTCTGTGCTGGGGAAGGAACTCATAGAAAGGTAAAAACCTTTCCTTGCATTTCCTAGACGACTTTGCATCGTTTTATTTTGCTCTTGTAATTTGCATGTGTTTCAGATAAAACCGCAACATCTACAGAGCAGCATAATGCTTCATTATTCCAAACCGTTACCCTGTTTGTGCATTGAGGTATGAAAGCTTTATTTTACGGAAAATTAAGGTTTGAAGATGCTATCTGACTGGAAGTGCTGATTTTCACTCTTTTATTTCAGGGCTGGCCTGCTAGAGTAGATGCGAGGAGAGTTCAAGTGTGCCCGTTCAAAAATAGTAAGTAAAAGTTACTTTGTTCAAAACAAGTTCAATCAGATGTTGTTGGTGTCTCGGTTTACACTGCAGAAATGCTTTGTGAGGTAACCGAGCTTTGGAAAACAAGTGGTAACATCTGAGGTAATCTTCATGGGGAATGGGGATGGGGAAAAACGTTCTTGCATTGGCATGCTTGTTTGCATTTGGTTGTATTGTTTCATCAGTTTTTTTTTTTCGTTTTTTTTTTGTGCTAGTTAGCACTTGTTTGAATTTGTAAAAGGAATACCTGTTTCCTGTTGGATAGCGTTCCAAATCATTAGCTTGCCAATGGTTCCAAATGTGAATCTAAAGCACTTAAATTAGTTACTTTCCCCTATCGTTTCTAGACCTGCAGCAGTTTCTTTATTTTGTGGAGCACAAAAAAGAAGATATTTAAAAGAATGTTTCACCTGGCTTTTCCTTACATTTTCATTTTTGGTCAAACTATCCCTTGATGGATTAGTGATATTACAAACTTCTATTTACATGCATTGTTCTCTGTAACAGATGTAGAAGAACTGTGGTCTGGGATAACCTATGACGTCAATAAAGAAGAGCTGATATGGGAGCCACAGTGTCCTGTCAAAGTCTCAGTTTCTCTGTGCCATGCCGATGGAGGGAAAAGCTGTCTAGACATTGGAAAAGTGTTTCATTCAGATGGACAAAAAGTATGTTCTGTTCCGCTCTAATCCTTTGTTCCTTTTTATTACATGTGCAATAATAGCTGCTGATCGTTAAGAACCCTCATATAATTTTTTACTATTTGTACCTCAGGTCATATTCTCTTCCGTGGATCCACACCCAGCGCTTTGCACGAAGGTTGAATGCTGTTTTTTGTAGCATAATTGCTTTCTTCCAAAAATGTATTATTATCCATTATTATCCATCCTCATGATCATTTACAGATAATATTATCAATAGGTGCAAAGCTGCAGAATTTTGCATTTGGAGTGAACTGCTCTTTTAAATGAATGATGTCACTGACAGAAAAACCTTTTGGGTTGGGTTGGAATTCATTGCAATTTCTTTTTTGTAGTTTACCACTGAAGTGGGGACATGGATAAAGTGTCCTTTTGCCAAAGGAAATTTCTCAGGTATACAAGCACAGTTCCTTTCTCAGATGTTTATGTTACACGCTGTATGATGTTAAATGTCCTTTTTTCTTCCCGGATTAGTCTGGACCGCAAAGATTACATCGAAAGATGGTCAGCAGTGGGCAGAGATTTCAACATGGGTCAAAGCCAGCTTCTCTGTTTCTGTCTGTGAGATGAAACCCTCCTCTCAGTGTGAACGAATCGAGGGAAACAAGTTCCAAAACCTTTCCTTGGTAAGGAACCGTGAGCAGGGTAATCTACCTGTAGGATCACTTATAAAAACAAATGTACCTGATGCACTTGGATGTTTTTTCCATAGTTTTCTTGGCTTCTAAGCATACTCCCATTCATCTTAGTAAACCATGCCTTGAGGCCTCCGCTGAACGCAATTCCCTTGTCAAAATAAAACTTTTTACACTGTTTGTACCTGATGACATGAGAAAGAAAAGGCTTCGTTCTGAGAAAAACCCAAAGCACAGAGGCGGTCTTGTTTAAGCTTGTTTGATGTCATGCCAAGTCTTTTTTTTTCTTTTTAGGACAAAATGAAGCGCACGGTTTTCAACTTGTCTAAAAGTGCGTGCAAAGTGTGCATCTGCATCCAGGTATGACATTAAAGGAAAGCGACAGTAACAGTGCTGACAAATCTTGTCTGATTTTTATCAGCGGTAAATATTGATGTGGATGGTCTTGTGTTTTTTTAATGTTTGTAGGTGCAGAGGGTAGATGTGCGCTTTTCAGTCCCTGTACTTCAATGCGACTTGCAGTGTTGTAAGTACATATGTAAAGGTGATAAGACTTGACAAGCTACTCATAATTTCAGCTAATTTACAGTTACACTTTTATAAATAGTTTAAGGTTGCTATAGTTAAGTACACACCAAAATCTATTTGCTACGTTGTGGGCACAATAAAGTAGTGTCACATTAATAAAAAGTTAATTAGTCAGTGTCATAGCATGTTAGTGATACAGCTACAGCTACTCGTACTGCAAGCAGTTCATCTTCAGTTAATCTTCATCAATCAGTTAATCTTTTTTAAAAAATAGTTATGTTTTGTTAAACCAGCTACTAAAAACGTGTATGAGTGTACGAGTTGTGGCAATATTACAATGCAATGAAATTTTGCAATGCAGCATTGTTTTTGGTCTTTATTTAGTAATTAGTCACACTCATACATTAAAGGTTTAGTTCACCCAAACCTCAACATCAGGCTATCCTAGATGTATAGTACTTTCTTCCTTTAGACAAATCAGTCTGAGTAATATTGAAAATGAAACTGGCATTTCGAAACTCTGTCATCACAGTGGGCGAGTGTTTCCCTTTAACAGTCCAAAAAACTTTCAATAAAGCGTCCAATGAATAAAGGCCTCCTGTAGTAAATCCATGCTCTTTTGTAAGAAAAATATCCATATTTCAAATGAAAAAAACTTTTTCTCACTTCTCCTGCCTTATTTTATTACGTCAGCATGTACTTTATTGAGAAGTTATTATTATTTTTGTTACTATTATCATTTTTGGACTGGTAAAGGGGTAGTTCACCCAAAAATGTAAATTTGATGTTTTTCCGCTTACCCCCAGGGCATTCTAGATGTAGGTGACTTTGGTTCTTCAGTAGAAAACAAACAAAGATTTTTAACTCAAATCGTTGCAGTCTGTCAGTCATATAATCGAAGTCAATGGCAACCAACTGACAAACTG
>JAUMHG010000079.1:8949318-8960272 GCA_032359395.1 Enteromius anoplus | reverse complement strand
AAATCGTTGCAGTCTGTCAGTCATATAATCGAAGTCAATGGCAACCAACTGACAAACTGCAACGATTTGAGTTAAAAATCTTTGTTTGTTTTCTACTGAAGAACCAAAGTCACCTACATCTAGAATAACCTGGGGGTAAGCAGATAAACATCACATTTTCATGTTTGGGTAAACTATCCTTTTAAAGGGAAACATCCATCCACTGCAAGCTTAGAAGTGGCAGGACAATTTTTAATATAACTTCAATTGGATTCATCTGAAAGAAGAAAATCATGTACACCTAGGACTGGTTTGAGGGTAAGTAAAACTCAGATAGATTTTTAGTTTAGTTTAGTTCATAAAAGTAGACTAACCCTTTAAAGAAGTTCGACTCCAGTCATATTTTTTCAAATCTTACAGGTAAAAAATGTACATGTAGCTTCAGTACAAGCTACTACAAAATTAGTAAACTACGTAAAACAGTTGTGACCACAATACAATGTGCTGAAAAAAGTTGCAATGTACCATTCTGTAATGTAGCTTATTACTGTAAAAGCAACATTATTAACAAATATAAACAGCTAAACACGCATCATGCTAATGAGAATGTAGCTGCTTATTCGTACTTTCATTGTGGAAACAATACAAAGCTATGAAAAACATAGCAATGCTAGATAAAACCAGTCCTTTTTGGAAAACAGCTAACTCTTGTCATGCTAATGAACATGATGTTAAGTAACTACTCACTAACTCAAGGTATAATAACCAACTCAAGGTATTCAGGCTGATCCATTGAAAAAAAAAAGTTGGATTTTGCTACATTACAAGCTACTAATGTTGCTAAACGCATTATTAAAAGGATAGTTCGCCAAAAATGAAAATGACCCCATGATTTACTCACCCTCAAGCCATCCCAGTTATATATTACATTCTTCTTTTAGACAAATACAATCACACCTGGCTTCACAATGACAGTAAATTAGGATTGTGAAGCCCAAAAAGGCCATTAATTCATCATCAAATGTGGTCCATATGGCTCCAGAGGGGTTAATGAAGGCCACTGGAAGCAAATCATTGCATTTGTGTAAGAAAAATATCTATATTTAACTTTGCTGTAAACAAAACTAGCATATTCTCAATAGAGCTTACGCAACGTATGCATTCTATGTTATCTACTGGAACACCACTTTCTTGTGAACACAAGTACGAGTACGAGTGAGCAGAAGCTAGGGATTATGGTTTATAAAGTTTCAAATATGGCTATTTCTTTGATACAAATGCACCAGTTTACTTCAGAACTTAAGGACTTAAGGTCATTTGGAGTACATTTAATGATGCACGGATGCACTCTTTTGGACTTCGAAATCTTGACCACCATTCACTGCTATTATAAAGCTTGTACATATTTTAACATAACTCAGATTGTATTTGTCTGAAAGAAGAAAGTTATATACATATAGGATGACTTTAGGGTGAGTAAATCACAGGGTAATTTTCATTTTTGTGTGATTTATCTCTTTAAATCGTAACCATAAACATGCATTGAAAAATGTAGCAATGTAAAATACATAATAGATTCCATTTTTTGTATAATTTTTATCGGCTTTGTACTACATACTGGACAATATGATGGAATAAATGCTTGCAATGTAGTGTTTTGTAGTGTTTCCTCTCACAAAAGTTACTCTATTTTAAAAACAGCTAATTTATAATTAGTTAACATTCATGGCCCATGTGATTAGTTTCACGTTTAGTTGTACTGTAGTGCGATGCTAAACACTAAAAGCTATGAAAGATATGAACTGTGTTGTTTAATCACAGCGAATTGGTGCCGTGACCCAGAGAGACATCAGAGAAAGACCCAGGATATCGAGAGGATTTTATTGCCTGCTGTCATTTTTCTGACCGTGATCCTGGCAGCTGTCTTGTTTGGTAGAATCACATTAAAAGGTAAACCGACAACAGTTTGACACACCTGTTGCCGCTAGCTAGAAGGAAACAGCAAGATTGTTGTTAGTAACAGTACACATTGCGTTAGAGATTAAAGAGATTATATGCATCCAATTTCAAAAACAGTAATTTTTGATTTAACATCCTCTTTCTACTGAAAATAAGAGTAATAATTAAAAGTCAATTACAGATGAAAGTATTATGGATGGACTTCTTCAACACAAGTCAAATAATAGTAGACATACCAGTTCCAAACCTGTAGAATTGAATTGGGTGTGGACGTGTTATGAAAAAAAAAAAAAGATTAAAAGCTCTGATATACAAGTTGTTAGACTTCACCTGCTACTGGCAGTTTTTTTTTCCTGGAAAAGATATGGAGGATGTTTTGATTTTTATTTGTTTCTTGTTTCCTAGATGGAGACAAAAAGAGAACACCATGGACTAAACTTGCATGTCTGAGGATGGTACGTTAACCAGTAAGATATAATAGGTTTATGATAGAGTCTACAGCATGCTGTAAATTACAGTCACTGCTGCTCTGACATGATCAGACATGAGTACCCAAAACACACATGCACACTATTTACTGTACATACAGTATGGATTCCTTTAACATTAGAAATATGTAAACCTAATTTGATTTCTTTTATAGCTAACAAATATCTCAGGTTCAATTTACAAATGAATACTATATAATCTCAAAGTGAATTTGTAAATGCAGGTATCATCTAATTTGTTTAGTGATTTCTTTTAGTTAAAATTTGATCACATTTTTATTTTTACAACTGCACAGCAGCATGCTAAAAACAGCCCTGTAGCAACCTATTAAAATGACCTGGCAACCAGCCAAAACATCCAGCATCAAATCAATGAGTTTTGCATGGACAAACATGACACACTTTTTCATTTGAAAACATAGATCTAGTTATCAATATAACATCTCTAGATATGAATAAGCCTTTTTTAGTTACTTTGACAAATTATGTCGTATGTTCCTTTCACAGAATCAGTGACACACCTTCAGGATGCAAGAGGATGTAGATTGTAGGACAGTTCTCAATAAAGCATGCATGTCTAATCTTTTTTTTACATTTTTGTAAGACTGAAGCCTAGCATAATGGTGATGTCTTGTCTGATGCACACATGACATCTGAAAAATGTATCTAAGAACACAGTTTTTTTTCTTCTTGCATAATATAACATGCAATGTGTTAACATGCCCTCATATTTTGAAGCATTTGTATATAAAACGTTTTTTATGTAAGTCAGTATAAGTCTGAATTTATGTGGCACATTAATAGTTTCCTGCTTTGCACAAGAAAATGTGTTTTTGTCACCTGTGAGTTACTAGCTTTGTACAGCAGAGGGCAGCGTTGCTAGCAAATGAATGTCTGTGTCAGCAGTGTGAACGAGTTTTTGCTTCTCATGTTGATATTTCTCTCACGTCAGGCTTGAAACTAGGTCACAAATGGGTGGTCAGCTTACAGACACTTGTGTTACCCCAGTGTGTTGGTTCACTGCCATAGAAACTTATGCTGCTACACTTGTTCCTGTGTCGCCTGTGCTTGTCGTCATGATATCCGATGACACGCTTTTTTCTCTGATGCTAAGGATGCAGAGATACTGTATGACATTCCTGGACTGTGTGGCTCTGTGCTGATGGGAGGGGTCGGGCGGAATCGGCTCTGGGGTTTGCTGATGAAAACATTCCTGAAAGATAGAGTAAAGCCCAAACAGTAGAGCTCAATCATAAATATAGGGGAAATACAGATGTGGGGAGATTCCACTATTGTCCATCTCAGTCTTTGATTTTTACATTGTGTTTTATGAGTATCAGTTGAATTAACTTCACTGCAGTGATGCCACAGAATAACGATTTTTGGCTCCTCAAATAACCTTTTAATGAACAGTTCTTAAGATCAAAGTGTGAAAAACATTTTAATATTAGGAAGAACCTTTTGTTAAAAGGTTCTATTAATGTTAAAGTTTCGTCACAGTTCTTCAAAGGTTCCAATAAAGAAACATTATTTTATGGGGGTGCTAGCACTAGGGAGTTTTTGACTTTGGTAAACACTGTAAAACAAACCCATGTGAAAATTGTTGCCCTTGATGACCTCACCGCTGCCTCCAGACTCCACCTGCTGCCTGCGAGTCTTCAGCTGGGAGTGAAGCATTCCCCTTTAATACTTTCCGTACGCTACCTTTTCTGCACCTCACTGACAGAATGTTCGGCTGGTTGCGCTTTGCCTCTGAAACGTGTTTGGGATAAAGGGGATAAAGCGCTGAAAAAAGAAACAGAGACAAAAGCATTTGCTGAGTTGTCGTATGTTTAGCTACTTCCACTTAGCTGCCAGTGACTGCATGTGACCTTTTGTAGTTGGGGTCAATAGCCACAAGCCCTATCCTCTAACCTTTTGGACTGGTCAGTTTTATTACCATGGACTCACGCCATCTGTTGGTGTTTAAACCTATAAATCCTGACACAGAGAGTATAATACCATGCCCATCTCAAAACACGCTTGCTTCACTAGTACAGTATTCAAAAACAGTATTTGTGAAATTGCATACTGCCTGAATAGCAGCTACTACATCTGAAGAGAAACTTAGAAAAGTATGTTTTATATAATTTAAATAGTTTGAATGAAATTCAAACACCCCTTTATGCTGTCAGTGTATTTGGCGTCAGTTGCATTGCTTCACTGCCTTTTACAAAACCTCTTCTTTGCCCTCAAGGACTAGACGGAAGAAATCCTAGGTCATAAGGGTACTTCTCTTATTGTTTTAATGAACATAACTCATTTTACATAGTCTACTGTTTTTCTGCTTTATTGAAGGGAAGAATGCACATTATGACAGAAGATATGATAGCCTACATGAACAAGTGGTGTTTATGATAAAGCAGGTAAAACACTTTGCTATTCCATGAGTGATTTATTTATTTTTTGATTAAAAGACAAAATGTATCATTTTTAATTCGAAATTGCATAGAGATATCATGAAAAACTGACTCAGCAACTGGAATGGATTTGGGTGCACAAGCTTTCCGAATCATAATTCGAATCAACTGCTTCACAAAGCGATTCAACCCCCGCGCGCTGTGGACGTCTGCTGTTTAAAGCGGTGTAAATGCAAGGGTGTTGGTTTACGCACAAACAGAACCACAAAACTCAACTTGAATTTAATAAGCTCTAAAATACTGATTCGAGATCAGTTGAAATCAAATATGCAATTCTGCTCCGTGCGTTCACTGAGGTACGTATGACGTAGCGAAGCGTGGTTGACGTGACCAGAGCTCTGGACGTGACTAACGTGGTTCACGTGATTAACGTTTTACATGCTCCAAAGCACTGATTCTAAACAAAAGACTAATTAGGTGAGTCGTGACGCAAGCAGTGTTTTTACACAGTCATCATTACGGACAAGTAAGTTAAATTGTTAATTGAATTTAACGTTAGCAATTAATAATCTGAGCACAATTACATCACACGCGATGACACGTCACATCGCTATAATAGGAAACGTCCGTTACCGCATCTGTTTTTCGCATATATTGCCACCATGTGATGTTGACTCTTTTGTCTGCAAATTTAAATACGTTTTTGGGGTCTAACTTTATACACATGTATGTAAATGATAAACGAATGATACCCTTACGAAAATTAACCATGGTTTTATTACAGTAAAAGTATAGGCTAGTAACCATGTTTATTTATTTTTTTAATTTATTTCCATATTGATTGCTATTAGTGTAACCGCAGTTTAACACACACATCCCTACAGGCATAAACTCTGGTTAGCGTAGCACCCCATTGTTTAAGCTGGGATGCTGGTTTGATCTGGTCCTTTGCTGGTTTAAACTGGGCTTAGCTGGTCACTGAGGGTGCTCTAACCTTAATGTATTAGTGGCATCTGTTTCTATGGTGCAAAGAGTGCTCCTTTTATAATCACTAAAGAGCTGTCACGCATCTTAAGTTCATTGCAATCCCTTTTTATCTTTATAAAAAGATATTTTATAATCAGTGAAGTTCTTTAGGCAGCACTACAAATCTCCTCTTTACATTCTGTCTATAGTTTGTTATAATGAAATGATTAATGCTAAACACAATATCTGAAGACAAGAAAACCCCCCAAAACAACAAGTGGATTTTACTGTATCCAAAAAAACTTGATTAAAGAAATCGACAGATAGGCCTACATTGCTCAATGCTGCAAAAACACATTGAAATCGATTTCCAGAGCGCAGCCATATTTAGTTTGCCTAATTTTTTCGTTTAAGGGTGTTGCCAACCGTGTAGAACCGGGCCTGGACTTTGCTATAATGACGCAAGGCGTCATCTGCTATTTGCAGTGGTTTAAGGAATAACCACTTTCATACTACTGTAGATGTGGGAAAGGAAGCCATTTAAAATATTTAGGACATGGTATTCCTGTCTGTGGCATATTTGTTCACACAGTTAATGAGTTCAATGTTACTATTTGAAGTTTTTGGAACAGAGACTTTTTAGCTTCATCTAAACAGCACAGAATAGCATCATGGAACACTGGGAAACAGAGAGTAAGGAACATAGCCCATAAATTCATGGTCCGGTGCTTCCAAGGACATCATAATGGTCCATTGGGCACAAACCCCTTTGGGGGTGGTAGTGGGGTCAGGCTTGCATTCAGCACCCTGGGACCATCTATAATGAATCTTCCTCTACATGGAGCCCAGCCAGCTCGCTAAAGTACAAACCAGTACACCAAGGGCCTTGTCTAATGGTGATAATGGTCTGCTGGTACTGGGCATGGAGTCCATTGCGGACACAGCCGTACTTACAATAACGTTGCCTGGAAGAGATGGTCTAGTAAAATAGACACAAAGATATAGGTGGAGTCAACTTAACCTTTAGGACTGTATGTGCACATGTATACTAACAATGGAGCTGTTTGTGTGTAAGTGGTCCATGTCCAACATGACATTTTACAGCTGTTCTGTTTAAATTAATTGTTAAATTCTTAGATTCTTAGATTCGCTTGTAACAGCAATTTGTATATTTTAAACTTCATTGTATATCAATGCTCAGCATGACAGGGATCAATAAAATAAAATAAAACAAAACATGTAGCAGCCATATGACTTTTTGAGTGGACAACCAATGTAGTAATGTCTGAAATCATAGTGGACTTTATCAAGTCACTCATTCAATCCCATAATGCACCTCAACAATGAGTGCACAACTGACGTTGAGTGTTGCACCAAATTAATTCCAGTGTCTCGCCAGAAGTTGGCATCTCACTTGTTTTTATTCACTCATATTTGTGGAAAAGTGAACTAGGGTGTAGGATGTGATTTGCTTTTGCATCATGTATTTTTTATTCATTAGTGAGCAAAGCAAATGCTTCCCAGTTCATGTACTTATGCACTATATTATGCCATTTGTACTATGACTATTGTGTTCGCAAAAAGAAAAAGTGCACTATAAATAGGGTTCATAAGTACACATTGTATGTAATTTAGGAAACAGCTAGGGACTTTTTTGAGTCGTTGAATCATTCAAAAATGCTGATTGTCTTACATTAAGCCACAGTCTTGAGCCCTGGATAAGATTGGTTCATGGGCAGCAGTAATGTATCACACGCAAGCATCAGCCACATCAAATTGAGCAAAATAGCCCCTGTGCATTCAGGTCATGTATATACACAGGTTCATTAGGATTACTAAGACGCTGCTTGTCAGTACATGACAGTCCTTCTCCACCAGTGATCATACATTCCAGGAAATTGCGTCCCGAGACAAAGGTTATTTCCTAGAAACAGTGTTCTTCACAAGCTCTTTGAATTATAGTCCCTAGAGGGGGTTTGGGTGGTAGTTGGTGTCACTGAACAATTGAATTGTTCCTGGACTTGTTGAGACAACTTGTACTTGTAGTTACTTCTTTTGGTAATTTGTTTGTTAATTACCACATTCTTCAGTGGTGCCTCCAAGCCATGTGTAGAATATGTAACAATGAAATGTTGTCAAAATGTCAAATTAGTTACGGTTTCTTTTTTTAAAAATCGAAACAGGCACGCCAATGAAAACATTACAAAGATTTTTGTAGGACAAAAACATTGTTCCAGACAAAACAATGCTTCTCCGGCGTCTGCATATCTTGACCCAGTGTTATCTGGCTGTGATTTATGGTCCTGCATATGTTAAACTCAATGTTAACCAATTCTCTTTACCAAACCCACCGTGCCACATGCATAAATAGATCAGTAAACGATCAATGATGAATGACTCCAAAGCATATGGAAATAGATTTGAAATAAATGCACTTCCCCGCCCCCCGACTGACCACATTCAAACTCACTTCTCAGATATTCATGAGTCCGACACCACTTCATTGTCTGACCATTCTGAGACTCTGTCTCAGTTCTGGACAAAGAGGACTATGGGATAAACACCTGTCCCCAGTCTATGAGCGTAACAGAGATATCATCCGACTGTGTTCCATACAGATTCAAACATAAAAGTTTTTTAATGACATCTTTGGTTCCAGAAAGAACTTTTAACACCCATGGAATATTTCCATTCTACAAGAGGTTCTTTATTGTGGGAAATAGATCTTTTGTTCTTAAAAATGTTCTTCAAAATGTTGTTCTAAGAACTTTTCACTGAAAGGTTCCATAGACAACCAAAAATCGTTCTTCTTTGGTATGACTGTAAAAAAATCCCCATTTTGAAGAATATTGCCATATTTCATGGTTTCTATGAGTTCATCTGTCCAGCTGTGTATATTTTTCCATGCACTTTCCAAGAGCCTTCTGTTTGTTTGTAGAGGGCCTGTGGACACACTCATTACCCCACCACCCAATGTCCTTGGAAGGCCCCTTTAGAGCTCTTAGAAGGGGGTCTCAACAGATGGTCCCTGCAGAACACCCCATACCGGACACTCTCTTCACACTGCATCACTGTCACTTAAGTCAGTTGCATGGCTTTAGGGGGGAGAGATAAAGATCTGAAATAAGTTAGGTTAAAGAACCAGGTTACTATACGATTTCATAATGTGCCATGTCATTGAAAATAACCGAAAGCCGCCTGTGAAATTTACAAAATGGTGACAAAAATATCTCCTTTTTTATGTTACATCGATAGAATAATCAATTCATTCATAGTGTGATTATACTTTATGAAATTATACACAAATTGAAATTTAAAAGTTTAGGTTCTGAAAGTATCTGTTAAATATTTTTACAAATGGACTGTTTATTGCTATAATGTCACACGATCCTTGAAATTAAATGATTTTGCATGAAGGAGTGGTCTCCATTCTCTTATCAGGCGTTCGCAAACTCTTCAGGCGTTACAGGAGAAAACTCAGAGCTGTTATCTTGGGAAAAGGACATACCCACTAATTGGGTGGCCCCCCCCCCCCCCCCTTTTGATTGAAAGATCAAAAGGATAAACAATGCAGATTTACTTTCACAGCCACCTTTGTTCAGATTTACCAAATGTGTCAAAATTAGACAAGGGCACTGTAAAGATTCCCAGTTTGTATCCCAGTCCATGTATACATGAATCTTTAAATCAGTCCTTAAATAAATTTTTCTGCTTTTGCTTCCTTCTTACACGTTAGCCCTATTCCTTGCCCTGGAGTATTGACACCTAGTCGGAGTAATTAGTGAGCAACAGGGAAGAGGGGGGATTGACAGCCCCACATTCACTCCTACAGCTTAATTATCTCACCGGAGAGAAGCCTGGTGTCCCCAGTCACTTCCACCCCCCTCAAAACACATGGAAATCCACACACACACATGCATTTATGCAATCGTACACGCTTAAAAGGCCACATTACGCTCATGCTGTGTTATTGCACACCTATGACATCATAACGTCATAACAGTGTTACAGGGAAATGAGGCTTCTGCATACAGTCATAATGATGTAAGTCCTGATTAATGGCAGTGCCCCATATGTCTTTGGAATAATCATCATTACATCAGCATGGGATATCATGTTTCCAACAGGGTCAGATCTGTTTATGCAATAAGGCCACAGATTTAGATCACAAAACAATAATGTGTTCCCCTGAGCACCTTCTAACATCACTATATTCTTACAAATACTGGCATGTTGTATTTCATACTTTGACTACAAAGCAGAAGAAAAGCATAAAGTATTTTAAAAGCCTACTTTAAGGCAATTTGTTTGAAATAGATTTTATGAAATGCCACATAAACACAGACAGATGCATAAATTTGCAGAGGAATTTGGTGCTCTTGACGATCTCCACGCTGGACCCATCGATGTTCAGTGGAGAGTGGTCACTCTTTGCTCTTCGGAAGTCAACAACCATCTCTTTAGTCTTGTCGACATTCAGGGACAGATATTAAATCATATGTTCACATTTCAATAACACCTGCAAATTATGAAACGTTTTAAAGAACATGCGTCAGCTGAAGAAGTTTGTGACCTTCTTACATAAAAAGCATAATTATACAAAAAAATGTTTTATGCCCTTGCTGAACCCGTTTCTCCAACATATTTTGGGCTTGTCAGTACATCTCAAATTCAGCTCTGATAGAAAAAAACAAGGTCAGGATCTCAACACCCTGTCCTCTTCAAGCATTAAATTACTGAATAACACTGAGCAAATATTAGTTATGTAAAATCACACACTTATCTACATTTACAACGTTTCCAACAAACCACAGTCATGTTATTAAATTCTTTCCATTGAAAACTGCAAGACGAGAGGAAACTGATAATGTGAGAAAACACAGCAATTCAAGAAGGATTCCTCACCGTGAGGCTCATATGCTGTCCGTCAAAAGTAAATATTTACCTCTGATAGCTGAGAAGGACTCATGCCAGGATAAACTGACCTCATTTCTGAACAATATAGATGTCACTGGACCCATTTCCTGCATTACGTGTAAAGATACATACAGCCATGTGTTTTATAACATAATGCAGTTTAATTGCAATGTGTTACACCACCAGGCGGCGCTGAGTCCAGCGCTGCCGAAGTCACACGTTCACTATCACCTGAGTTTTAATTAG
>JAUMHG010000079.1:8906437-8935081 GCA_032359395.1 Enteromius anoplus | reverse complement strand
CTTAATTGACAACTGCATAGTATGTGTTTTGGAGCAGGGTTGGAACAAAACTCTGCAGGGCTCCGGCCCTCCAGGAACAGAGTTTGACATCTGTGGTGTAGAGAATGGCCCAAGATAAACTTGCTGTAGACAAGAATACTAACTTTGATCTGGTTAAATGTTCCGAGGCTGTAGTCCCATGCAGGCACCATATGAGGCAACAGACTGTCCAGGAGTGTGATGAACCTACAGACAAAAAAACAAACAAACGCTGATATATATATAGGGATTCTATATTAGGAAGTCCCTATAATATTTCTGGACATTACCTCTGAATAACCAGTGCACGGCGATAGAGGACATCAGGGGGTGTGCCTTCCAACCTCGGGTAGCGCACCAGGTTGGGAGACTGGAAAACATCAGCATTCAAGCCCAAGTCACGCTCGCAGGAAGATTTGATCTTTAGACCCCTGATCCGTACATCGATTCCCTCATCTACAGAAAGATAATTACAGAACATAAACATAAATCAAGATGACCGGTCAAGAGTCTGGCTTTTTCTTTCAGATGCATGTCATGTCAGATGAATCTTACCTCTGCATTCCTCAATCCTGATCTCTATGATAGGCAAATGTGAGGTCATGTCCTCCAGAACACAAACCTCGCCAATTAAGTTGCTGTGAAAGAAATAAGGCCACAGTGTTGCAATATTCAGAATCCTATATAACCTTTACATACTTATAACTTAAAAGAATAGTTCTTCTACAACAGCTTATACATATAAAATGGTAACTGGTCCCAAAAAGTAAGTAGTATGGTGGCCGAGAGAACTCAACGAGCTGCACATTAAGAAAACATTTCCATCACAAGTGCTGCCAATCCTCAAAACACATGCATACTAAGAAAGGCACTGCATATTGCGAGGACCACAACAGAAATGTTTCGAGGGGAACCAAAAAGGATTTGGGACCCGCTAAGATTTGCATCAATTTGCAATCAATGAAGCACTGCTGATTTATTTTCACTAACCTTGAAATTGTATTTAGTTAATGATACTGAATCAAGCCTATAAGTTAGCTTAATATGCAAAAGACAAAGAACTTATTCAAGCAGGATGTTAAAATAAACCAAAAAGAAAAAAAAAAACCTTGCTTTTCAGTTTACCAACAACTCCACTGACCCCCCAAAAAAGTTACTACATTGATTTTTTTTAAATTATTACATATTTACCTTGTGAGAAATGGGCTGAGACTGAGCGTAATATTAATTCATCATTTGTGCACATATATCATCATTTTCACCACATATAAAAGAAAACAACTACTGCATAAAGATTTGTTTTATATAATTAATGCAAAATAAATCATAAAAACCTTTGCTGCTTCTAGAGATTTCATGATTTATGCAACAGATCATACAAGATAAATATTACAAATACACACAGGGAAATGCAAACACTGATCTTTTACTTAATGCAAACTTAGCATAGGCTACATCATGTTAAACTGTGAGGTTACAGTTATGTTATCCAATAATAAAACACACATGCAGAATTTCATCAGTTTGACAGCTACCATCGTATAAACAGCAGTCAGAACAGTTTCGTAGGCAAGGTTCCCTTGCAATAAATGCGAGCCGAAGCTCACCTTCGTTATCACCCATATTGCAGCTGGCCCGCCTCTTTTTCTGAGTCCCCTTGAAACATTTCTGTTTTGGTCCGTGCAATATGCAGAGCGTTTCTTATTTGCATGTGTTGTGAGTCTGGCAGCACTTGTGTTGTCAACTTGATGAAAATGTTTCTGAATGTGCTGGTGTTTTCTTTATTTGCATGTAATTTCTTAAGTTGCAGGCTCTGCCGTAAATTAGACTTTTAAACCACAATTAGAAATGCATGAATGCTAACACATTACAAAAAAGGAAATATCTTTTTCCAAACTAAATTTTAGACCAAAAGGTTCAACTGGGATTTAAATAATAATAATAACGACTTACTCATCTATTGCTACATCGCTGTATTTCTTGAGATTATCTCCCTCTCCTCCGTACACAGTCACTCTTTTGGGCATGTAGTTATCATCTGTTGAGTCCACTGTTAATATCAGTTTGCTAAAGGAGAAATATATATTTTTTTGTTTATGATCAGCTCTTTCAGTAAAATATAATAACAATAAATAAAACAGATCAAATGGTTTAAAACCCAATTAAAAAAAAAAAAAAAAAGTTTTAGTCTAAATCATTTTACTTGCCAAAACGACTGTAACTAGCAGAGCTGCCCTTACTTGACCACAGTGCCTCTCTTCATGTGCAGCCGGATCCAATGCTGGCCCTGCATGCCATCGCTCTCCCAGTATGTCTCAGTGTCTCCATCTGTCAGGCAGCTTGCACCCCCACTGGGGTCCTCCTTCAAACAGAAAAACTCACTTACTAGGTCTGGAACACCTGATATGTTCACGGCTCTCTGCTTTTCAATATAATGTAGAATAATACTAAACCCTCACATACCGAACTGGAAGACACATCAATGCTGGTCACGCATTGCTTTACACTGCCAAGGTTTTCATCTTCTTTCCCAATGTGGTCATAGAAGTAGTGTACTAGGTCCTCGTCACATTCAAATGTCCACGTAGGAGTTACATATCTAGAAGAGAGAGTCCATATTCAGGTCAATAACATCATGCTACTTTCCCCACATATATATATTTCTTAAAAAAATAAATGAATACATAAATAAATAATGGAATCCATACTGTGTATGCAAAGAGTTATCGCTGCTTGCTAATAAGCATGTTTTTTCTTGTCCACCAAATACAAATCATGTGGTGCAATGTGACGGAGGCAAAGCATGCACTCACCTCAGTTTGCAAACAGCCACCTCGTCCGGCTCCGAGACCTTGGGTTTGGCTCCCATGTGTAAAGAGTTTTCCACATCCACCACCTGCTCCCACCTACAAAGCCATTCAGAAACACGTTGGTACTTGCATCCACTGAATCAGGACACAGTTATTTACAATCAGCACTCTATTATTATCTTTACTCACATGTTTCAGACTGTAAATTTAGGTACTAAGCTGAATATGTCAAACCGGCCAGTTAAATTTTAATGGCAGATAAATGTTTTAATAATTAACATTTTCTGCTATAAAGCAAATTCAACTAGAAGTTTTTTATTCTCACAGGGCTGCATTAACCAATCAATCAAAACTACAGTAAATATAAAACAGTAATGTTGTAAGATATTATTTAAATGAACAATAGCTGTTTTAACACATTTTAAAACATATGTTTTAATATACTACTGGGTTGGCAAAGCCAAATTTTTAGCAGCCAGTGTTAAATGATCCTTCAGGAAGTATTTGCATATACTAATTTGGTGCTCAAGTCAATTTTCTCTTATTATTGCCAATATTGAAAACAGTTTCAGATTTTGTGTAAACCCTGATCCTTTTGTTTAGACATCAAAAGAACAGCATATTTGAAACAGAAATCTTTCGTTATATTACACATGTATTTAATCCCACTACTGATCAAATGTTCAATTCTTTCTGAACAAAAAAAACTGACCACAGACCTTTGAACATTTGGTTCCCGGCACATTTCTCACTGAACTGTACTTTCTGAACTGTGCGGTTCAATAAACTGAAGTTATGTACATCAGTGAATTAGAGAATGGTGGCCAGTGGTGACACAAACCTGCTACACGGCTTGTGGTCGTATCCAAACAGCTGCTGCTGGCGGCTGACAGTGTCAGGAGATTCCACTGGCACAAGCCTGTCTCCACCTTCTGTATGTTTACACACCAGGATCCAGCCCTCCTCTATGTCCAGACCAGCGCGATACTCCTCCAGCTGCTCCTGTCATGGTCAGAAAAGTCAAACAAAACAGGCTAGCTCGCATTTGAATGCCCATTGATCAGAAGAGTGGAAAATTCAGAGTGGAGCCACACACACAAATGCCGTTGACGTCACGGACCAGGAAGTCCTGTGTGTATTCAGACAGCAATAATGATACAGCAGATCAATCAGAATACCTCCACTCACCAGTTCCCGATAACAGCTCATACAAATAGTGCATACCTTGCTTATTTTGACCCACAGGCCATGGCTGTTGCAGTACTCTTCCCCCGTTGTCCGAATACATGTGCCTTTTTTGGGCTCGATGTTACACTTGCATGATTTCTTGTGAGGAGCCTGATGTGGGTTTTCCCACACCGACACCACACTCTTGCCTCCTGAGTTGCCAGCTGTGGACGAGGACGCGGAAGCGGAGCCAGACGACGAGTCCTTACAGATTTTGTAGCAAACCTCTTTCGGCACGTAACACAGAGACTCCGGCAGGGGCTTGCTTTTTCGGAAACATTCAATGCACCTGTTTAAAAACCGCATCCTTCCCAGGAGGGTGTGAGGGTTGTCGTCTGGAGACATCTCCTCCTCAAGTTTGAGTGCGCTAGCCGAGTGCTAGCTGAGAATGTGTCAGCACCAACAGTGAGCAGTTCGGCCGTTAGCGAGCATTACCTCACATATGACTTCCCTTTCTTTCCCGGTTCTTTGTCCGCTTTTACTGAGACCCGGTGCAAATAAATAAACCGTACGACAAAAGTCTTTAGACACAGTTGAGCATTGTTACTCTCGCCAGAGCTTTCTCACGGATACTGGCATCTGTCAAGACAGCTATCTCCACCGGTCTAAAGGGCGATCCGCCCATGTGTGTTTACTCATTCCGCTCTGCTGGATATGTCATGCCTGTAAACCACCCTTTTAAAAAATTGAATAAAACTGAAAATGTTGTTTATTTTTATTTTTATTTTGATTATTGACCTTATACGTTATACAATATTTTACTAAATTATACGTTGAATTCTGGTTTTTAAATTTTAAAATCGTGAAAAAAAACTGACTGATGATTTTGACTGATGAATAATAATTAAGTTTTATACTTTGATTTAACGTTAATTGTTTATATTCGGTTGGCTGCTTTAATGCAAAACAGGGGGAAAAAAAGTTAAAGCAGGCCTTATATTTTAAACAAAATATGGAAAAGTTCGCTAATTTCCTTTCATTTAACTCATTTAATGTAATTCTTGTTTTTAAAGTAAATATGGATAACCAGATGTAATATGTTTTATCCACTTTGGCGTTATATAATAAAAGTAGGACAAAAGTCACTAGAGCGACGGTGCTTAAACACGTGATAAAAGAGAGGCCGGTGATTGGTTGGTACTTCATGGTTCCTCGGGGTGAATGTTGTAAGGGCACCGAAGGATCTGAACATTGTTGATAAGGAACAACGATGATTTTTAATAAGGTAAGCTCGTATTTCTAGTGACGCAGTTGCTGAACAGTTTTTATTTTTCACATGCTTGCGTTTTTATTCACGTCAAATTAAGATATCCAGCGTAGCGCTAGGTGGTTAAATTAGCTGAAATCCTACAGCTAAGTTAGTCTACGCAGTAACCTGTGACGTTAACGTTAGTGAGAAAATCATAACGTTAGTTTTTCTTAATGTTATGAGATTGTTTCAGCTCTTCTCCCAATCGTAGATTCAATTTGACTTATAAACAAAAGTGCTTAACTTAATCTTGTCATACTGTATTTAAATATGCTGTACCATACTTGCATATATTCTTTGTGCGATTTAATTTTATACAATTAAAATAATTGAAGAGTCAATTAAGTCCAGTTATGTTGTATATAACTAAGTTTGTCTATTATTTGAAGCATTTCCTTGTTAGCTGTAGGTACATTATCTGCATTCTCTGTAAATCATGTATAAATGTGTATAAAAAAAAATAAATGTATAAAATCATTGTCCAATAGGTTTTGAGGGCAGGTTTTCAGGCTGGACTTAGGTTTCAGAGCACTGGACCTCAAGCTAGTGCCAGAGCAGCTACTGCTGCCTTGAAGGAATCTCTTGGAGGCTTCAACTTTGGTATGTATTATTATCATCATCCTCCACTCAGTTTTTTTTTTTTTTTTTTTTTTTTTTAATGCCAAACCATTGTTAGACCATCCCAACACACTGGTCTTCAATTTAACAGAACTAACTGACCAGCAGAAAGAGTTTCAGGAGGTGGCCAGAAAGTTTGCGCGGGAGGAGATTGTACCAGCTGCCCCGTCATATGACCGAAGTGGTGAAGTGGGTCATTTAAATACCATTTTGCGTTTACATGCGTTTAGATTTGCAAAAGATTTAAACTCTTGATTTTTCTCTTTGCAGTATCCATTTCCTCTCATTAAGAGAGCATGGGAGTTGGGTCTAATGAATGGGCATATTCCAGAGGACTGTGGTAGGTGCTTTCAAGACTGATGCCCAAAATTATAATTCTGTCATCATTTCTTCATTTTCATGTAATTCTTAAGCCTGTATGACTTGCTGTCTTTCATTATATAAAATGAGACATTTGAATGACCTACTACTAATTGCTTGTTTCTATGCAATTATACCATTAAAAGTATCATGAAAGCAGTCCATGTGACTTTGTTATTTAAAAAATCATATCTGAAACCATAGGAAAGCTTGGGAATAGACTGACATTTAGGATGTTAATAGATGAAATCAGGCACAATAGTCACGCAAAACCCTTTTATGGTATTTAGCATCATCTAGTCTCAAGTAGCCAGATCTTCAGACTGATGGCAGAAGATCTGGACCCCTTTGCAGTTTGTATCGCCAGTTTGACTAACATGTTAAACCAATCACAGTTTGTTTTGTTCTGAGTCATGTTTAGCAGTGTGAAAACATAAAGTCATTGTCCCTACAATAACAGACTGGCGTGTCACCAATTACTAATCAAGAATGTTGTCATTAGTGGTCAAGCGCCTATGCTCATTGTCATAGCTTTAACACGATGGCTTTCTTAATTTTTTTTAAATGTGGTTAAGCTTCACAATACCTTTGTTTGCAGGTGAGCTGTCAAAGAATGGGACACACACATATCTACCAGAAATCCTGTATTTTTCAAACAATCAGATGACAACACAAAGTGTTTGCTATTTTGTGTGCCTATAATGCATCACATACTCGAAATTGAAATGCATACTAGAGATATTCTTCATAAATGCAATTTTTTTTATTTTTTAATGGAGGAAAGCGAGTCATAGGAGTTCATTTAATTCCAACCATTCCTTTAATTCTGACCATGTTGTATTTTGCTATATGTTTTAGGTGGAATGGGTCTGGGCATATTTGATGCCTGTCTCATCACAGAGGAGTTGGCCTTTGGCTGCACTGGAGTACAGACGGCTATTGAAGCAAACTCTCTGGGAGTAAGTGCAGTTTTATAAAACTGTGCGTTATTTAATATTGAAGCAAAATGGTTACCTGTGCATGCCAGAATTTATTGTGGTAAGATGCATTTTTAATGTAATTTTTCCATGCAGCAAATGCCTGTTATTATTGCTGGTAATGATGCCCAGAAGAAGAACTTTTTGGGCAGAATGACAGAAGAACCACTAATGTGTGTAAGTGTGTCATCAATTTTCTAATCATTTATACATTTTTATGAAGTATTCCCTTGAGCAGTGCATAGTCACATTTCTTCAAGCACAAGCCAATGTCTGTGTCTACAGGCGTACTGTGTGACCGAGCCAGGAGCAGGCTCTGATGTGGCTGGGATAAAGACCCGGGCTGTTAAGAAAGGTGACGAGTATGTGGTCAATGGTCAGAAAATGTGGATCACCAATGGAGGAAAAGCAAACTGGTAGATGAACCTCTCATATCTTATTCTATAACTAATAATTGTGTTTTGGATCCATTTTATAAATCTTTCTTTTTGCATCTATAGGTACTTCCTGCTGGCCCGCACGGATCCCGATCCCAAATGCTCTGCTAGCAAGGCTTTCACAGGCTTTATTGTTGAAGCTGACACCCCAGGAGTCCAGCCTGGCAGAAAGGTACAATCTACTGACAACTGCAGTCTGATGCGCTCCGATAATACGTACATGCTTATATTAATTACATTAAGAGATCCTGCACATATCGCTTATGTCTACATTCTTTTGTTCAACAGGAATTGAACATGGGCCAGAGATGCTCGGACACCAGGGGCATCACGTTTGAGGATGTAAGAATCCCGAAGGAGAATGTTTTGATTGGAGAAGGAGCCGGCTTCAAGATTGCCATGGGTGCATTTGACAAGACTAGACCACCAGTAGGTGTTCTTTTGCAGTTATTATTGCTATTAACAAATTCTTCATGCTACTATATAAACCATCTGTTGATGTTTTTCAGGTGGCTGCGGGTGCTACAGGACTTGCACAGAGAGCACTTGAAGAGGCCACAAAGTATGCTTTGGAAAGAAAGACCTTTGGCAAGGTTATTGCAGAGGTAGGTGTCTGTTTCAGTAGATCTGTTTGAAAACCCAAAGTGATGTCATGAGGTTAATGACTCTGCCTGTTTTCTGACCCCAGCACCAGGCTGTGTCGTTCATTCTGGCTGAAATGGCCATGAAAGTTGAACTTGCGAGAATGGCCTATCAGAGAGCAGCCTGGGAAGTGGATCAGGGGCGCAAGAACACCTACTTTGCCTCAATCGCTAAAGGCTTTGCTGGAGACATTGCTAATCAGTGTGCCTCTGATGCCGTCCAGGTCTTTGGTGGGAACGGTTTTAATAGTGAATATCCTGTGGAGAAGCTGATGAGAGATGCTAAGATTTACCAGGTAAGGGTTGTAGGCCCAATTTTGTTTATTTTAACTGGTAATGTTTCTAAAATGTGACTAATGTCTTATTGCCTGCATTCTCAGATTTATGAAGGGACTGCGCAAATCCAAAGGCTCATTATCGCAAGAGAACACCTTGGGAGATTCAAACAGTGAACTTATGAACCCAAGACTTCTGTGCCAAGATCTAATTGTTTGGTTGAGCATATTTATGCGTCTATATGATGTGTGTTGTTTTTTTTTATTTTTTTTATCAATAGATCTCAGGATTGTATCTCACAGACTGTAAATTGCCTACACAGGTTTCCAGTTGCCTTATGTCATATCAGCATGTCTTGCCATCTTTTTGTGTTAAACAAGTTGATCAAAGCTGAACAATGTAACATAGTTACACTCTAGTTAAACTCTTCCTGTTCTTTTTATAACTGATTGTGTCCTCAAAACAAAACTAAATAAATAATTTGCTTTAAAGCCAATTGTAATTTTTTTTTTCTTTCTGAAATATCTATACCAAAATGTAATTATTTAAAAATTGCCCTACAATATTTTGAATGCAACCTTGCAACTTTGTTTATTAGTAACTCAACCAAAATTTGGTACCAAACAACAGTAGTTCATATTGAGATATAGCTTAAATTTTGAATAAAAAAATATTGTGTATAATACTGATTTTTGTACAGAATATTTATAAATTGAAATTTAAAGACAATTTCTTAACTTCTGAAATTGCTGCTTGATGCCCTGATTGAACCGAAACCTGGAATAATCGTCAAGCTGCTGATTTGTCCACATCTGGACAATTTACTAGAAGATAATTAAGGTAAACAACGTTCTCAGTCGCAGTCGATTTCAGCTTCCCATGATAGCGTCGCCTTTAGCTTACATGCGTTTTGTCCTTTACTGTCACCCGTAGAAACAACAAGGCACGCGATGATGATGTAATATGTGTGCGCCTGGTGAGGTCAGCCTGTAGTCCACTCTCTTGCTTCTCCGTCAATATGGTAATGTAACACACTACTTTGGTTCAAAGTTATTTAATCGTACAGGATGTCGTGTTTTCCTCGTGTAGAAACAGGGTGCGGTTAACGTTACTGGGATTGTAAATAAAATAACGCGCACTAAAAGAGGAAAACGAGAGCAGCAAGAACATGTCATGACATCCGCGCAGGCAGTTCAACACAGTTTGTAGTCTTGGTTAAAATGAATGTGTCAAAAACTGATGTTTTTGAGCTTGTTGTTGGAAATCGATGACGACAACTTTTTTTTTTTTTTTTGCAGGGGACCCAGGTTAAGGACGTTATCATTAAGCCTGATGCTCCAAACACGCTCCTCCTAGACAAGCATGCAGATTATATCGCAGCCTACGGCTCCAAGAAGGATGACTATGTAAGATGATGGCTTAAAATCATTAAAATCCTTGAATACAATCAGAGGTTAATTCCCATGTATTCTCCTGTAGGAGTACACTCTGTCAGAATACTTGAGAATGAGTGGCATCTACTGGGGTCTGACAGTGATGGACCTGATGGGTCAGCTGTCTCGAATGAACCGCGACGAGATCACAGAGTTCATCAAGTCTTGCCAGCATGACTGTGGAGGCATCAGTGCCAGCATCGGCCATGACCCTCATCTCCTCTACACCCTCAGTGCTGTACAGGTCAGTAGAAATCTGCTAAACCTTGAAGGCAATCAATCACTATCATTATTCAGTGGTTCTCAAATTACTGACTACACAAAAGTGGGAGTCCGTGAAACGATGTGTGTTAATCTCTTTAGATCCTGTCATTGTATGATAGCGTTAATGTCATTGATGTGGACAAAGTGGTGGACTATGTTAAAGGACTGCAGCAGGAGGACGGCTCATTCGCAGGGGACAAATGGGGTACGTTTATGCATTCATGCATTCCCTCATTACAAAAATAAACAATAAAGTGTTATGTGACTTATTAAATGCTTGTTTTGTTTTTTTCTTAACAGGAGAAATAGATACACGGTTTTCCTTTTGTGCGGTTGCAACTTTAGCTCTACTGGTGTGAATCTTTTTGTAATCAAAATATTGAAGTGCATTTTTGGTGTTTGTTGCAGCCTTTCGATATTTTAAATGCATATAACGAGGCATTTCTGTGTAGGGCAAGTTGGATGAGATCAACATGGACAAGGCTGTTGAGTTTGTGCTGTCCTGTATGAACTTTGATGGTGGGTTTGGTTGTAGGCCTGGTTCAGAGTCCCATGCTGGTCAGGTGAGGTGTTTGGTGCCCCACCTTTAAAACCATTTTAGTGTATTCATATGTTGTATTCATTTGTTTTTCTCATCCTGTCTCCAGATTTACTGCTGCACAGGTTTCTTGTCGGTCACTGGGCAGCTTCATCAAGTAAATGCGGATCTGCTGGGTTGGTGGCTCTGTGAAAGACAGTTACCATCAGGAGGCTTGAATGGGAGACCAGAGAAGGTAGGATGTCCTATAGATCAGAGATATTAAGAGATGTCAACTAAACAGAATAACAGAAAATTCTGTTATTGATTACTCACTCTGATGTCGTTTCAAGCCTGCAAGTCTTTCGTTAATCTTTGAAGCACAAATTAATGTATTTTTTTGATGAAATCCGAGAGCTTTCTGATCCTGCATAGACACCAACACAACTGAAACATTCAAGGCCCAGAAAGCTTGTAAGGACATTGTTAATGTAAAAAAATAACTATGTATGTTGTAATTGTTAGCTTAAACACAGCAAAAACAGCATCTGTTGCATTCGGTTTTAAAGGGATAGCAGCCTAATTTAGTTGTATAAGTCACTGCTGTTAAACAAGCAACAAAAGTAAAATCACTCACTGCTCTTAACTGAATCAGTATTTAGTAGGCATAAACATTAATCTAAATTTGTTTCTAGAAATAAATGTCTGCTTGAAATAATTAATAATATGCTAAACAAGTTGTTATAAAGAATTCATAATTAGCCTATATAACTGCTGGTATTTCATTGAAAAGAAAATCATGTTCTTGTTCTGTATGAGAAGTGATTATATTTAATTTTAACATATTGGCATTTCACGTGTTCGCCCTTCTTCATTAGTAGTAATAAAATAGCATGTTCGGCGTGCTGTCGTTGGCGAGCCGGGGGCTCGGTGAACCCCGAACCCTAGTAGCGAGAGCCCTAAAGAGGGCTTGACTCGGAGGGAAGGAAACTGGACTATTTATAGTGACGAGGTGAGGATCGGAGTGGCTTACGGAGGAAGCGGGATTGATTAGTAAACGGTGCCAGCTGCGACTAATCGTCAGCCCTTCCACCCGAAATTAGTTTGAAAACTTCATTAATCGGTGTCTATCATGATAAAGCCTTAATGTCAAACATAAAGAATTTGGACATTTTAGAGAAATGCTTAATAAATGCATTACACTGTAGCTAAACCCGTTTAGATTTTAGCCGACTCAATTTACTGTAGATTTAGTCGATTAAAATCATATAATATTTAGTAGACTTAAACTACACTAAAAGCTTAGTACTAATACACTAAAACTAAAAACAATTCAGACGGCTAAAATATGACTAAAACTAAATCTAAATTTGCTGTCAAAATGAACACTGATTTGAAGTGGATAAAAAAAAGTTCATTAAAGTTGTCCTTAGACAAGAATGAATTTTGATTTAGGTTTAAGGGCAATTTTGGTGAAACATTTTGATCCATTTGAAATATTGACGAGTGTATTCCGCTAAGAAAGAAGGCATCACTTTTATTCTCGCTGTAGTATAGTTGCAGCTGTCGGCATGCCATGGAGACCTTTATTTCAAGTAAGGTAAGGGGTGTAACATTTACGTCACACGCTTATCTGGCCAATTACAACGCACTGGAGGACTGGCCAATCAGCGCACACTGAGATCTTCAGAACGATGAGCTTTGTAAAAATCAGAAAGACAGAGGCAGAGAGGATTAACAATGTATTCTGCTCATAAAGTGACCATGTGATTCAGTTAGTGTCTTGTAGGTACCTTTTATGTTGTAAAAGATTAGAACTAAAACTATTACCATAAAAAATAATGCAAAAAATAGGGAAAAAATTATTTATATATATATATATATATATATATATATATATATATATATACATAAACACACACATTTAAAGTAAATTTAATTTAATGTTCAAATAAAAATGAAAAAGATAATGTATATGTTTGAGAGCAACATAAAAACATACTTAAGGGCATAACAAAAAGGCTATTGTTTTGTAAGTAGGCATTTTAGTAAAAATGTTATAGTTAGTAATTCTTCCTTGAGTAATAACTAGTGCCTGAATCTCAAAAACAGCTATAAAATATTTATCATCACTGTATCAACTAAAACAACTTGCATATGAAAATAATAGCAAAAGTACATATGGACAATATTCAGACATATGTATCAGAATATAGCAGGAACCAAAATCTTAAGCATGCTTGCCATAAGAGAACCAAATGGTCTTTTTCAGTTCTCCTGCATCTGTTAGATAATAATGATTAAAAATGATGCATTTTGGTGAAAGAAATAATTAAATAAGGCATAAATAAAAAGTAGAGCAAAGTGATAGTTCCATGTGTCTCCAGCAGGGTGCTCTCTGTTGTGTGAACGTGCAGTTTAGGAGAAAGGCGTGGCTGTGTGTGCAGGTCAGTGGGTTCGTTGTGGTGATGGGGAATGCAGCTCCGGCAGCGCCACATAGACGCTCTGTTAACTCACTCCACGGCCCCATCTCTCTCTCGCACAAACACACACACACACACACATTCACAGACACAAAACTGAGGGCTGCACTCTGCCTCCGCCAGTCGCAAGTCTGCAGACATCCTACTGAGCCCTGAAGGACAGGAGACAAGAAAGACAAAGAGAGACCAGAGGTCATATTTCTCCACTCCACCCATTTAAATTAGAATGAAATTTAAAGAGTGAGACACAGAGCAAGACGCATATTGATTTCAGTCATGTATATTTAACATCTTAGTCAACATAATCTCATAATGTTTAACTAAGAATACATTATCTCTGATATATACTTAGACAGACAGTGACCCTCGTTTAGTATATGTGTGTCAGATGAAAAAAAAAAAAAAGGTTCCATTTTGATAAATTGTAATAATAAATGGTAATAAATGAATGTGTATCACATCCATTTTTTTTAAATAATATTTCACGAGTTCACACTTCCTCATTAATGACAAATAAAATTGCGTGTTTAGCTTGCTGTGCGGGCCGTGAGCTTGGCGGACTCCGAGCCCTAGGGATTTTAACCCCTTGGCGGTGAGGGTCTGGCAGAGCTCCGTGTCCGGCTCGAACCCCGTGTGCCCCCGGGAGGAAGGTAAGGTCTAGAGGCGGAATAAGGGGTGGTGGAGGGATGCAAGAACGAGGTTGGGTGATCGGATAATAGGCTGATTGGGGATGAAGCGGCAGCCGTGGCTAATCATTCATACGTGTTCCTCCCCAAATTTGTTTATCAACATCATGTATGTGTATCCTGTGTATATTTATTATGTGTATTTACAAACACATGCATGTATATATTTAAGAAAAATATTTTAGTGCTGTCAAACAATTAATTGCGATAAAAATATATGTGCGTGTACCGTGTATATTTATTATTTACATATAAAAAACACACATAGGCAGCAAATTTTTTGGAATTATTTATGTGTGTGTATATATATAAACAAAATATTTTTCTTTAATAAATACATGAATGTGTGTGTTTTATATATGCATAATAAATACTAAAAGTACACCTACCTAAGTAAACAAAAACCTTTTTTTTAGGTTTTAGATGTGATTATTCGTGATTAATCAATCAAAAGCAGTAGTTTATATATAATACAAATATAATAATATGAATATGTAAAAGTATAATTATAAGTATTTTCATTATATATATTTTCTGATAATATGTTAATAATAATATATAATTGGACACAAAAAAAATCTAACATTAAAGATATATATCAAATAATATTACATGTTGTTGTCTGAGATTGAATGTATATATAAATGTACACAATTTTTTTTCATTTTTAAAACATGTATATGCCTTCCATTTTAACATTTTATAATTGCCTGAAAATTCCCTTCATATCACATTGCAAAAAAAAAAAGAAAGAAAAACTATAAAAAGTACAACTACAGGGCAAATGCTTGTTATGACAGGAGTAGCATCATTTAAACCCAAGCTGTTGCCAGTTTTGCAGTAGTAGGCAGCAGGAAGCAAAGCATGACTGTCTGACTGTAGTAAGAGAGCGTGACTATATTTTGAAAAAGCCAGAGACAGAGGGGCGGTGTTTCTTTAAGAGTGCTGCAGTACGGCAGACAGGTGAATCGAGGACACGCTGGCACTAGATGTTCCAGAGAGAACGAGAGAGAGAGAGAGAGAAAGAGAGATGTTACACCCCATCATTTTCAGACACGAGACTTAAACCACACTACTGCATAGAGAAAAGAGGGAAAAAAGGGACAGAAGACCGTAATTCTTCATTATTCAATCTCTCCACACTTTCAGGAGGGCCCCACTATAATTACCCTCCACTTATAATTTACATAAGCCCTAAATAACCTCAGCTTTATTGATGATTTTAATGTAAATGCAAGCCTATGCATAGGCAGTGGTATCTACGCCAACAATAGCAATGAAGTCTAACCTGCTCTGACAGACTGCCCTTCAAATGGTTGCTAGCATATTAAACATTACAGTATATGAAGAACTGCTGAGCATTAAAATGGCATTAAGTAAAGTCCAATAAGTGCAGGACTCTTTCCACATCTATGTAATTCAGAACATCATTCATGTTTCAGTATAAAAATGTAAACAGGTGGAGCCTGCTTGTGTATGCTAACTTAGCTTAGCATTTAAACAGGCAGTTCAACAGCTCTGAACGACCTCCAGTTAGGATGATTTGACATTCACACCTGAAAGTGAACTTCATTTACATAAACACTGACTAACAATGTTGCCAACTGCTCTACAACGACGCCTTGGCTAACAATATGTTGATTTATCTTTTGAAATGTTAGTTAGCGAATGCCAATTAGCATAGATCTACTTTGGTTCCTTGTTGTGTCTGATGAACAAAGCAAACTGAACAGACTGCTGTAAAGTAAGGAATTCAGAGGATTTGAAAACATTTTAAAACATTGTTTTAGCACTTTATAGCCTAAACTTAAACATTTTGAAGACTGTATATTTAACAGCAGTTATGATGGCTATTTGGAATAAATAGTGTTCCTAAACAATATTTTAGGAATGGGACTTGGTTTAGCTAGTTAGCCAATAAAACAGACACTATTTTAAGTTTGTATTTATTTATGTTTAAGTAAAAAAAGGAAAGACTTTTTGGAGGGCAAAAAGTTTGGGGTTGGTATTTTCTTGAATTCAGTGTCTTTTGCTCAGCAAGCACTTGCACTTATTTATTTCAAAATAAATGAAAATAGGAAAACTGTAATGCTCTTAAATATTAGTAATCCAAAACAACAAAATGCAGTGGAATGTATTTTATTTCTGCAAAGCTCAATTTTCAGCATTATTCCTCCAGTGTTCAGTGTCACATGATCCTTCAGAAATCACTCTAATTTATTTGCTGTGCAAGACACAATTTTCTTATCCATAATGAAAGCAGTTGTGCTGCAAAATAGTTTTGTGGAAACTGGGATGCATTTTTTTTCAGGTTTCTTTGATGAATACAGTAGATAGCTCAAAAGAACACAATTTATTTGAATCAGTAAATGTTACATGTTTTTTTTTTTTTTTTTATCAGTGTAATGTATTCTTTCTGAATAATGAATGTGTTTGAAACTGAAGTTGATTTCAGAGTTTTACTTGTTTTAAACAGGATTTTATTGTACACCTTTATTCCAAGAAAATGTCAGAATGATCAAAACTCTCGCAATTTTGACACCCCCTCCTCCCACTAACTTGTAGTTTATGAGGCAGAAAAAAATACATTTAAAATTCCTAAAACTTGTTTTATTAGTCTGTTTTCACCTTCAAACTTCAACTTCTTATTTCTGAGGAAGTTATATCAAACATAAGCATTCAGACTTGTTTTTGATAAACTAAGAACTTATTAAAAACTAAAATGAGTTCTTATTAAATGTGAGCGTTTGTGTTCAGCGGTTCCAGCAGCAGTGCTGTATACAGTAGGATGGAGGTGGAATGTTTGGGTCTCGGTGCTCCACAGACATGCGCCTTGGATATCCATTGTGTTCTATGTTGTGAGATTCCACAGACATTGTGTCATAGAGTTACATTAAGGCCAGGGATTGGCTTCTTTCCTATGATTGAATGTTTTCCACCTGGATACTGAACTTGTGCGCATCCAGCTGAGAGAAACTCTGTTGAAAAGAAAACTGGAACTGCTTAAAGGCCGATGATTATTTAATCATTGGTTTGCTTCCATTACAGATGTGTCACAGTTACAGTAAATGAGAAACTCTCTCTCTCTCTCTCTCGTGTTTTCTCATACAAATATAAATGCTCAATAGTCTTATTTACAATTAGGGAGAATTCAACAGCTACAGTCCAAAGCTTTGATTCTCAACATTATGCCATTAGCATTTGCAAATATTCACACATGATATTCACAAATGTCTTTGATAAATATAATTAATTGGTAATAGAAATTTCTTTGTAACTGTCTTTAATGTTACTTTTCATCAGTTTAATGCGTTTATATAGTGATAGTTCACCCCCAAAA
The DNA here is from genome assembly GCA_032359395.1 of Enteromius anoplus. Classification (NCBI taxonomy): domain Eukaryota; kingdom Metazoa; phylum Chordata; class Actinopteri; order Cypriniformes; family Cyprinidae; genus Enteromius; species Enteromius anoplus. Next base: position 8,917,745 of record JAUMHG010000079.1, on the reverse strand, counting down.
AGGGTTCTTTTCTCATGAACACGCATCAACTGACTCCTCAGAGAAGAGATTGTTAAATAAAGAAGGTCTTCACAAAAAAAAATATTCTTGTTGTTTCATAAAATAACTTTTGAAGCCCTGGATGTCACATGGACTATTTTAACAATGTCTTTATTACCCTTCTGGGTCTTGAAAGTGTCAGTTGCATTGGTGTCTGTGCTGAGTCAGAAAGCTCTTTGATTTCATCCAAAATATCTTAGTTTGTGTTGCTGAGATGAATGAAGGTCTTGCATTTTTGGAATGTCATGAGGGTGAGTAATTAATGGCAGAATTTTCTATCACTAATATTAACTATCACTTTAATGCATTATGAAACAACTCTTTTTGACCTAAAATATTTGAACAGTAGCCTATTTTGGGTGGGGGTGAGGGGTTGTGAGGGTGGTTACGTGGTCAACATATTCAGGTTTTTTAAAAGGATTCAATAACTTAATCAAGTTACATTTACAGTTATTGATAGTAAAGTGATAGTAAAATCTAACTATATTATTTATTTAAAAGTGTAATATAAGTATTTATGACACTTCAATTGCTGTGCCCATTTTCCATTTTAAGTTCCTCCAATACGTATAATGTACTTTTCAGGATATATTCAAAATGTGAACACTAAAAACGAAAGTGCACATTGAAATGTATGTGTTTCCTACTTCCTATGCTTTTCATTTGAGTAAAAGACCCCATTCTTCTTAAATAACATCTACTTGAGAGTTTCAGAAGAGATTTTATGGAGAGTCTGTGATCAAAAGTCCGCAAAAGAAACACCTGAGACAGAGACCATACTTTAATGAAAAACCAAAGCATAACTATTAGGTCTCAAAACAAACTAACAGAGCTGTTAAGTCTCCTGAGCTTTGACTAATGAGCAACAAAATGTTCCTCTCGAAAGTTCAAATTATAAGTGACATTATCATTAATAAGTCAAAAGTAATTAGCTAGCAGCTGATGCAGCTTGACTTTAAGCACAGATGGAGTAATTCAATACAGCCTCGCTTGAAGCCGTGAAGATCGACTTTCAAAAGCCATCAGTAAGACATCTCCCTTTGAACATTCTGACAGTCTCCTCTTCTTCTTTATTGCCAACTTTGCAGCACATCAAACAAGCCAACCGCAGTATCTTAATGCAACATTTGTTTGAGCCGTACGCATTTTCAGTTACCTCAGATAGAGCCTATAAATAAAGCCTTTCTATGAGGGAAAGGCAAACAGAACTGAACACTCCGCACATTGTTGTGAAGGGTAATTGCGAACAACACCGGTCTTGTCTGAGGATACTCAAGACCGTGGAGAACTTGATGGATGAGGGTTTTATTTCTAAACTCGACAGGACCTGTCAGTGTAAAACTGCTGCTTGTTCCTCTGCGGAGCTCGCCAGACATTTTGGCTCCAGGGAGGTGGCTTTGCGCCGGGCTCCCTTGGAGAGCCCAAAGATTTAAGAAAACACACCATGTGAAAAGGGCATTTTAAAATGGACCGTGTAAGCGGGTGAGGTCATCGTAGTTACCTCAGAGAAACCTTTGTTAGCGGCTGGATGGTGAGGAGAATTTCTGGAGCCCTGCTGGAGCTCTGGTCCCACTCATCTTGTGGGAAACAAACCTCATTAAAACGCCCCTACGATGTCAATTGTGCATTGTTTCATAGCCGAACGGACTTGATATAGTTGATTTTGCTGACTTGTCATAATTAATAACGCCAGCCAATATGATTAAAGTTGTTTACTTGGGAATCGATGTGTCAGATTGTCAATTAGCGGGATGTCTGCGAGCGAATGCCAACGGTAAATGATTGCCGGTGATGTGCGAGGTTGCTTATTGGTACAATAACTCTCCGCCATCTCTCCGGCTTCCCCTCCCGCCCTTTCATCTGTTGCCTGTCTGGGTGAGAAAAATTCCTGGGTGATTGTTGAGGGGCCCACTGTGTTCACAAACAAAAGGCCTCCTCTCTCTCAGGGTGGCGGAGCGCTTGGTTTCCGGCGTGAGGTCATTCTGTTGGAGAGCATGAGAGAGGAAGAAATGTCATTCAGGACTTGAATCGGAGATTATGCTGGTTTCTTGGGATGGAGGGGGGATGAGCTGGGTTGGAGGGAGTTTGCGTGTCTACGTGTCCCAGCTTGGCCTGGTTAGCACAGTGTTGGGAAAGCTAATTTGAACTTGCCAAGCTTCAAGCTATACTCATAATTTTAAAAATAGCTACACAGTTGGCAATAACCTAATAAAGTGAATAGCTAACCACATTAAAGCAGATGTTAATGAAGCTAAGTAAAGTATTATTGTAGCATTAGTTCTACACTTTTGTTATGTATAGCTATTTCCCACTACTTTCCCAGCATTGTTTTCACTAAAATTTCATGTTGTTGTATATCTGAATTTAACATCAATAAAGAACAGAGCCTCTACTTTTAAACAGTTGAAAGTTTCATATAAAAAAAAGCTAAATTTTGGGCAGTTTTATCAAGAACTACATCTGGATCACATAATTACGATGATCAAAGCAGATCGCTTTAGTTCTTTACCACCTCCTGGATTAACATTTCATTCTGTAGCTTTAGGCAGTTTTGATTTAAATGCTTTTTATTGTCGATGCAATAGATTGTTTCTGCGCCTTCCTCACCTGTGTTTTTGATCAGGAGATTCTGCTCTCATTCAGGAGATACACAATAGTGCCCCCTACATATAAAAGTGAAAACATGGAACCCCATAGAATTCCATGTTTGGTGGGGAAAGAGTTAATATTTAGAATTAGAATTATTTATCTATCTATCTATCTATTTTATTTTATTTGACTTTTAATAACATTTTGAAAAGGAATGTTTTAGTAATAATTTCTTAGAAATAGTTTAAGTAATTTTAGTACTTTAAACTTGTTTTGAGTAAGTTGCCATGGCAACATATTGTACATATTTACATATTTAATCCTTATCAAGTTTTTTCTCTCTAATATTTATACAAAATCTTTTTGAGTGTACAAAATGCATAAATTTACATTTATACAACATTTATTCATACAACACCCTTATTATATAACTTAAACCACAGTATGAAACCAACCAACAGCACGTGTTGATTTTATAAAAAAAAAAAGAAATTTAATATACAAAAAAGTAAACCTTTTGACACTGATTGATAGTTAGCTGATAGTTTGTTAGAGAGTTTAGAGGCGGAGATATCAGTTTTTTGGTATTTTGGCATTTTCATTTGGCGAAATTATACACTTCAGCTTTACCAAAATATATTTTACACAGTAAAATAGAAAAAATAAATACATTTTAAAAAGTGATAAAACAGAGAGATTGACTAAAATTAATTGACTAAAACTATTGATTTTCCACCTAAATCATTTGAATGAATATTCTCAAATTATTTGCTAATTTTGGAACATTATCTCAGCTTGATTGTCAATACTGTCATCAAATTCTAACTCATGTTTTACCAAACTTGTATAAATTGTGTGGATATATGTGTGTATATATATATATATATATATATATATATATATATATATATGGAAGTCACAAAAACTGTTTCTCAGCATTCTTCAAAATATCTTATGTTACGTTTTGCATAATACAAGGTGAGTCAGTTTTTGGGTTGAGCATCCTATTGCACGACAAATTATTTAGGGAAAAGCACCACTTTTAAAATATCCGTGCAACTTTCATGCTATTAGAAAATAGTTTAGTTAGCAATTTTGCTACCTTTAATTAGCCACAGCTTCGTGTGAACAAAAAGACAAACAATACGATGTGTTTTGAATTCCAGACTGGATAGTACTTCCTCAGAGATCTGAACATCTCCTGGCAAGCTCGGTTTTCAGCACAAAAATAAAACTCCTGAGACTTTCTCACAAAAGCTTCCCATTTGACACAACAATACGCTCATTAAAATAAGCACCGCTCCAGTATTCGACCATCAGTGCGAGTGTAGTAGGTCGATATGTACCCATAAAATCTGACTCAAGAGGACTGTCAAAGGATTGTATGTCACTTCCTTCTTTTCTGTCCCAAAGCTCTTAGCCCGTTTGATATGACAGGTTATTTAACCGTAATCCTCCTGCCTTGATCTATTGCCACACCACAGCATATGTGGAGCAGAGAGCACAAATCCTCATACGGTCTGCTATCAGCGAATTGATGGCCTTGTCTAAGGGATACAGATCATTGTGCAGCACTGTAGATGGGTGAATGAGTTCACAGCACTCTGTCAGTGTCGCTCACAGCCCGGCGGTGCCAGGCTGAGTCAGAATGGCCTGTTCTCTTTCTCTGCACACTCAGAGCCAGCTGTGAAAGGCTGCCACTCAGTCCAGTGCTTCTTCACCGTCTCTTTACTATGTCTAGAGATGGTAAACAAAGAACAAGTGAGTTAAAGTCGTATTAGCCTAATGAACCAGTCTGGTGAGGCTGAGATTGGATGTGGTCTAGTCTTGTGGCAAAATATCCAGGCTTATGACCAAGTTCAGCCGGTTCAGCAGCGAGGGGTTCTTCATGAACTATCTCCATTGTGTCCTTGAGCAGGACTCTTAACCCCAGGGTGCTCCAGAGGGACTGACCCAGCAATAAATCAAAGTCCTTCTGAAAGCCAGTCAGTTCACTCAGAGACCATCTTGAAAATGCCTCCAGGCACCATTTCCAGTCTTAAAAGTTCAGCAAAGATACATATCTGTCTGTCTTTCTGTCTATCCATCCAATCAATCAATCAAACAATCAATTAATCAACCAATCAATCATCTTTATTTATTTAGCTCTTTTAATAACTCTGTTGTGTCAAAGCACTGAACATTATCAGATTGAGGAATAGAGTATAATGACAAGATTAAACACTCAATTTCTAGCTAAAGGCATTTCATTATTGAATGGATGTACACTGTTCTTTACATCAGCTCATTTTAAATAGATCTTTGTAATCAATTTGGCGATAATCGCTAGAAATTAAGCGTTCCCAACTAAGCAAGCCAGAATCAACAGCGGCAAGGAACCAAAACTCTATTTGTGAAAAAAATGAAGGGAAAAAAAAAAAATTGTTCTGTAAACAAAAAGTCAGTTAAAAGACACACACTTTAGTGTGAAAAAAAAACTAGATAAGAACACAACCAAACTGGACTTTCCAATAGATGCATATCTCTTGATGACTGAGTCGTTTGTATGTGTGAAGTAGGTGAAAGACCCTCTTTTCTGAATGAAATCCAAACCACAGAGTTAGTAATGAACACCTTATGTATGTCAAAAGACGTACTTGAATGAAGCCGCTTCCTGACCCTCCCCCTCCCCTCCTTTCCCTTATGCAGCACATTCGCTTGCATTTAGAGCCATTCATGACAAATGGAGACCCCTGCACCCCCACCCATGTGTCCCATGACAGCTGAATGAGCAACTTTCTTGTAGAGGTAGAGAGAAGGAAAGCATAAAATCACACAGGATCCTGTTTGACACAGGATCTTGAAAATGGAGTAATCAGAAATTACGCTATGTTTTACGTAGAAGCATAAATACATTTAAAACTGATTCAGTGTCTCACCCAAAGTCAAGGAAATAATGCTTGCAAAATAATTTGTGTGAATAGGCTTTGTTAAAAATTGAACTTTGCACATGTGATGTCACTGCTATCACTCATTGGGTCTGTGTAACATCTCAGCTGCTTTGACCTCTATAACCATGTGATTCAATCTGAGGAGTCAGATTAGGGTCAAGCAGGGTGAATTTTGGAGTAAGTGTAACAGAAGCTGTAATGACCATGTAACTGCGTGACCTGTTCCGCCCCATGTCAGTGACAGCGGCTTTATTTAGTTTGACCCAATTCCCTTCTTTGATCCCCACTGCAGCAGTAGCTTTACTGCACATGAGCTAACATCATTTAAATACTCAGCAATAGTTCCGATGTGAACAAACACTAGAAAAACACATTGCCTTTAAGCAGTATTGTGCATCCAGACAAAACAATTTACACTTATTCTATAACTTACACAAAAAGCCCTTTTCTAGCATTAACAATTGTGGAATCAGATGCATTGTTTGCCTTACAAATCTACATATTCAGCAGCTAAAATGGTCATTGTCCTGGCAAATACAAGCTAGCCTGGACCAAGTGACCTCATCAAAACAGGGAGACTCACACAACTGTCTGCTTCCCCCCTGAACTTCCTGTTGTGAGGCATGGACCCTAAATCCCGCTTTACCGTCCAGCACCTCTTCCTGTTTTCCACACGCCTGCTGGGAGCTTGTTATTGTCATCTATCACAGCTGGGCTCTGGTTGGACACGTTCCCTGAAAACACACACATCCAAACACATGACACTCTCCAAGCATAGAGTACAAAAAATGAGGGCATTCTTTCCTGTTGTCATATTTTCCGTTTTGCAACACTGTTATTAAGATTCGTAACATAATACAAAAAAATTTATAAATAAACAATTTAATGAACCTTAACATGAAGTCACAACTAAATACTAAACATTATTTTTTTTTTAAATATTTAAAATTAATTAATTAAAAACAGTTTTAATACAGAGTATAAATTAAAGTAATGAAAATACAAATTTTGTCAATATAAATTCCAGTGTAATTCTATTCTACGATCTATTTGTACAATTCATATATTTTAGATATTGGATCTTTAAAAAAGTGCTGTATGCATTTCGTTCATCTCTCTTAATGGCAGATGTTCGTGTCTGGGAAAAGACAGAAATACAATGCTGATATTTCCGAACACTTCCTTCCCCATTAAGTGTGACCCTGACAGATCCTCAAATAAATATTTGAAATAGTCGCATCTGGTTCTCTATCCAAAAGAAGGAGGTCAATGAGGACGTAGCCCACTTGTTTTGACACGTCGCTCGCATGTGATGATGTCAGTAACATTTGACCCTGACCAATAGCCAGCATTTCCTGCAAGCCTCAAGGCATGTGTGTCCGCTCAGATCTGTCAGTGCACACATCACCCAATGAAGTGGTAGTCATTCAGCACTAATCTACTATTGTCAACGTAAAAGCTTGGATATCTTTCCCTAAAACAAAACTGGTAAGCTCCGCTGTATGTTCAAATCATGTCATTAGAAGAAGAACAAGAAAGCTTAGCTATTTCATTATTATCTTAAGTAGGACTAGAGCAGCAAAACAATAAACAAGCTACAGTATATGTGATACGCGAATAAGCTTAGCAATCAAATCAAGAGCATGAAAAGGGCTTTGTTTACTCAGTTGGTTCATGTAAGGGCAATTTGTATGACCCTTAAAAGACTTAATCCTCATATTCTTGTTTTCCACAGGCAACAATGCATATTGCTGCGAACAATAAAGGAAATCGTGTACAGTAGGCCTACATACTTTGTTACTGGACGGGCTTAAATTGAAATGCGACACTCATAAGAAGCAAAAGAGATGCAAAGGCATATTAATCTGCCATTGTAATCTACTGCTTTGCTGTTAAAAAACATTGTGGACATCTGGACATAACCGATAGCGATGCTTATTCAACATATATAGACATATATATTATTCAATATATGTATAGAGATGTTACCATGAATATGTTGCAAAAAGAAATATTTTGTTCATCATGACAAGACAATTTCCTCACATTTATAAGTGTGAAAAAAAAGAACCCAGCAGGAAACATAAGCTACATGTAGGTCAACGATATCTGATTTACAAATTAGTTGAGGCTTTAATCTCTTAATCTTAAAATTAACTTTGCAAATTGTGAGTCACAAATCTGAGTCTATTTATACAACACATTATGAATCTCTACTGAGTAATGCAAGAAGTATGAAAGGTTATGAAAAGCTACCCAAGATATGAGCCAGAAGAAAATGTATGGTGGCGAACTCTCCTGCCTTTTTGTATGCATGTGCTTTCAGCTGTTCCCATATTTCTTTGTAAATTTAGAATAAAGATTAGTACGAAGATGACTGAATTATGATTGTTTGTTTTATAAACAGCATCTCCGACAGGTTCAGATATTTAGCACCGATATGCCCGTGATTTCGGGCGTTCGTCTGCGATTTCTCAAAACTTGTCAGCGAGGTAAAATTGGGGCTTAAAGCGGAGCAGTCTGAACTCGGCATAAGTTCAGTCGTGTCTCTATCCCTCCTCCTCCCCAGCACCACATGTCTAGATCTGCTACGGGGTTATCATACAGTTTTGGGGTTCAGCAGAGCATGCGTTCTCACTTTGCTCTGTGGCATGGTCTCTTCTCTAGTGTTTCTTTTGGTTTAACAAAAGATTTACACTTCTTTTTACATTTATAGTTACATTTACATTTATATTGCTCATTATTTAAATGTGTGTTTCAAACTACTGACTGAAAATCATGTCATGATAGAAATACTAGCAAGCAAAGGTGGCTGAGTGCATGTGCTTTCGGTACACGAGGCCGCCAGACCACTGCATACCATAGCTCAGCAGCGTTAGCGCCACAAACATGTGTATCCAGAGCTGTTATTAGAGTGAAAGCAGCAATATTCCTATTAAAAATCCAAACCGGTTGAAAATGATTGAAACAGTCATACTGTCTCACCCCCAGGCTCTACTGGCCTGGTACAAATGGTGCTATATTGAGAGACCTCATGTGCCCTATGAGATATCTAGCTGCCACCTTTGGCACATAGTGGACAGATGCAGAGATGGATACGTACCCTTGAGAAAAGCCTGACCTCAGATGACTGCTTTCGGAGTTAACCTCCATCGACAATGGGAATGAGTCCATGCATTGTTTAGTGAGCCATTGTGGTCTGTCAGATGTTGCTTCTCTAAAACAAAAGGGTGAACTCACAGTAAATAAGTCTCATTTATAAGCCTGCTTTGAATCAGCAATGATCAATAGGCTGGTTTTGAATTACCCAGGGCGAAGTGAAACTAAAACAAGATTGAAGTGACTGTTAAACTTTGGAGGCAAATAGTTTACATTAGCGGAGGTCCTTACAATTGAAAGCAGCTTACAATTGGTATAATTGTTTTTGAGGCGTCATGGGAATATTTTAGGTCTACATGAAATAAAAAATCAACCTAAATGCATGTTATTGATCTTATTGTGAACAATTCGTCTATTATTAATCAGCGTGACTTTATCTTCTGCTGACAGACATCTCCAATCACTGTTTCCACTTAAACTCCACCCCTTTCTAACAATCAGCTGCAAGCTTGCGTTCAGAATCTGCCTCCAGCCAATCAACAGCTGCACAGAAACAAGACTCCACCCTACATTTTTCTTTTTTAATTATCTGTTTCTCCCAGAGGCTTGTTTCTGCAATGGATACAAAATAAAAAGGTAATTAATTGGCCATGTATCTCACTTTTTGGTAACACTTTATTCTACAGTCCTGCTCCTCATGTATTGGAGTAATTATAGTAATAATCAGGTACTAACCATGAACCTATCCCTAAACCTAATGCTAGCCCATGTAGTTACTCTACGTTACTAGTACTTTCTAGGAAAAGCACACTGTACGAACAAGTAAGTATGGTAAAATAAAGCACAACCCCCTTTTATCCCCTTGCAAACTTGGAAAGCTGAGTAGAAAATTCTGAATTGCATAAACTCACAACTGTCCATTATTCACTGGTCAATAAAAAAGTGAGATATTAACTCAGAATTCAGAGGGAAAAAGTCAAACTACATGATTTTACATCATAATTCTGAGAAAAATGTTTAAACAGAATTACTACAAAGAAGTCACAATTCTGCATATTTTTTTCTCAGAAATACTACTTCATTTTAAACTTATATCACAGTTCTGAATAAGAAAAAAAACGTTTTTTGAAAAAACATTTCATCTTGTTGAGTTCCTTGCATGGTTTGGATGCAGGCTGGTGAAAATGTTTCTGTCCTGAGGTGACCCACATGATGTTATCACTGCAGTAGACAAAAAGACTACTGAATTTACCCAAAATTGTTATGCCCTTCTTTGATGGTCAATTTTTTTTTTTTTTTTTTTACAAATTGTTGCACCGAAATAGTCTGAGGAAAATACTTTTGCAAACTATGCAATGGGTGCTTATGCAATGTAATTTAATCCTATTAAAAGCCTTGCAGAGTCTTGAGTAACTCAATAATTGTCTCATTTAAAATGAAGAGAAATTCATATTTTATTAGAATATCACATAAGGAAATGCTCCAAGCAGAATATAAGAATCGAGCCTATGTTGTGTAAGTAAATAATTTAAAATGATATCAAATGAAATTCTACTTTAATCTGTTTTAAGTAAAGAGCATTTCTCTTAAAGAGTTCAAAGTTTATCTTGACTATTGAATGAAAGTGTCACCTTGGGTAGTTTTAAGAGCATGACACAAGCAAAATGTCACATGGATCTGACAAGCATCTGAATTCTGCCCTTTCGAACTTGGCAACCGCACAATCATGCTCTGAAAGAACTGTCCCTAAATGCATTTCAAGATGCAAGGTATTTTTTGTGCCAAATAACATATCCAAGCATGCCAAAATGAGATACAGCAATAATACAAACTTGTGATATGAGATGATCATTGAAAAGTATAAGATAATTCTTTGAGAAATTGTTGTAGTTCTAATTCCTAATGCAACACATCTAGGATTTAAAGAGAAATTCAAATTTGTTTTGTGTTCATTTAGCGTCAAACCCATGTGTCTTTCTTCTGTTAAACCCCAAAAGGAAATAATTTACTGACTATCAGGCTGGGTGAATTTAATACAATGGAAGCACATTGTGACTCATTTTAACATTTAACAAGGCACCCAAGAGTGTCAGCAAACATTTCCACAAAGCTAGCCATATAATTTCCAAGAGAAATTTACTATGAATCATAATTTTCCAAGTAAACATTACCATGAGCCTATATTGAATTCATCCAACAAAATCTTTTAAAGAAAAAATGTCAGACAGACTTAGAACAGGATAAAAGTGAGTAAATAATGAAGAATATATGTGAAATATCCATTTAAATTGCTTAAATGACAGTACAAAAGTCACTTTCTTGGAACATAAGACGAAAAGGAAATTTAAATCTATTTACGATTTACCGAATAAAATAAACAAATTAATATATTTATATATATATATAAAACCCAAAAGCAAATGTTAATGTCACATTTTTATTAAAAGAAAAACTCCACAATGCACTAAAATGATTGAATAAAAATAAACTAAAATAAACTAAACTTAACTTAACTTAACTTAACTTAACTTAACTTAACTTTACTTAACTTAACTAAACTTAACTTAACTTAACTTAATTAAATTAAATTAAATTAAATTAAATTAAATTAAATTAAATTAAATTAAATTAAATTAAATTAAATTAAATTA